>JAOXOE010000787.1:610942-663024 GCA_028565055.1 Phoeniculus purpureus | reverse complement strand
CTCTGGGCAGCCTGTTCCAGGGATCCCCCACCCTCAGATTCAAGAACTTTTTCCTCCTGTCCAGCCTCAATCTGCCCTTTTCCAGCTCAAACCATGACCCCTTGTCCTATCGTTCCCTGCCCTTGGGAATAGTCTTCCTCAGCCTTCTGACAGCCCCTTTCAGGGGTTGGAAGGTCCTCCTGGACCCTTTTTCTCTCCAGGCTGAACAACCCCAATTCTCTCAGACTGTTTTACCCACTGTACTCAAACCACAGTTAAGGGCAGTAAGGGATCCAGCAACACTGCATGGTTCTTCCATCAGTCACTGTTTCTGGGCTGTTCAAGTGACAGGACTGTGACTGGGAGCTGCTTCCAGACAAGGTCCTCAGTCATGGCAGGGCTGGTCTGGGTTGTCAGATGGAGGGAATGATGTAGTTCCTGGCATGCCAGAGACAGTGGGTGGGTACTGTCACCTCTGTGCCTTGTGGCTGCCCTCCTCACATCACGGCTTCTGTTCTGTCCACCTTGAGTGACATTTTGCTGTGACAGGTTATTGCCATGTTGTTCTCCTCAGAGGCACAACTCATTTCAGCTGACACTATAGGCTGATGAAGAGAGATACCTTGACTTTTGGTACTTGGTAGCACTGCCCACCCTTGTGGTTTGTGTGGCAAAACTTGTGATCACAAGATCTTCTTGTTCTTGCAAGTGGCCCTGACGGAGACAGCTGGGGCAGGCACAAGCTCCGCTTCCCCTTGACATGCCCCAGCTTACATCTCCCCAGCACTCAGTTCTGCCTTTGAGTGTGAGCATCCAAAGGTATGCCCACCTTCTCTTTTAAATGTGAAAGTGGAGACCAAAAATGGGCAGTATTCATAGCAAGTTTTGTTAGGAAGTGGACACAAGTGTCCATGATCTGCCCTTCCTTTATCTTTCATACTGTAACATACTCATCTTCATTGTTGAAAGAATCACAGAATCACAGAGCGTTAGGGACTGGAAGAGACCTCGAAAGATCATCTAGTCCAATCCCCTGCCAGAGCAGGATCATCTACCTCAAGCCACACAGGAACATATCCAGGCAGGTTTTAAATGTCTCCAGAGCGCTGAAGGATGGCGAGACCCCGGTGCCCAGCCATCAGCAGTGCTGTCCCTGTGGCAGGAAGGAAAGGGGACTCACTGAGAGGAAATCTGCACAAATGTGAAGTGGGACAGGGCTGGGGGAGAGTGCAGTTCTCTGGGACTGGCTCTTGGTCCTTCAGAAGGAGGGACTGAGCATTGCACTAGCTGTTCTGGGATGGCCTCTTTGCCAGCTCAGTCATTGTTGGCGATGCTCTGGGATCACTGCTGTTTTCTACTACCATCCACCACCGAAGACATGTCCCCTTATGGCACTTCTTAGTAATGCAGCTCTTCAGGGACTCCATGCAATGTCCATCTGGAGCTTCACTGCAGGCAACAAATTATTTTGACCCTGCCTGCTTCTGAGATGGGCTCTCATCCATGCCCAGATCCCATGAAGGCTACTCATCCCACAGAAGGGCTGTCCTGTGTGAGGCTTCCTGTCATCACAGTGCAGAAGTTTCCTGAAGCAGACCTCCAGCATGCAAAAGCACTCCTTGCCCTGGAAGTTCAGGTTGGCACTGAGCCTCACCGTTCTGCGTATCTTGTATACATGAAGCAACTCCTTTGCATAAAGATATGGAGTTTACTAGCAGATACTGGAGCTTAAGGCCTCTCAGAAGTGGAACTCAGTTCTGTTTGTGACACGCAAAGGGTCTTTTAGAGGCCAGAATGGGCACAAGACCCCAGCTGAGTACCTCCTTGTTGGTGCTCACCTGGCACCTTCCCAGCCATTACTGCTCCTCCCATTGGAGTTGGGTCCCCATCCTTTGTTGTGAGAGATAACACCACAGTCTAAGGAATCTCTTGAGCTAAACTCATTCAAACACACTCACACAGACAGACCATGCTCCCCCAGGATCTTCTTCTCCCCAACATGCTTATTAACCCTTGTCTCCTTTCATGTAAGCTCAACAAGGCCACAGGAACTTTGTGACAGACCATGGGACACTGATCCGGTGCCCTCTCTCACCTGTAACATGAGGGCTGTAGAAGCAGCACCTCCTCTCCTGGGGACTACAGTCCAGGACTCCAGGGCTTTCCCATTTCCTTCACTAACCCTAATGCTCTTGTGGAGCACAATGATATCTTCTCTTGGCTTGGAGCTATGTACTTAGCTGGAACATAGGAGGTTCCACATCAATATGAGAAGGAACTTCTTCACGGTGAGGGTGACAGAGCACTGGAAAGAGATGCCCAGGGAGGTTGTAGATTCTCCCTCTCTGAAGATGATTAAAGCCCACCTGGACATGTTCCTGTGTGACTTAATCTAGGGGATCCTGCTGTGGCAGCGGGATTGGACTGGATGATCTTTCAAGGTACCTTCCGATCCCTAACATTCTGTGATTCAGTGATACTTGGCACCTTCCTGTCATAACCTATCCTAAGTCACCAGCAGTATTTGCTTTAAGGAGACTTCTTTCCACCCATAAGGGGCCTTGCATCTTTCAGGTTTTGCCTGGCTTCAGGTCCCCAGGCTTCTTGGACCCTTCAGTTACATGACATCCAATATACATGCCCACCCTTTTCTGTCCTTTTCCTGCTGTGGCCTTGCTACCCTGGCTCATAAAAAATTGCAGGTTATTTCATATGAATTCTGTGGCCAACGGATTCCTTTCCTGGCCTTGGACCCTTCATAGGACAGCTGTGTCCAGCTCAGTTCTCCCTCCTGATCCAGCTGCCCAACTGTTGCAAATGGTGCTTCACCTCTTCCTGGCTGGTGGAGGTGGGAGCTGGGTTCAGAAAAGTTCTTCAAGCCCTGGGAAAGACTCAGAGCTCTGGAAAAAGTGGGGAAGTGAGCCCAAAGGAAAAGTCTTCACTTGTTTTCTGTCCTGTTTTGAAGGAAGTTGGCTTCTAACAGCATTTAAAGCTTCAGCTGGAATTGCAGGTCCGTCTGCCTGGTGGCTGCAGTTTATGTTTCAGGGACGTAGGTTCAGGCACATCTCCCACCCTGACTTGCTGGAAGAACACTTTCCCTCTGGGATGGTTTGTGCATGGGTGCAGCAAACCAAAGGAGCTTGGGGGACAGAGGTCAGTATTTGCCCATCATTCAAACCTGTACTCTGGGCAGTCTTTTCTGGACAGAGGAGAAGTTGTGAGCCAAAACCCCAACCAGGCTGCAAGCCTGTTTCTTGAGAATGGAGCCCTCCAAGCCCTGCACTGTGTGTGGTGGGAGTCCACGTCACTGGGGATCTCACTCATTTGTAGCTCATTCCAGTTGTACAGCTGACTCCTTTAAACAAAGTTTACTCAATGTTACTTAATGCTTCAACCATGCCTCTGCCAGGAAGATGTTCAGCTGCAGTATGTGTGACCTTTACCCACCAAGCTAGCTTGGTCTAGATCCCCATGGAGGATGCCAAACCCACAGCGGTTGGTCGTAGTGATGGCTGGGAACTGTTGGGACTTTGGCCCAGCTCTTCCAGCACTCACATGCTCCAGGGACAGGTTTCACCAGACCAAGTAGTCCTGAGCTTTTCAGAGATACTTGTCCTCCCTCCATTTCAGCCCTTCTTTTTGTTTTCTTCCTGCACACAACCCTTTGTTCTTGCTTGCTAGCCAAGACTGGTGAGGCTGGTTGCTGCCAAGCGAGTAAGAGGAGCCCAGGACGGGACAATGCTGTCCTGAACCCCGCAGCTGTGGCACGCAGATGCCAGTGGCAGGGAGCTGGCATCTGCCCTGGTCCCACTTTGGTCCATGGCACAGAAGGTGGTCAGAAATAGGCTGTAACTCAAAGCTGTGCATAGAATTATAGACTGGAGGTCATCTGGTCCAACCCTTCTGCAGCGAACAGGGACATCCTCAACTAGACCAGGTTGACTAGAGCCTTGTCTAGCCTCTCCTTGAATACCTGCCTTGAATATTCAACCACCTCTCTGGGCAACTCCCTTCCTGCTAAAGAACTTCTTCCCAACAGCCCATTTCAATCTGCCCTTCTCTAAAGTGAAACCATTGCCTCTTGTCCTATCACTCCAGGCCTTCGTAAACAGATCTCTGCAACCTTCTTGTAGCTATCTTCAGGGACTGGAAGGTCACTGTCAGGGCCCCCTGGAACATTTTCTTCTCCAGGCTGAAAAACCACAGCTCCCTTAGCCTGTCCTTATAGCAGAGGGGCTCCAGTCCCCTGATCATTTTGTGGCATCCTCTGGACCTGCTCTATCAGGTTCATGTCCTTCCTATATTGAGGGCGTCATGCAAAGAAGAAACTGCTCTGGGTTGTGTCTTGGTGTCCCAACTGCAAAGGAACACATATGATCTTAAAACTTTGAGAAAATCATGTTGGGTTCCCACATAATCTGGGATGCATGTGGGTCCTTCTCCTGAGCCCTCAAGGTATCCTATGGTGCTGCTGAAGCTTCCCAGGTGCCCAGAAGGGGAGGTTCTAGGGTGCATTCCAGCAGGATACTTCTAGCTCTTTCAGGCAGTCCCTTCATAAGGCTTTTTTGCCACTGAGCTCCCCATCAATTGTCTCGTCCTGTCCCAGCCATGGTGGGAGTGTGGCACAGAGCAGCAGTCAGCAGATTTATGGCCCTGCTGTCTAGACCAGCTCTAACCTGCCTGAGAGGCAGGATGCTTGTCTCTGCCTGTCTGGCCCCTCAGCTCACAGACGAGTAGGGGAGTTTTGCCAAGAAGCATGCTGCAGCACTGTCCAGCGCACGGAGCGTGAGAGTTGCCCATCAGGCTAACCAGGTTGGGCAGCAGAATGCACCCCAAGTTCATGGCACCATCTTCCCCCCCCTAGAGTGAAACAAAGAGATAGAGTACAGATGGGATCTTATCTGGCAATGGGTCTCCAAAGAGCCTGGTCCTTCCCTTTGAAGGGTCCCAAGGGGCTGCTTCATTCTGGCTGGATCTCAGTCTCATGGGAGCAGAGCTGGGCTCTGTGTGCGGCGTTGGGGAGAGGCGTGGGAGGGCTGGAGCAGGGAAAACTCCGGGCTGTCAGGTGCAAAGGGGAGGCAAGGCCATCAAAGGAGAATCCTCTGCAAACACATGCAAGGGAAAGGAAAGTGCCTGAGACTGCCCAGCTGGGATACTCAGTGGTGCTGGGAGTGGTGGCAGAAGCAGAGGGGCATCTTTAATCTGTGCAGGAGTTGGGAGCCCAAAGTCCTGGTGCCAGCAGCTGTCCCCACGTTGCTGGCAGCATCTGTGGTTTGTCAGTGCTGGTATTGCCTGAAAGGATGCAGGACCTGGCCGGTGACAACTGTGTGGACGGAACTGGCCATGCTGCAGCCAGGCTGTCCTCTGCCTATTGGGCAGCTCAGCAGATGCAGGAAGACAACGTGGATGTCTGAGCCTGGGGAATGTGGTGCAGCTTTGCTGCTCTTGTGCTCTGCCCTGTGTTTGCCATTTTAAGGGGGAATTTAGCCGGGGCAGCAGCACTGGCTGTTGAGCAGAGAGGTCTGGGCATGTGTGTCACTGTGCAGATGTGTATCTGCATGTGCCCTGTAATAAACATAAAGATGTGAATGTGAGGAAAAACGTAAATATATACACTAATCTTCAGCAATTAAGAGATGTTTTAGAGCAGAAAATTTCCATTTTAGGCGTAGGAACATCAATTTTATAAATAAAAGATTTAAATAAACATTAGCATGGATACATCAACACACACACACACACTTAAAATAGGCTCCCACACTACAATTTTAAATAGTACAAAACAAATGAATTCTGCAAATATTGTTTAAACTGGCACGGGGAGGGGGTTTATGATGTCATCCCTGTAGTAATCATAAACTTGTTTTCCTGTAATAAATATGATCGCTTTTCCCATTAACAGTTTATTAGGGCTTTGGGTCTATGCAAGACCAATACCAAGCTGTGGCTGGTTTTGATTGCTGAAGACTGCATTAGGTCTCCATCCTCTCTGCTGGCTCCCTCACGCTGCTGTCAATAGTCGCTCTTTTATTTTCCCATCATGTTCCTCGGGGGAAATAAAGAGTGGCGCCTCACTCACAAGCAGCAGCTCAGTCTCTGCAGCCTGTGGTGGGACCCAGCCCATGGACTCTGCTGCCAGCTCTAACCTCCTTTGGTGAGAGCAGGACTGAGGTGGCTGTGCTATATGGCAGGGACCCAGAGACTGACCCAGTGTGGGGCTGCAGGACTGTGGAGGGTGTAGTGGTATGGGGGTGTGCAGGGGTATGGTCTGTGGAGTGTGAGCATCCTCACCAGCTTAGTGGGATGGAGCCAAATCCTGACCCTTTAACATCTGCTTGGAAGAACCTGTGCTGTAGTGGGGGGTGACAGTCACTTCCCCAGCAACAGCACGGTGATTCCAGGCTTGTGGCCTTGCGTATCAGCAGTTTCACCCATGGGTGCAGATGAGACATGCTCCTGGGTGCCCTTACTGGAGCAGCGTCTGTGTCCCTTCAGCACCCAGAGTCAGGAGTGACCCTGAGAGCACAGCTGGAGCAGTCACAGGGCCAGATGCAGACAGGACATACTACCCTGCACAGGGTCTCTGTGCAGCAACGTCCCCAGCCTCCCCTCATAACCCTGGGGGCTGAGTCCTACTGCCCCATCTAATCTCATGTTCGTATGCATAGACCCTAAAGAGCTGCCACTGGAACACGCCGGCTGTACTCCTCGAGCTGTGTTCATTCACACTTATCAACACCAGGACACAGTGTCTCTGAATGACTTAGAATAATACTCGGAAAAATCTGTCTTAAGTATATTAGTCCACTAAGCCTTTAAGTCTTCACAAGGGCTGTAATTCCGAGGACGCTGATGCACGCCTATGCCAAGGATTTTGCAACGCAGTGACACACAGGCGGCCAGGCCCGTCCTGCTGCCTTGAAAATGGTTAACAAATGCCTTACTGCTGCAAATCTGTTTTTGCTTATCTGGGAAGCTGTAGGGTTCTGAACCCTGCTTTGCAGCACCCTGCTGGAAGCTTTTGTCATTCTCAGGCTTGGCATATTATTTGAGCTATTAAATGATGCTACATTGCCTCATTGTGTTTAGATTTTAAACATATTTGTAAGGCTTTGAAAAAAACAGTTGTTCTCATTATTAAAGCAATGTACCCAATACCTTCTAGTAAATAATCTGTCCCAGAAGTGCTCTGCTCACTCAGAGCAGGCTGGGGAAGCACTAAACCAGCAAAAGGGAAGGGGGGAAAAAAACCCCATGGATGTTACAGGGATATAGAAGCAGGAGAAAAGCAAAGTGGGAAAGCACAGGATGATGTAGCTGAACTCTTTGCAAGCTTCTGTTCACATGTGCAGCCACATGGTTGGAGGGCGTTTGGCTCCCCCTCAGGACCCCAGGGCAGAGCCCAGAGTGGGCAGTAGACAGCAAGAGAGAGAGGTGATGGGATGAATGGGCTTTGCCTCCTGCCACTGCCTCTCACCATGGTAGAAGTAGCCAGGACCTTTGGCATGTGCAGTTTGGCAGCCAAGGGTATTGGAAGCAGCTCAGAGGTCTCCCGGAGGGCTGTTGGGAAGTAAGAGAGCAGCTTGAGGAAACAGCATCTGCTGCTGTTGCTTCTTGGTCCCTCTTGTCCAAAGAGCTTCATGGCCAGAAAACATGGTGAGAAGACTTGGTTCTCCAGGCTTTCCCATTGCAGCCCCTAGTACTGGCTAAAATCAAGAGAGAATCAACCTGGCTGCCCACCTGTGCTTCTCTGGAGATGGAGATGATGGAAATCTCTATTATTTGGGAAGCTGTCTTTTTAGAAACCTTTCTCTGACATTATCACCGTCTACTTTATCCAGCCTGGATGCAACACCCTCTTGTAGGTGTTCTTTCAGAGTGTGGCTGATGCCTTGGCATACATGAACATATGCCTGCTGGCAAGTGTTCTTCTCATCCATCTACCCAAAGCTGATCCCTGAGGGCAGAGTTCATGTCTTTCTCCTCTTCCACTCTGGTACCAGTGGTTAAACAGGCTCCAACAGTGAGTCTGGGACAGACTGGGAGAGGCACAGCATGTCCCAGCTCCAGATGCCCCTTCCAGGGAGGGACGAGCTGTGCTAGACGAGGATTATCATGGGTTGCTGCTCACTGTTTACTTGCAACACCACAAAGCCTCCATGCCAGTATCCCCAGGCTACAGTACTATGAAGGCACTCATGATCTGTCTCCCTGCCACCAGCAACCCCAGCACTTTCGCAGCAGAGCTAATTATTGGTGATTTGACTAACAGCACTAGCCTGGGCCAAGTATATATTAGGTCAATCTTGTAGAAGCTGTGTAAGTACCAAAAAGTAAACAAACCCACAACAACAACAGCACAACAAAAAGCCAAGGAGAAAGGAAAATAGCTGCAATACTGTTGTGATGTCTGCACATGAGTATTTTTGCACCAAAGGAATGCAGATGCATTTTTGCTGCGTTACAGCAGAGCTCGAGACAGACCAGCAATGATGCACTGTAAACAGACCATGTTAAAACACATAGTTCTCTCTAGATCTTTCTGCAGTATTTTCTCTAAATAGTTATTTTGTAATAGGCATTTTATTTGCTTTGCATAGTCCCTAAATAGTATGAGCCCCAGCTCAGGAACATGCATGTTCTGGCATTTATTTTAACGAGCTCTTTATTTAGTCAGCACTGTGACGAGCTGTACCCCACCAAGGCTGCCCTCTGCCCACAGTGCCATGCTCTGCTGTGGAGTGAGGATCACTGATCTGGGCACTGGCTGAGCCTCATCTTTGCCAAAGGCTCCACTGGTGCACGTTCAGGCTGAGCACCTAGGAGAGCGATGGCAAGTGGAGCCCAAGCACACACACATGGATGTGGGCACATCTGGCGGCTGTGGGGGCTGGAGTGCTCTTGAATGTGGGAGAACTGGGCTGCTCACTCAGGCTGCTCCATCACCATGGGCTGAGGTTTCCCAGGGTGTGTAAATCCTCATTGCCATGCATTCCTGGTGTGTCCCAGGCAGCATGAGTCAAGCAAAGCCTCAGGGCAACCCTCTCCCCACAAGACCATGCCCAAGGGGAAGGCAGGAATGAAGCCTGCCTGTCTTTCTGCCTTGTTCACCCAGCAAAGGCCATTAAGGTAGAGTTTGTCTCCTCTAGTGAGTAGGAAAGAGACCCTTTTGATTACTTTCATGAGCAGTTTGTCTATGTTAGGCGTTAACACCAAATTCTGTGCAGTGTTGCCCTGGGGGTGATGCCCCACTTGTCCACTTGCCCAGAGGAAGTAGCCAAGAGAAATTCCCTCTTGATTATGCTAGAAGAAGTTGGGCTATTCTGGTATCTGCATTCAAATCAAGGTGATTTGGCTCTTGGGAGACTGAAGAATCTCTCAAAGTGCTGCACTGACCAAATGTGAAGTTCCAGTGATAGCAGCTGGAGAAGTCACCCAGTGCAGGACAGTTGGAGAAGCTCTGTGGTGTCCCTTTGAGCTCTCAGTTCATGAGTGAGTGAGATTGGGATGTAGCCATAGGAAGGGAGACACAGCCTTAAAGTTTGGAAAAATGGAAATCAACTACCCATCTGCTTCTCCATGATGGCTGCATGGTCCCACGCCAGATAAACTTTTGGAGGAGGGATTGGACCTTGACAGCAACATCTGTCACTTGGATGAAAGTGGGATCAAGCCAGGAGGAGTCCCAATGTCAGTGAAGAAGCTCCCAGCCAGTTGGAGGATGCAGAGAAGTTTGGACATCACCCAAGCTCCTCTGCCTGCCTTGGGGGACAGGAAAGGTAGCCCTGCACTGAGCATCGCTGGTTTTTTCATCACAAAAGTCAGGAGGAATTTCCCCTGTATTCCCAATACTGCTTTTTCTGGTGAGGAGGACAATTTGGAACCTACCTTCTCTGAGACCATAATTTTAAAAAATAATCTATTTCTCAGTGATTGCGCTTTGATTCCTCCCTCAATCTCTCTATGTCACCACCAGGAATTCCTTTATGGTTTGTAGGGAACAAACTGGAAACAAACTGCAAAGTATTTTGATTTTGCAAAACAGGGGGAAGGGCAAACAAAAGTAAAACGCAATTTTCTACACTGGCCTCATTTATGGTGCCAAGTTCTACCCATTGTGTAAAACGCGGCTCATTTACCCAAGCAACGTCGATGGAAATCCAGCAGTGCGGGATGGGCGAAGCTGTTTGGGTTTTGAGATCACGCTATGTAATTGTGAGCACAAGGAGAGCTTGCCATTGTGGTTACCGGCTCTGAGCAGCGATGGCACGAATAGCCAGACTTTTCATAGGCGTTGTAAATTGTGTTTCCACAAACCAACTTCCAGGAATAACAGCACGCTTTTCTAAACGATGTTTGTTTGCTCTCTGCAGCCCTTCCAGCCCTCCCCCTTCTCTGCTCTGCTTTTTATTCTTTTTATTCATTCAAGTGATGAAAACATAGGGAATATTTTGGTGACTTTCACAGACATTTGTGATTTTTCCTCCTGAACTGCCAAAGTAAAAGTTGGCCTGGAGCAGCTAAGGCGCTTCCATTGGGATTTGAGGATGGTAAATCAGGAAGAGGCAATAGCATAGTGAAAACTTGGTTAGAAATTACAATGCCATTTCCCCTCTTGCAGTGAACGGAAAGACAGAAATAACTTCAGGAAAGACTCCTCTGTCTCCGCAAAGCCTGTTGGAATTTGCAGCAAACCCAAAGCCTTTCTCCGCTTTCCCGCTTGCACATGCTCCGCATTTTGCTTGTTAATGAGCCCTGGACAAGAGTCCTTGGTACTTTATCTGATACAAGAAATGGAGCAGCTGCTGGACATGAGTTACAGCAATGGCCCACCTAAGTTGTGTGAAAACTGGATCTCTATGGGAGTGAGGGCAGCAGCATGCAAACTCTGACTCTGAATCATTCTTGGAGCTGTTCCTGTTCAGGCCACGCTTTCAGTGAGGCTGTTTTCAGACCTGGCTCCGAGCAGTCCGTAGTTAAAAGCAATTGTTAGCAGCAGTTCGGTTCTGTAGTGCTGACAAGACATTGCTATCCACCTCAGCACAAGCAGAGCAGCTCTCCAGTGGGCTCCTCCACCTTACCCACATCAGGTAACTGGAGAAGAGACTCCTCCAGTGTGGTGTTTTCCTGGCTCACTGGTCACTTCAGTCACAGAAGATGCTCCAGAGCAACACTGAACCCTAACATCAGTGACTGTCATGAGGCAGGAGTTTGCAACTGTGGTGGATGTGCTGAAATCTACTTCTTCTTCTCCTGACTCTCCCAGTTGGTGAATGCAGCCCAGACAGAGCAGCAGCTGGTCAGTCTGGCCCCAAGAGACAGAATGGTCATGGTGTTGAAAAGAGGAGTGTAGGTTTGGAAAGAGTTGGTGGAATTCTTCAAAGAAATCCTGAGTTCTCATACTTTTAAATTACTTTCAATAAAGATTTTGCGTAAAAGGTAGGGCCACGCCAGAGAAGAATTCAGAACACAAGAGGAATGTTTCTTCCAAAGGGGTGAGGGATGGAGAGTGTGGCACCCCAGGTGAGACTTGAGACCTTGCCTTTTTCAGGCAATCCAGAGCAAGGTCTGCGAGGGCTTATGGCCCCTCAGTATAAGCACAAGAGGAGATAAACTCCAGGTGGAGAGAGGGCTGTTAGAACTGTAGGACACTGCTGTGACAAGACAATCCAATGATGAACATGGAAGAGACATCATGAACATTTTCTAGACATCAAAACAGGGTGATAACAGAAAAGCTTCAAAAAAAGAGAAACAAGGAGCAAAAAAAACCTGATGGCACAAAGCTCATAGCAGGGACTGCACTTGAAAAGACACCACTGGATGGGTATCTGCCATATCCCGTGAATCCTAGGTCAGGGAAGATGCTGTGCTTCAGTGGAGAAGGAGCACAGGCTGGGGTGGGTCACTGATTGTGCTGAACTGGGACAGTGGCTAGCCTACAGTGAACCAGCAGTCACATTGCTGTGACATGGTACCAAGCACCGAACACCCTGGCACTGTGGATCCAAGGAGACTGAGTCAGATTCTCCCTTGCAGTCAGACCCTGACAAGATGGACTGTCCCCCTTGATTAATCATATTTCAGGGAGCTTATGGGTACGATAAGTGTGTCAGGACTAAGGGTTTCACAGAGCCAGACCAGGTCTGGTGGTACAATGTGATGGCTGAAAGGTCAATGGGAAGCATGGGACAGATTTCACAAAGGACTCATGACCCTGTTCCTAAAATGTTCTTCATGCAGGCTGGAAAATACTGATTTAAACCTGAAATGGGCCTTGGCTTTTAGAAGAGGATTAAAATGATCCATTCTGCTTTTATCTGATGTGCCCGAACCTTTGAAAAGTGTGATTTTGAGTCATTCTTTGAAATTGAGAAAGCAAGAAACTTACTTTCAGAGAAACTTCTACACTCATGAATCTCCAGGATACGGGACATTACATAAGGTCACCTAACACTGAGCCAGGGGGGTCAGAGCCTTCTCGTGAGGTGGTGAATGTGCCCATGATACCTCGTGCTGCCTGGGGCAGGGGGCAGAGGCTGGGAGGAGAAGCCCAGGCTGGAAGGTAGCAGGAGCAGCAGAGGAACATGTCTGTGCTCCCTCCCGCTCAGTCACCTCCCAGCTCGCCTAGCTGCGTGCAGACACATTGCTTTCCCCTTTGCTGAACAAGTCAATGCATCATTTGGGGACTGTGGACTGGCAACTTCATATTCTTTGCTGAATTGCCCTGCCACAAGATCCAGTCCTGTGCATCTTTCCATTTCTATACCCACTGGTATAACATCAGGTCCTGGGAATGCTCCCCCGCTTCAGCGCTCTTTCAGGGGGTATCGATGTTTCCATTTAATGTGGGGTTTTTTGCCCTCACCGAGGAATTTTGCAAATAGTTTTTTTATTGTGTCAATCTCCGCCTTTGTGAGCAGAAGAGACAGCATCTGGAGAGCATCATACACTCTTGGCATGGATGCTCCTGGGAGGCTGTATTCTCCCCAGCGTGAGAGAAGCAACCCATCCCCACTCCCCAAAGCTCCCATCACACCCTCAGATGGGGTCCTGCCGGAGCACATCATTCTGCTCCCAGCTGTGCATGAGGCTATGGCAGGGTGCAGGGACAGCCATGTTGGCGGCTCCTTTGATGGACAGTTGCTTGCCCTGCTTTGGGCCACATCCCTGTTCACAGCAGAGGGAGGTCTCCTAAAGTCTCAACTCTCCTGGCATCAGTGTGGATGATACAGGATGTAAAGATCTGTCTTTCCATGCATGCCAAAGGAATGCAAGGCTGTTGTACCCACCACCCACCTTCAGAACTCAGCAGAATGATGTCTACAGCCATGGCACTAAGCCTGCTTGCGAGCAGCAGCTTCACCTCTATGTTAGGAATTTTCCATCACAACAGAGTTTTGTTGGGGGAAAAAACGAGCTGATTAATCAAAAGGAAAATGCCACATAGGAAAGCACCAGTTGGAGTTATGGCCTTATCTGAAAAGGTCAATGGGTTTGGGAAGGAATGTCTCATTAGGACAGAGGCAGACCACCCTGCAGTCCCCAACCACCTACTGTTCAGAACACAGCTGGGAGAGGGGAAGACAGCAAAGTAGAGACTTGACCTGGTTCCCTGTGTCCCAGGAGAGCGCAGCGCTCGTTACGCTTCAGGACAAGCACATGCCTTTCCTGTCTTGTTGGAGCTGCTCAATTGTGTACAGTTAATTAATATTCATTAAGTCGAAGGGAAAGTTGGATTTCAGTCTGCTTGTTAAGGTACTGACTTGGGCTCAAGTTCAAGTGACTATTCCTTTATTTATACTGTGGAAAGTTGCAGTGGGACAGGCTGTACAAACCCACTAGCCTGGCGATGTGAGCACTCAGCTGGGGTCTGTGGGACTTCCAGCCAAGTCCCCATTCTGAGAGCACTGCAGAAGACCTTGGTCCTTCTTCCCACACCCCAGCTGGTTCTGTGCAATGGCAATCCATTTGGGAGTGCCTTCGGTTGTTTATGGAAATAGAGCAAGGTTTTGGTTTGATCCTGGCACGGGGTGAGAACAATGCTTTCAGAGGGTTTGTTGGAATGCAGAAGCTCTTCCCACCCAGCTCTTGCTGTGGTGCCACACTTGCAGGGAAGCTGCTGCTGGCTCTGCAGCCAAGGTGAGGGAGCAATTTGGTTGTCTCAGAGACCGCAGTACACTATGTGCCCTGTGACATTTCCAACAAGCAGTGCCATAACCACACAGCAAAGTCTCGCCCTTAGCAGGGAGGGTAATTCCTGGAGAACTCTGCTTTCAGCTTGAGAGTGCAGCTCTGGCCAGGATGGCAGGAATTGCAGGCAGTCATGGTGGATGAGGACACCTGAGCTGGCAGGTGGATGCCCACAGAAGGGCTCAAGGAGCAAGCACAGCCTTCCTCTGCAGTGGTGCTCTGTGTCTGTCACAGGGAGGGATGGACAGGGCTTTGGCTTTTGTTCACTTAGAGAAGAGCAAAGCCCACCCATGGCTGTGCCACGTGGGGCACTGCTGCCTCCTCTGTGCTGGACTGGAAATGGGAGCTTTGGCTTTCTCCAGTGCTTTGTGTGGGTGAAGTCTGGAAACTCACTGTCCTTGCCCAGAGTGCTTGGTGGTTGTCCTTCAGGCAGAGCAGAGGCTGCCACCAAACACGCAAGTACCTGCACCAGTGCTCTAAGTTGACTGACTGTAACCAAGCTGGATGGAGTTGTATCCTGAGAGGCCACATGACCTTCTGCACAGTTCAAACTGGAAGCCCTGGTTTGGCAGGGAGTAAGCTACAAAGCCCACATCCACGTTTCTGCACCCCAGACTGACAGCAGGGATGTCTGGCCACGGGCAGGCACTGGTAAACATCAGCTGCAGACGAACAATCTTCTCTGAGATCCTGTTCCACTTTGAAGAGGTCCAGATGAAGGTGGTTTATGGCTCAGGGTCCTGTATCCACCAGATTACAAATACTGGGATGTAGAGATGAAGTTCAGCTCCAGAACAGGCATGCAGGGATTTGTAGGTGATGAATTTGAGGACATACTGGAGAAGGCATGTGGGTGCCTGTGTGTGCTCAGAGGTGAATTGTGTACGATTCCTCCATGCACAAGGATGTGCATAAACACCGTGCCCTGCCAGGAGGGTTGGTCACACTTTTCTGCCAATTCATCTCAATGGAAGCTTTCCATAGGGACTAAATTTGTTTAGAAGAACCATTGAAATTAAACATTCTGCTGATGTCAAGATGTTTGGCTTTTGCATTAGCTGGTGAAACACTCTGCATTTTTGTTTTGACTTTTTGTTTCTATATCCTACTGGCTTTATTATTTCAATACACCTCATAAAAATATGAAACACAAAACCCCAAACTGAGTTACTTTGCTTGGCCCTACTGACATTCTTTAAAGTACACGTGACTGGCCAGTTTAAAATCTGCTTTTTTTTCATCCTGATTAGAGGCAAAATCAAATCTCCAAATGGCAGAAATTTCTTTGGAATGTGATCATCACCCAGCCAGCTCTAGCTGCAAGCACACACACCTCACTTGCTGTGCCCTGGAGCCGAGCTGGCAGGGGGACAGTGTGGGCAGCGCCACCTCCAGGGTCAGCACTGATGCACTCAGTAAGCCCACCCTCACTCCTCCTGACACGACAACCATGGATCTGAGTAAAGTGTCAGCACAGTGCTGTGCCAATGAGTAGATTCCATCCTTGAAAGTACAGATCCCACCCTGTGAGCCCATCTGGACCTCATGCACTCTGAGGTCAGAGGGGACAACCTACAGCCTTTCACCCTCAGCTCACTTCTGCTCTCTCTCCTGGGTATCAGTCAGTCACTCAAGGAAGCATCGTGCTACCTCCACAGCCCTGCTCAGGGGTCCCCTTGGTGACCTCCTGTGCAAATACTTGTCTTGTGAGTGAGAGGACCTGGATCCTCAGGGTACTGCGGCCACTGTCTCCCAATTCATTTTGCACCCCCTCCCCTCACTGCTTATATTCACCCATGTCAGGGGCTGTGATTCCCGTGTCTCACTTCTCATCTGCTCAGGATGCTCAGAGGCATGTTCTGTCACACACCACAGATGATTCTTCTGAGAGGTTGGTGGAAAGGCTTTCCAGCCACAGAGCACTAGTACAGCGCAATGTAAATGTCCTGTGGGACTACTTCCATGCAGCCGAAGAGACTGACATCGTACTGCTGATGCACTTTGTTTCAGGCAGCCAGGAGGTCTCAGCTTTGGCTTTGTGCTGTCAAGCTGTCTTCTGCCTACACCTTGGAGGCAGAAGCAGGGGCTGGACTGGTGTGGTCAGTGGCTTGACCCTGTGTGAGAGCAGCTGCTCCAACTGTGGTGCAGAATTGCTGAAGGGGAGCAGTGAGTTCCAGGACCCAGGCTGGATGCAGAGCCAGATACTTGGTGCTGTACCCTCAGGTTTGCATCCTCAGGTACCTATGCAATAGTGAGTCCCAAGCAACCTCACTGGAAAACAGCAGCAGGATGATCTGAAGTGGCTTCTGTGAGCCCTTTCTTTCTCAAGGTCTGGGACACTTGGCCAAAGCCTTTCCATTGCCATGAGGTGGACTCATCAGCTGCTTCTCCTGAGATGCTAGAGAGTAACTACAGCCCTGCCTTCAAAACATTGGAAAGTTGTTCTGTTGGTTGCCACACAGAAAGGAGACACTGGTTAGTTGTTGAAATTCACAGACTCATAGAATGCTTTACATTGGAAAGGACTTTAAAGATCATGTAGTGCCATGGGCAGGGAGAAGTGACCATTTATCCCCTTGTAGATGAAGAAAGAAGCCCCTGCCCTGAAGCTGTTAAAACCGTTGAAGCAGGAATTTGCAGGCAACTTACTGACTTGGGTGGGGAAGTTTTAGGTATGACAGACAGTGCTTTCCACCTAATGAGGCTGGATCATCACAATCCTGAGGCAGCCCTGTGCCTCCACAGGCCTGTCACGCTGGCAGGGCTGCCTCCTTCCAGAGCTGGTGTCTGCCCACTGAGCAGAAGTTATGTGTGGTTTCCTCCCAGCAAGGTCCAGTGCCTGCTGCCTGCTCCAGCCTGCATCACGCTGCTGTGGTGGGGAACCCTTCCTGCTGCGAAGAGCTGGGTTTGGACTTGTATCCTTCAGCATAACACAATGTTTGTTTATACAGTGGCTGTCTGGGTCTCTTGGTGGCCCCTGGGGACAGCTGCCTTCAGAGGGCAGAATAAGCGAGTTGACAAACACGGGATGTAAAATCTGAGGGCTGATGACCCCTAGAGTCAGCCTAGGAAACGCATCCCGCCTGCCTGGTGCTGCTCTGTCCTCGGCCCCGTCCTGGGGTGCTGCCCCCCTGGGCTACAACTGCACTCTGCAAAGAGCGTTCTGGCCCAGCCCAGCTCTTGCAACAGGGGTGACTCCTCGAGAGCTGGTGTAACTCACTCATTGCCAAGAGACGGAGAACAGACCACGGAGACAACTTCTCGCCTGTACTGGCTTTCCCTGTAAATCAGGGTCGACCTGGCATAGTGCTCACAGCCCAGCCCTTTGCAGCTGCAGGCAAGGACAAGACCAGAACAGGCTGCTCGAGGCTCTGTTCTCCTCACTCAGCACAGACCAGACAAGAAGAGGAGGAACCAGCTCCTGCACCTGGTGATGGAAAGGCAGGCAGGGATTGCTGAGAGGAAAGGAGGAGCTCTGTGCTTGTGGCACTGGTGCAGAAGGTGCTCAGCATCAGGCAGGATGAGACTCATCTGCTACAGCTTTTCCGTATCTATGGAGGGAACATCTCCATTGCCCTGGAAGCACAGAGACCATCCTGGTTTGACATGCAAGGTGCGTGCTGGGGAGCCCCTGGCATTGCTGATGCAGAGGGAACCCACAGGCCATCACTTAGCACTTAGACCTTGGCAAAAAATTCCCTTCGCTCAGAGCTGTCTTCCTGTCAGAAGCAGTAGGCTAGATCATAAGGGTAATTTTCTCATTAGCTTAATGAAGAGCCCCGTGTGCTGCTGTGTCTCACTAGCTGAGTGAAAAGTCAGGAAATGCCTGTAGCACATAGAGATACCGTGACACTCTGCCGGTATTGATCTGCTCTCATGCAGTTTAGACACTGATTAATCTCACTACTACCTTTTTGTTTTCCATCATGGTGCTCAGACAGGGTCTGAGCGTAACCTGTCCCACCTACAAAGTTCCTTACCTTTCAGCAAGGGGTTCATGACCTGGTACACGTGTGTGTCTGTGTGTGCCAGCATGCACGTGGCTGTGTTTGCCAAAAAGAGCTTTGTCAGGCTGGAGGCACTGCCAGAGCTTAGTTCTGCGTGAACCACATCAAAGTAAGAAACTGGTGGTGTGATGCTGCCTTGGGAGCTGCTCAGCCTGAGGGGATGCTCCTGTTTCTGGTGCTGTTGGTGTGAGCACAGCATGAGCGACGTTGAGCCTGTGAAGCAGCAGCAGGCGAGAGCCAAGCCCTGTCTCTGGAGTGTGTCCTGTGTAAACACACTGCAGAGGCAGGAGCGTGGCTCTTACCCCCCTTCTTAGGAGGGAACTGAAGGAGATTAGTTAAAAAGTCTTGCATGTAAAGCAAACATGTTTTGCAGAAATAATTGGTTTTCCATTAAACCTTTATAATTCCTGATAGAAAAGTGAATGGGCTGGAACTGCAGCTTGGCCTCTCGTCAAACGTGTCCTGGCAGATTAATTGCTCGGACTTTCTCTCCCTGTGCCCATCCTCATCTTTCTCTGAGACTTGTCCCCTCCAGGCAGCCTCACCCATAGGACTCTGAGCCCAAGATCAGCCTCAGCACAGGAGCTGGAGGTTTTGGGCTTCAGTCATTTCCTAGGAAGCAAAATTTTCTGTGAGAAATACAGAAAGTCTTTGAAGCGGCTTCAGAGTTTGCTGCTGAGGGGCAGACAGGGCTCACATGGGACTGCAGGACAATCTGGCAGGTCTGGGAACTGGCTCACCATAAGGAACAAGTTGGGAGGTTTCTGAAAAGGTTGAGGTTGGGGCCAGGGCACAGATGGAGCAGGATGAGCCTGCAAAAGAGGCTGTTTGACCTGTGCTGCAGCTGTGGGCACTGAACTTCCTGTACTTTGTGGTCTACTCGAGCCTGCAACCTCAAAATTCAGGTCAGGGTTATGAACAGAGGATTCTTCCTTCTTCACACAGGTGGTCCTATGGGGCAGGGAGATCTGCTAGGTGGTCCTAAACCTGAGAGTGGCCCTGGTCCCTTTTCTGTGTGAACTGTCCAAGTCACAAGGGTGACAGAGGGCCATGAAGGTAGCGGTTGGCTGGGAGTGACCATGACCCCAAGGAACATTCTTCTGTGCCATCACCTGCATGGGGAGCAGCTGCTCATGGGATCTGCCAGTAGCTCTCTGAGGCATGGGGACGTCTTGTCACGGGCACTGAAGGAACAGTTAGTGGTCTCTGTTGCCATTGTCACACACAGGCACCTTGAAAAGCACCTTGTCAGGGTGGTGGCATCGATGTCATTCATCACATGGAAATTGCCAGGTGGAGGACGTGATCGCAGAAAACTGGACAGCATAGTGAGATCCCACCCAGCACCCACAGCCACTGTCACACATGTAGGCACAGACCTGCCACCACTATCCCCACCCTACCCTTGCAGCCTCACCACCCCGGACCGGGCAGTGACAGGTGGATGGGCTTGTTTCCTTGGTTCTGGGATGCCCAT
This sequence comes from Phoeniculus purpureus, assembly GCA_028565055.1. Lineage (NCBI taxonomy): Eukaryota > Metazoa > Chordata > Aves > Bucerotiformes > Phoeniculidae > Phoeniculus > Phoeniculus purpureus. Next base: position 643,368 of record JAOXOE010000787.1, on the reverse strand, counting down.
GGGTGGGCCTGGGTCTCACTGAACCCAGCAGGAATTTTGCCCATGACATCAGTGGAGTGGAGACTTTGCATCGTTCTATTTAAAGATATTATCTAGAGCAGCCGTTGGCAGCCCTGCGAGAGTGAGATGCCAGATTTTTTCCCAAATTAGAGGTGAAATGTGCCAGTAGAAACTCAGTGAGAACTGGGCTCTCTGCCTGCCCAAGGGCAGGGTGCTGCCCAGCTGCTTATCAGGTTGACATCCATGGCTCTGGGGGGAGTAGGGAGCTGTTCACACCTCACCCACCACCCTGCTCCTTGCCTGGCACCTGCTTTGGCACCTGCCATGACCTTGGTGCCCATAACATCGTTGGCACATCATGGCACAGTGCTGGCATGCTGCTGGGGGAGCGCTCGGCTCCCTTACATTTCCCAGCGCCTGCCTGTGCGTTCGTAAGAAAAGTGAAGCGGTGTGGGAGGCAAAGCAACAAACTGAGAGATGAAGTGGAAAAATGTATTTTCCCAGTATATTTAATTATTCAATTAACTGCACTGGTAACTGGGGCTGAGTTTTTCTAGGTCACTATATTTTCTCCTCTCATCAATGTATTCCCCCTACCCTGAAAATTTCTGGGAAAATTGGGCAAGGAAAGGTTTGTGCTGTGGATTCACATGGCCAGGAAGGACTGATAGGTGTCCAGCTGTGGGAAGTCCTTGTTTCCAAGGGTCCTCACATAGGACTTTTGGGTTGAACCTTTTCTACTGGAGGCTGCTCTGCAGAGAACACAGAAACAGAGGTCTGGAGGTCAGGGAGAGGGTTTAGCAGTGGACTTGACAGAGCTGGGTTAATGGTTGGACTCAACGACCTTGATGGTCTTTTCCAACCTACATGATTCTGTGATTCTATGAAATTCAGTGGTTTCCACTCTCAGTATTGTTAGAAGAGTGTCTAAATGCATCACTGGGGTTTCCATGCTTTATGTGCACCATTTAAATGCTCTAGGCATTTCAAGGCAAGAATACTGTTTTATTAAGTACAAATGAAGCAAATTTGGTTGATTCCTCAGTGTTCAGGTTTTTTCTAGTGTTATAGCCTGCACTGGATGTGATCAGATATGCACCATCATTTTGTTAGCCTCTGGTGTAGTAACCAGACAAAGTCACCATCAAAGTTTTGACACCATGAATGTCAAGACTGTCACACATTGATGAGAATCAGAGGAAAGCTCCTACTGTTGGCATTTCTGGATGGGTGGAAATTCAGCATCCTCGTACTCGCCTTCCTGCAGTCTGATTTACAGAGACCCTGATTTGTCTGGGTATAAGTCATTAACCCCCAGCATAAATTAGTGTAGGGGATGTTTTGGATTGACCTGTGCACTGTAACGTGTGTGAAGGTGTGACTCCTCCTTATGTTAAACCCAATATTGACAGGCACTCTTCTCTCTGTCTTAATAATAAAACAAGGTTTATTTATGAACACTCAGCCTGGAACAGGGGACGGGAAGATGCTTGTCTGTGTGACTGAGGGGAGCAATCCTCCTCCTTCAGAGATGTAAAATCATCCTCACTCAAGTCCTCCTCAGAAGCTGGAGCCAGCACTTCATAATCAAGCAGAGCTTTTACTGTGAAGCTGGGAAAAGGAGACATGAATTTGGAAAGCATTTGTAGGAATCCTCTGCACAGCACTGTTGGCATCCCAAGGCTGAGTAGGATGATGAGAAGCTGACAAGCCTAAAGGGCAGAATAGCTAAAAGTGGGAAAAATGGCTGAGCAGAAAGGTCAGAGCAAATAGGCAAGTGCTCAAAGAACCACGGAAGTAGAGGAGGTGCAACTGCCTGGGGCAGAGCAGCTGAAAGCCCCACAGTGAATTTAACTGGATGAAAACATGGGCTGGATATCAGCAAAATCCTGTCTTCTGGGCAGCAAGATCTATGGGAGCAGAGTCATTTCCCAGGGGACAAAGCAAGCGCTCTATTGCTGGAGTAATTTAAAATTGGACGTGACAGAGTGCTTGGGAACAGGCAGCAGAGGCTAACTGCGGGGCTGTGGCTGTGTGAAAATCCAGCACGCATGGAAAATAAAAGTCTACCGTGAAGGGTTGTATCTGTTGTGGGTTGAGGATTTAAGTAGATAGAGGAGAGAGGCTTTGGGTCTGGGGGACATGAGCTGCTCAGGGGGCAGGTCCCTGCTAGTCCTAGTGCCACTGAGAATGTGACAGTCACCTGGGTCAGGGTGTCCACTGCTCCTCCTGATACTCTGAGGAGAGGGTCTTTGCTGACCCTCTGTCTCCTCTTCCTGGTGGGATTCTGGGTTTTGTGTGCCACAGAAGAATTTAGAGGGGGTTTATAACCTGGGGAGATGGTGTGACCTTTGTTTGCAGCTGAACCCTCATCCTCAGCCCTGGCAGAACCCCTGTCAGTGGAGGGGCTCTTGCTGGCCACATTCCATCATCTTCCTCCTGACAGGCAGTGTGGCCCAGGTCTGCTGGACCATGATGGACACATGGCCCTCCTGCGTGTGCTGCCACAGTGGGGATGACCGCTCCACTCTCCCTGCTGGTGTGTGGGCTGCTCTCCTCTGGAAGAACCTCCACAGCGTGCCGTCCTTCCCCGTGATTTACAGCATCCTGCCCAGCTCCTCTAACCTCTGTGCTTCTCTTTCAAAACATCATAATAAACAAGTGAAGCTGGGAAGTGTTGGTGGAGCTGTGGGTACTCGTAGCAGCCAAGCTCCAGCCCTGTGCACTAGGAGGGGAGACATGGGCTGCACGGGACTCTTGCTGGGGGGTAAGCTGGTAGATGCTTAGACCTTAGCCTACAGACCTGTGTCCTTGCAGCCAAAGCCAGGCTCAGTGTGGGGTCTGTAACAGGTGAGGCACCTCATTATTCTTGCAGTGGACTTCTGTCGCCCACTGGGTCATCAGTAATGGCTTCAAGCCTTTGTAGCCCAAGTACTGGAAAGGCTCATTACTCTCATCCACATAGGGATGGACACCCTGCACCACAGAGGTGAAACCTCTAATGGTTCTGCACTGCCAGATCTGAGCTGGATGCAAAGCTCCCACCATGGAAACTCACCTCCAGGTGGCCAATGGGAGAGCACCCCAATACCTGGCCCATGTCCATCTATTCCACCATGAAAAAGTAAAGGGTCTTCTAGTGTCCGTTAGGTACCCACTGCCGTGGGCCAGCTTCTTTCAGTGGAAACCATGTGGCCCTGGGGCTTGGCACTGGCATCACTGTCTACCTGCTCCAAAGATGTGGAGATTTGGCTGGGTCTGTGCTCACTCGTACATGTGCCTAGGAGCAGGTGCAGTTACTGGAGTGTGATGCAGCGGGTTGTACTGTCAAGCTGTCCTCCGCATTGACAGTTCTCTACTCTCTGGCTTCTGTTTCTCTTTGCATCTTCAGGAGAGTCTTTTCACCACTCAGTGAGAGGCTGCCCATGTCTGCATGTTGCCTTGTCCCAAGGACATCCTGCTGATCCCTGCCCTGGGCTGTGCTGAGGCTGCCAGGCATGGGATTTGCACTGTGCTTCTCCTGGTTTCACCCCAGTTCATTCCTCTACCAGAACAGTCTCTTCCAGAGCCTGATCCTGTGCTGACCCCTCTGCATTAGGAGGAGGCTGCTGAGCTGGAGCATGTGTCATCTTGCTGTTGCTTTCCCACTGTGTGGTATTGGGGTGGTAAGGTGGTGCCCAGGATGGTTTACTGGCACAAGTCCTCCTGCCAAGCTGGGAATCTCCCTGAGGTTACCCTGCTCATCTGTAGGCAGCACAGAGTGACCTCCTCACTTCCCTGCTCTGCCCCACAAGACAACCCCTCTGCTAGGCCTTGCAGAGTTAAAAATAGAGCCTTGCTTATGGAAAGTTCATGCAGGATAAGACACTTAGCAGGATGCCGCTGAGATCCTCATCTGAACGTAAATCAATTGCTGCACTTCAGGCAGAGCAGGCAGACAGGAGCAGGAGAAGCTTCCATCACACAATGTGTCCTCTCTAATTAAAAAATAGGCTGTTGGGTGAACATGCTGCACTTTCTCTTGATCACTGTGAGAGCAGGGCAGCTGCTAGCTTGTACCACTGTGGGTCTGGCCACCAGTGAGGGTGTCACAGCTGCTGGACCAACATCCTGCTGGCTGTGGGCACTGCTGGGGTCTTGCCTGTGAGTGAGACCCTCAGTGGTGCTGAGCCCCTGGGTTCAGTGTCAGCAGTGCAATTCAGCATCTTCACTCCTCACATCTGGCTGAGCCTAGCGCTGCACTGCTGCTCCTCCTGCAAGCACAGGTTAGGATCCATGGCTGTGGATTCCAGCATGGTCCAGGGAGATAGAGGCTTCATGATGCGCTGCCAAACGTTCTCTCTGCTCGTGTGACACTGTGGGTGGCTGGGGAGCAGTGGGAGAGGGGTTAAAGCAGTCTCCGGTGTGCTTCGAGAGGGTGCTTGAGCCACTAACAAAGAATAGTAATGAATGGAAAAAGTGAAGTGTTTTTTCCCTAAAGCAAACAGCTCGGCCAGATTAGAAGCTCGGAGTGCGCTTTACCCAACTATTAATACATTCCTCGCTCATCTCAAACTAAACAGCTGCACTGAGCTCCAAGTTCATAAAAACAGCATCAAATCCATGAGAGCACAGTACATTTATAGTGTCAGCCAGTAAAACTGCCTGCTGGAGGTGATGGCACTCTGGCTTTCTGCCGGCTGGGGAGGAACTGCCTGGCCAAGTGAGAGGAAGATTGGCGGCCCTGAGTGAAGGGACCCTTGCCCTCCTCGGCTGCAGAGGATGCTGGCAGGCATGGAGGGAGCCTGGGGAGAAGCCCCTGCCACTGCTGTACTGGGCTTGCTCTGCTTAGAGATACCAAAACTTGGCGAGCTGGGGCTGTAAGGATCTGGGAGTGGTGTCCAGACTGATGTTGACTAGCTGCCAACATGTGCTCTGGGACAGCAGGAATGTCAGGTGAGCTTAGTCTTCCTAATACACCTCTTCAGTGGACTCCCCTACCATGGCTCTGTTCATATCCTCCCCCAGGTCAGGAGACCCAAAGAGGGACTGGCTGCAGTGCAGGGAAGAGCCTAGGTGATATCTGAATGTGGCAGTGCCAACATAGACACGTGGGCAGGCTCACACTTCCCTGTGGGTAAGTTCATACTTTCTCAGGGGCAAGTTCACATTTCCCTGTCTTCCTGTGTGGCACAGAGGGACTGTCCCCATCAAGAAGCCGTGACTGGGCACCTGTGATGCTGGGGCATGTGGCTGCTTCATGCTCTCTTGGAGCACAGGACAGCCCTGCTTGTCTCTCCTCCCTCACACGTGTGGATGCAGCCAGTTGTTTTCGAGACCCCTCCCAGCTGTGGTCCATCTGCAGCACACACCGTGTGCCAGCTGCAGTGTGATGGAGCAGAGGGACAATGCAAGGCAACGTCCCCTCTCTTTGATGTGGGGCCAGGTGGGTGGTAGAAGCCCTGTGTGTGTAATGAGGAGGGGGACAGTGGTCTGCTGGGGCTTTGCTTCATCCTCAGGCCAGACAGGGTATGCAACTTGGTGTGGGACCACTGTGGCCTTACACATTTGACAACTGGATGAACCCCTAGCGGTGCTTTGCTTCTCACAGCATCTTTCCATTGGGCTGGTCTGTTTTTCTGTTATGTTGGGCTAAGGTGACACAGCCTGGGGCAGATGCTTGCACTGGACATCACTTGGGGGCTGCGAGACAGCCAGACAGAAAGTGTGCAGGAACCAGATCATCTACAAATACATCTGAGGAGCACCAGGCTGTTGCCCCAGGGCAGTGATGTCAGACATCCTCCTGTCCCAGCTAGTCTCCTCTGTCCCCATCCTCCTGTCCCCTGGACTGCTGTTCTGGAGGAAGCTCTTGTTCCTCAGTGTTGTCCTGACTCAGTGTTAAAATACTGAATCATTTCTCAAAATGCAAAATACTCCAAAAGAAAAGCCATCCCAGATGCGATGAAATACTGTCTCGTGGACTGTGCATTACACTGGGTTTGCCCCAGCATGGCTCTGCTCCTCAGAGCTTGGTGCCCGCCTGCCCTCTGCCCAGTCTCTCTGGCCAGACAGCACTCATCTGCTCAGCGGCCACATGGCTCCCATGAGGCTCATCCAACTTGCCCAGTAGTTTGAGCCCATCATGCAAGATAGATCTGGGCAAGGAGCCCAGCTGACTGGGCAGACTGGGAAAGCTGAGGATGAGGTGCAGTGGCTGAGACAGATGTAGGGATAATGCCAAACAGAGTTTCTGGGAAAGCAAAAAACTCCCATGGAAAACTGCACTTCCATGCTCAAGTCTGCAAAAGGAGCTGAAGGACACTAGGTGCTGAAGGTGGGTTCAAACACAGGGGTCTCGCTTGGTCCAACATCTGGTAGAGCTCTGCACTAACCTCTGGCTGGTGAACAGACACTTGCCAGGGAGTCTGCTTGGAAAATGAGACTTCTGCTTGCTAACTGCCTGTGTTAGGGAACAAATGAGGCTTCACAGATGACAATTTTGTATAAATTTTCTGAGCAATAACCACGCAGCTACTTCCATGGACTAACCCACACTCAGAAGATTTCTTGGTAGAGCTCTTTATATCTAACAGATGTCACTACTCTGAAGAGATCCTGTAAAATGTGCCAGGACACAGGACTACTTTGAGAAACTGTTGTTTATTAAATCCTCTGGGTGGCAGAGAGAGAAGCTGATCAGAGATGAACTGATAAAACGTGGCTCTGGGAGCTGCCTGACCTCCATGTCATGTTCTGCCTCTGTTTTTATCTTTCCCACACATTGCAAATAGACCGAGTCTAAAGGGATGCTATATATATGGCTTCATGTACCATTCATCTGGGCAGCACGAAGCTCGGGTTTATATGGATCTGTCTAGCATTAGAAGATCGAAAGGTTATGTTATTGGTACATTTCTGCACATCCAAACCATGAGTCATCATTTCCAGGAAGCCAAATACTTACTGAAAGCTGTGATGCAAATTGTGTTTCCCAAATATTTCATTCCTAATGCAACCCCGGACATCGTATCTGGGCACACAGTTTATGAGCAACTGATCTACAGCAAAATGTTGAGGTAATGGGTCAAAGCTGCCTCTGAGTTTAGCCTGATTTATGGATGAAGTAATTTTGTTATGAAAAATAAGCATATAAAGTACTTGGATGCTGCAGTAAAGCCATAAACAGTGCGCTTCGCCTTCTCCATACAAGAACTAATTGCAAGTGTGTTATCAGAGCAGCACACAGGCTGGGGTGTTCTTGCCACTATTTTGTATTGAGATAACTAGTCTTTCATATTGCTAGTTGTTACTCCTATCGTTGACAAGGGTGACATAGTTCTTAACCCAATGCATTTTGAAACTGGCATGGCACCCTGCTCTCTAAAACCTCGTGCCCCTAAGAGTTACAAACAAACCCCAAATAACCAACTGGTCAGCAAAGGTTAAACCCTTCCGCATGAAATTTCAAGAAAAAAGAAGCATTTTCAGGACGGCTGCTGGCTCACACTGCCCATGTCCGATGGCACTTCCACTCACATGGGCTCTTTGATCTCACAGCAGTAGCTGTCCCCCTGCGCTGGAGGTGGTACAGGCAGGGAAAGGATGGAAGCTGCATCTCCCCTCCCACGGTGGGCACAGACCCTGTCCTATGTCACAGAACTGTTAGAGGAGCAAAGCCCAGCCTCGGCACTGAGCAGGAGAAGACACGGAGCACTGCAGAGGAGAGTCATGTACCACAGTGATACCTCAGCACGAAGTGCACCTCTGTGGATGGGACACACCAGGGAGATGAAGCACTTGTAGCTGAGACTTTCCAGTCTGTGTGCCAAAGGAACTAGATCTAGGCTGTGTTCCAAAGGCTTGTGTTCATAATTCAGAGCTGGAAAGCCCTGAAGTTTTTCTCTTCTTCTGATTGAAGCTCATTGGAGCTGCCAGCTTGGCAATACTGCTTCTACCAAAGATAAGAGCAGGACATCCTGGCTTAAATCAGACAGATGATCCTCCTTTGGCTCTGCCTGAGCTTAGCCTCTCTGGATGGGTCCTGGGCTGTGCAAGATCTGGCTGGGTCTGAGGAATGAGGTCCCTGTCCCTGCTGGGATTGCCTTGGCCCTGGATTTCTACTGGTCAGATAATGGTGCAGGCGCTGAGCTGCAGCCATCCATCATGTGTCCATGTGTGTCCCCAGCATGGCTCTGACATAGTCATGGCACTTGTGGCAGCTTGTGGCAAACATGTGCCAGGGATATTTCCCAGCTGGCAGGACAGAAGAGCCTCTGTATTTTGTGGCCGAGGGTTGACAGGTGTAGGTCCAAACCATGTCACTGCAGTTGTCCTTTGGGACATGAACATTTATTCACTATGTTTATATTCAGCAGAGTTCTCTCTCCAGCAGCCAGGTGTGTGCACAGCCACACAGCTGGAACAAGAGCTGGCAGTGCCTGGGCTTCTCCCAGACCACTGCAAGTGGTAAACAGTAACTGTCCTGTGCCTGGCTTGTCCCTGGCATGGCTGCTGATCCTTATTCCCACAGAGTCAGCTCTGTGATTCACCAGCCTCATGTTTCTCAGAGCTGAACTGAGCAGAGAGGACTGAGGGGTTGGATAAGCTGGTTTTGTCTCGCTGGGATCCTCTGTATTATCTATGCTAAGGTTTGCTGTACCCAACTCTGGGAAGGAGCCAGGAGGCTGCCTCTTAGGCTGCAGCCTGGAAACTTCATGGCTACACTTGTGCTCTTCTCAGGTGTTATGGTCACAGGGAAGATGCTGCTGGGGCTTAGCTCAGGCTGCAGCTCCCACAGGCTGGGCACCTCTCAGCTTTCCTGAAACTCTAGAAACCAGGCTTTATGCTCTGAAGCTCTTTGGTATGGTTCTGTTAGCTGGCATCCTGCCTGTCTGAACATCACCTCGTAGCTCCCAAAGGCAGGGTCTGGGGTAGGTGTTTCTGAGAAGTCTGTGCAGCATTAGTCATTTCATCATTTACTCAGGTAAATATATATATAGGTGCACGGATGCCAGCATCTAGAGCACACTACTCCTCACTTAGCACACAAGGTTTTTGAGATGGATGATTGTCTTTTCTTCTGCCACATGTTTTCTGAGGTCTTGTCAGACAAGTTTTGCAGGCAGGTTCAGGTTCCAGCTCTGGTGGTGGTGGTTCCACTGGACTCCGCTGGAGTCTCTATATGACTTCTGTAGTCATCATCTGTTGGAGCTTACTGGGTCTCTGGTCAAAGACAAATTCTCACAAAGAGCCAAATACTTCTAGGAATGAAAGAGGAAAGGAGAGGAAATGAGAGAGAGCGGAAACAAGAGGGAAATGAGAGGGAAGTGAAAGGGAAGCAAGAAGGAAATGAGAGGGAAGGGAAGAGGAAGGGAAGAGGAAGGGAAGGGGCAGGAAAGGGAAGGGATTTATCCCAAAGTTGAATTTTAAGAATGGGAGCAAGATAAAAATACAAAAGTGGTTAAAAAGGAATTCAAAAGAAAAGCTAAATGGGTAAAATATTTATAGAAGGCCTAAAAACTGTTTAAAGACAAAGTATTAGAGGCTCGGAATAAATATATACAATCAAGCTAGAATGTGCTAAAATATCCCCCAAAAACCCAACAAAACCTGCCATGCTTTAGTAGTGAAACAAGTTATAAGAAAGAGAGATTCATCAAAATTGAAATAATTTCCAAAGAAGGAATATAGATGGAGCACAGGGTATGTCTGTCAGATGTAACACCCAGAGTAATGACAAGCCACACATAGTTTTAGGAAAAACATGCTAAAAGCATAAGAGCCAATAATAAAACATTTCTCAAAGCATAAGTAGCAGGAAACTCATCAGAAATTGTTCGTTCCTCAGACCAGAAGGAAGTAAATGTTTCAGTGCATAAGCTGAATAGCTGAACTGATGCTCAGTGGGAGGGAGGAGGACGTGTCCTACACTCTACCCATACTTTACACAACCACCCCCCCATCCCAAAACCAAAGAAACTGCAAGAATCTGTGATTGTTTCTGGAGCTGAAATGTCTAACCTAGAAGAACTCTTCAGTGCAAACCCGAGCTGAAGCTAATGAATCATTTGGAGAGATGGTTGGCCTGAAACTCAGTGTCCCACAGTGAGGTCCCCAAGGGGTCTGAGCTCCCACCCTTCCTCTGCCCTGTGCATGTCCCCACCTTAATGCCACCACTGAAACACAAGCTGTGACACCACCAGTGGCCCAACCCAGCATGGGAGATTTCTGCACCTGCTTGGGTGACCTCTTGCTCTGTTGCTTAGCCAGCACAGGACAGCCAGGCATGGAGTGAGACCCTTTTCCCACAGTGGAGCACTCAAATGCTGCTGTTACCAAACCCTGCAGGTGCCCACCCCACGGTGTCTGGTGTATGTCACTGCCTGGATGTGCTCTTAGCTCCCTCCTCAGTGCCTCTGTTGCAGTGCTGGCACCAGACGGGGTAGAGCACAGCCCAAGTGGCTCGGCAGTGTGCAGACCAAGGACACAAAAAGTCTGTGCTGGGATCGGGGAGGTGCTGAGGAGAGGGGAACACATGGCAGGGGCTTGTGCCCATCCTTGCCTGAATCCCTGTGCTACAGACACCTCATATGACCCCAGGCCATTCTTGTACAGAAGCAGGTAATGAACTACTCTTTGCCTGGTGTTGAACTGGAATACCCTCAGTCACACCTGAGCCCAAACTGGAACAGAATGAAAACAATGTAGTGGTTGGAGTCGCTGCTAATCGAGCACTGGGCTCTGAATTTGAGATTACCACCAGGGAAAAAATCTGAAGTTCTTGGGCTCAGTAATGGAAAATATTGGCTCAGTAGGGGGCAGGTTTGAGGAACGATCGGAGGAGGAACTGGGAACAAAACAGAAAATGCAGTTCTCCCAGAATAAGTCCACAGCATCCCCATGGCTCAAGCTGGCTGGTGTATCCTCTCCTCCCTTCCCCACTCTCTCCTCCCACCCCCCACCCTGGAAAGATCAGAAAACCAGAAAAGGTCCATGACCACAGGAACCGTTGCACACACAAGGGCTTTTTTGCTTCAACAGGAGATATGTCAGTGGGGCAAGAGGGCCGGGGCACTGCAATCCAGGGCAGCTTGGGGTAGGTGGCTGTGAGATACTTAGTCACTGCTTCTTTCTGCTCAGGAACTAGGTGATACTCCATGAACTTGTCAGGTAGCAGATTTCAAACAAACAAAAGGAAGTACTTTTCCACACAACTCATAATTCATCATGAAACTCATTACCATGGGACAGCATAAGGCCAAAAGTATAACCAGCATCAGAAAGCAATTACATTCAATGAAAAATCATTGAGACTGTTAAACATGAGGGTCCAGTGATAACCTCTCACTCGCAAGATCCAAAGGTTGGGAATTGCACAGAGAATATCACAGCAAAGGTCCTCCCTGTTTTTGCACGCTGCTTCAGCATGCATAACCAGCCACCAGTGAGATGGGAGCACTGGGACAGGGCGGTTTGGGGCTGACTGTATGGTACAGCCACTGTATGTTCACTCCTGTTGAAAGCCACCCTTGCATTCCCAGCTCTCAGCATGAGGGGAGTTAATTTCTATCTTCTCCTTCAGCTTTGGTCTTTAAATATTCCAAAGATAGCCATCCCCAGCAGAGAGAAATGACCGTCTCCAGAGCATGATTCATTTGGCATAGACATGCCCATGCTCCAGTCCTCTGCAGAGGAACTGGAAAACCTCATCTTGCCAGGGTTGTGCCTGACCTTTTGTTCTGAGCAAACAGGATCCACTCAGGACTTTAATTACCAGCCTGTTCTGTTAGGTGTACCGGAGCTCTCCCTAGCAACAGACACATGAGGCCAAAACACAGAACCAGTAATTTGCTGGGTAGCTCCTAAGCAGAAGTTAGGAGCTGGTCTCAGAGGTTTCACTCTGAGGTTGGTGTACAAAGAGGAATTCATCCCAGGCTGATCCATTTGACCCATCGCAGCCTTCAGAAGAGATGAATTATGCTCTGCAGAAGTGCCAGAGCCCAAACTTTACAGAGGGGAACCACAGAGTCATTTAGGCTTGAAGAGATCTTTAATGTCATTGAGTCCAGACATAAACCTAACACTACCAAGTCCTCCAAGGAGAAGAGTGTAGTTCTTCTAGATAACAACTACTGAGGTGGTAGTTGTTACCTGGGTGGGAAGCTGATCCCTTCCACAGGAGCAAATGCCACCTCCTGGTGCTGAGCCTTATGGCAGTGGTCCTACAAATGGCACCAGAGCTGCCATTGCTTGGACATAGTGTAATGGTGATAACAGGAGACCAAGGAAACCGTGGAGACCCTTACACACAGACACAGTAACACATGCACTCCGCTTGTGCAGACACGTGCTCAGCGTGACAGCGGCCAGTACTGTCGGGTGCCAGGGCAGAACTAGCCCCCGAGGCTGTCGTTAAGCTGTAATCCCACGTGATCACTGCAAATGGAGACACAGCCAGCCACATAGCTCTATAGTAATGAACACAGACATCTTCCAAGGACATTCAATTCACTGCCCTGCTTTCCATCCACCCCCACATCAGCGAATATGTAAATAGAGGATATTCTTAGCAGAGAGGATTCCCAAGAAAATGCCATGCCTCCTTGTTGCAAGCGAGGATTTAGTGCACTGGCATGAGGAAACACTGAGGTCTTCCAATCAACAGGAAAGTCTAAGCCTCCAACGCTCCTCTGTAGGCCCAGGGATGAGGTGAGGGTTTGGGAATGCCTGCTCTGCTCTTCTCTGCACTGGTGAAATTAAAAGAGGCACAGGGGTTAATGAGGTAGCTGAACCATCCAGTGCCAGATTCAGGAGACCTGCCAGAGGTGGTGAGAATTGCCTCTCTGCCCTGGGAATCTGCCATCAGCACTCTGTAAGTCCTGCCTAGTATCAGGGATGTCTTGGGGACCATGGGCATTCCCCACACAGAGCAGGTGTGACCCCTGTTTAGCTGGGAAGCTGCTGGTGTCGTCTGGTATGACAGCACCCTGTCATCCTGCACTCCTTCATTGTTGGAGCTCAGGGTGCTGGATTCAGGACAAGACGAGGCAGTGGGACTAGTGAGAGCTGTCTGCACACCTGCTGACACCCAAGAGAAGGCACCTGGGAGGTGGGTGCAGAGCCAGGCCCAGACAGTGGGGTCAGTGCAGGGCAGGCTGAGACATTGCTAGACTGAGTTTCAAGCTGCCAAATAGGGACCTTTCTTCCCCTTGTGGCTGCTGTGCAGGGAGCATAGCAGAAAATTCCCCAGGCAACAGGCATATCATGGAAGCTCTGAAATCTAGGCTCAGTTTTTCTTCAAAATGCCTGAAAAAGATAGACACAGAACTCATACTCTTCCCTGATGAAAATGCAGGGAGGGCTGGGATGCACAAGCATAAAGCCTGCAGGCATGAGGTCTCTGCTCAGCGAGTGTCACTTGTTCCTGGCAGTAGTGGGCAGGAGGTAAAGCCCAGCTGCACTGGGGACCAGGCAGTCAGGGTGAAAGGGTGCTCTTGTGTTTGGGGCACAAGGTCCTTCAGGATTTTGGAGCAGTACACCTCAACACCCAGCTCCACCAACACCTGTGACTTGTTGCACTGAGCGGGTGCATGCAGGAGCAATGCTGGGACTGAGCGTGGCTTGGAAATGCACTCAGCACCCAAACTCATAGAATCACGGAATGGTCTTGGCTGGATAGGATTTTAAACCTCACCTAGTCCAACCCCCTGCAGTGAATAGAGACATCTTCAACCAGAGCAGGTTGCTCAGAGCCCCAACCTGACCTGGGATGTTTCCAGGAGCGGAGCTCCTACCACCAATCTGGACAACCTGGCCAGAGTCTCACCAGCCTCATGGTAAAAATTATCCTCCTTATATCTAATCTGTATTTCCCTTTTTTAGTTTAAACCATCACCCCTTGTCCTGTCACAACAAGCCCTTCTATGAAGTCTGTCCTCATCTTTCTCACAGGCCCCTATGAAACACAGAATTGCTGAGGCTGGAAAAGCCCTCTGAGCTCATCCAGCCAAGCCCAGGACCTAACATCTCCACATTGGCCAGGTCAGGGCACTAAGGGCCACATCCAATCTGTCCTTCAACACCTCCAGGGATGGGGACTCCACCACTGCCCTGAGCAGTCCATTCCAGGCTCTGATCCCCCTTTCCATGAGGAAGGGCTTCCTAACATCCAACCTAACCCCCCTGGCAGCTTCAGGCCCTGCCCTCTCGTCCTGCTGCTGGTTGCCTGGGAGAAGAACCTGACCCCCTTTTTGAGGACTGAAAGATCACAGTATGGTCTCCCTACTTCCTTCAGAAAGCAGAGTCTTGGGTGGATGTTTAGTATAAAGGGCTGGGCTGGCACACACCACCATGAGAAAGCACCAATTTCATCTCTATACTGGTTTGTGCCTCTGGTTTATTTCAGCTCTGCATTACAGGGAGGTGCTACCTCTTTCCACCCTCCAGAACCTGGCTGCAAACTCACTTCCACAGGTTACCCACCCTGCCCTGGCTGAGCTCCCTCCCAGGGCTGAACGCACGCTTGGGTGAAAGCACATGGCTTCACAGGGTCCTTCTGACCTGCAGACAACTGCTCAGGCCTCTGCTGAGAGTGTAGGTGGTGGTGGAGCAAGACGGGTGCCGCTCACCTGTGTGTAGAGCCCCAGTGTCTGGCACCAACCTCATGTCCCAGCTGACCCTCTGAGGTGCTCCAGCATCCACCTTAGCATTCACCGGCTCAGCCAGCCGCCCCAGCTGAAGGTCTCCCTAGACTGTTTGCAATATACTGGTTTCATACAGTTCCATGTGTGCTGCTTTTCAACGTTCTACGTAATGTTTAGTCACACTTAACAACAATAAAGCCCTCCTTCGCAGCCACATTCTGGAAAATGGGGCTGATTTTACTAAAAACAATGAATGTGAATAGTTCATGGTCTTCTCGCATTACCCAGAGATTTATCACATCTCTTGCATAATTTAATCTCTACATCTGTGGGACACAAATGTTTTACATTTCTTACATTTATGGGCAGACATGGAAAACATCTGTGCAGACCCAATGCACAAAAACATCTGGAAGACATCTTTGCTGTTTTATGACATACGTCTCCTGATCTTTTGTCTGGAACAAGTGTGCTGCTATCAGTAGTAGCTTTATGTGTCTGTTACTGGGCTTCCCTTTTGGGCTTTGACAGGCACAGGGGAAAATGTGATCAGCTCTGAATTCCAGCCCATTTCAGCAAGTGGGGAAGCAATTCAGGGAGCTTCCCACCCACCCACACTGTGAGAATTTGGACTGGGATGGGAACAAGGCAGCCAGGGTTTGCTGCTAAGCTTGTGGACAGCACTGTTTCCTGAAGGTTCAGGCTCAGAGCTGTGCTACGCTGCTGCTGTCATCTCTCTAGAATATCCCAGGCTGGTGCAGAAAAGTGGCTGCAGATGGTGTTTCTCTGCAGCCCTTGAAATAGGAATTGGCTTGACCAGAACTTCAGATGGGGGGAGGCCAGCTCACCTGTAGAGATGAGGAGACCATGTCCCCCCTGCCCCAGGACATGCAGTTGCTGCCGTGGTCATGTTGCAGCCCTTCAGCAGGGAGACAAACACTTCCTATGGATGTGATGGAAGGCAGTAACAGCACATGGAGATCTTTTCCTCACTATACACTTTCTGTACGTTCATGCCTGCGTGTCTGAGACCTGCTGCCTGTGTGCAGGTGAGCAAAGAGACCAGAGCCTTGGGCAAGGTAGCACCCCTGGGCACAGTTTGCCCAGAACTTACCAGCCGTTCCTCTGCCCCTGCCTGGCACGGTGCAATGCCTGGCTCATCTCAGACACTCTTCTCAGTTTGGCAACAGTCAGCCTCTTCTGGGATGAACAAAGTTGAGTCATAATTTCTAGAGATGTTGGGCCCTGCCATCTGGTCATGGGGCTGGGACATAGGCCCTGTTTATGGGTTTTTTCCTTTAGTAGTAATGACGGAGACATTGCGACCCACAGCTGCGTCAGTGTGGCTAACACTGTTCGCATTAGAGGTTTGCTTACTGTGGTGGATGTGGTGTAGGAGACAAAGCAACCCTGCCAGCAGGGGTATGGTGCAGAGCAGAGGCTCGTGGAAAGGTTCAGAGAGGCTAACAAGTGGTCACAAGAGAAATGGTAAACTATGTCACTGCTGACTGATAAAGTGGGGAGAGAGCTCTGAAGAGCTTCGGAAGAGAAGCAACACCAGTATGGATGCAGCAAGAGAGGCAAACAGCACCCTGGGGAATTACCATGGCAAGCAGGAACAGCTGCCAGCAGTTATCACCTCACGTGTGTTTAATGTAAAAGCAGGCTTCAGCGGAACTGAAAGTTTGGTGGAAACCAAAACACGGAACTCTCCTCAGGCTTCTGCTCTGCTCTGGGTCATGCATGCAGGCACGGACCCTGTGCTGTAGTTTCTCCAGTATTTCTCCAGTGTGGTCAAGTGAGTGGGGCTGAGCTGAGGTGAGCAAAGGCAGCTGCCTTCTGCCTGGATGGAGACCTACTAAACATGTCTGGGGCAAACAAGCCCAGGTTTTGCACCTAGTTATCAAATACCTTTGTTCCTGCCTGTCCCAGGAAGGAGTCCCAGTCCCCTGCCCCAGGTGGTTGCTGCAGGGTCTCTGCCCCACAGTGGTGCAAGGAGATTATGGCAGGGAGGGACTGTCCCTCATCTCCCACCTCCCTCAGGAAGCAGTGAAGCAGTGAAGCAGTGTGTCCCTGCTGCCAGCCATTGGTTTCCTTGGATCTGCTCGGGTAAAGACAGGGTGCTACAGGCTGCCTGGAGGGGTTGGCTGAAGCTAACACAGACGTGCTGTGCACAGGCAGGCCCCTAACATTTGCCCTGCACAGTGCAAAGCGTGCATGGCCCTAAGGCCACCCTATGCTCCCCTTTCTGTGCACACCCCTACCTTCTGCAGATATGTTTCTCAGGTCTGGTGCATGGGCAGGCAAGGACATGGTGATGCCCATGTGAGGTTTTGAGCAGGTGGCCCACCCTGAGCGACTGGAAGGAGAAGAGGGTTGACGAGAGACGAGGTTGACGAGGGTTCACTGGGTATTTGAAATAGGAGAGTTGCCTTGTGAGAGTCCACGGAGGAGCAGTGACAGACACTTTGTGAACAGGCCAGGGAATACTCAGGGCCTCTGGGTTTGCTGGGGAGATGTCAGTCTGCCTGGAAATTCCTGAACTAGGGGTGCAGTCAGCACAGAGTGCAGAAGGCATCCAGCTCCTCCCACCTGTGAGCTCAATGCTTGTCCCAGCTGGCAGCAGCACAGAGACCTGAGCAATGGTGGATGTAACTCAAGAATGGGCTCCAGGCTGCCTGTGGCTAGAGATTTAACCAGGAAATGCCCCACACAACAAGGCTCTGCATCATTTAGACTTACAGTGAACAACTGAGGCTTCTCCTTGTGTGCAGAGCTGCTGGGGGTTGCTGGGCACTGAAAACATCTGCCTCGCCTGTGCCAAGCCAGTGTGCAGTGTGCATTCAGACAGGATTTTCCCTCTGTGCTGTGCTACCCTGAATCTTCTGCTTGCTTGGACAAATTCACCCAGTCCTGCATGCCTTGACAGGGCTCAGCTTGTCCTAGGCTTGGCCTGTCTGTGTTGGTGTATGCTGACCTGGCATCTGCACTGGCTCCAGTGGATGGAGACTCCACCACAGCCCTCCCTTGTGCAACAAGGACCTTTCTATAAAGGATGAGGAGTGAGACAAGTCTCAGGAAGGGTTGAGACAAATCCCACCAATATCACAAAGAGCAGCAAACCTGCAAATGACAGAGCCACAGCTCCTGGGCTCCCAAATCCAGCACATCCTACTTGTCCTTGGCCCTTCGGTTGGGTTTTCTTTTTGCCCTCCCCATTGTTCCTGTTTCTCTGATCAAGAACCATCCAGGCTTTAGATGTCCAAAGGGATCTTCTTGTAGCCAGGAGGTGATTTCAGTTGCAGCTTACAGCTGGCAGTGCACAGTGTGGTGTCCCAGCTGTTGCCCGTGGTGAGCACTGGGTGCACATTAGTACCAGTGTGGCCAGCAGGACCAGGGTGGGGATCATCCACCTGAACTGGACACTGGTGAGGCCACATCTCAAATCCTGGGGTGGGTTTGGGCTCCTCACTGCCAGAAGGTCACTGAGATGGAGACAGAGAAGGGCACTGGAGCTGGGAAAGGTTCTGGAGCACCAGTGCTCTGATGAACATCTGAAGGAACTAGGAGGGTTTAACTGGAGAAAAGGAGGCTCAGGGGAGACCTTCTTGTTCTCAACAATTCCCTGAAATTCAGGAGGTTGGAGTGAGGTGGGGGTCAGCCTCTTCTCCCAAGAAACAAGTGACAGGATGAGAGAAAACAACCTCAAGTTGACCCAGGGGAGGTTGAGATTGATTCTGAGGAACAATTTCTGTCCCACAAGCATTCCCCAGGCCTGGCCCAGGCTGCCCAGGGGTGTGGGGTGTCCCCATGTCTGGAGGGGTTGCAAAGCCAAGGAGATGTGGGTTGAGGACAGGGGTTAATGGGGACCTGACAGTACTGGGGGAATGGTTGGACTGAATGAGCTCATAGACTTTTTCCAGCCTAAAGAATTCTGTGACTCTGTCTCAGGATTCCTGCACTATTAATCATGTACAAAGGAGCAGGAGCAGCACATCCCTCAAGGAACTCTTCTCTCTGGTTAGGAGCAAGGCAGGAGCATCACACCAGCTGTCCTGTGCTCACAACTTGATTAAAAGAAAACTAGGTGTGGGAAGGTTGAATGGCAGGTGATGGGAAAGGCTGTAGGATGAAGGATGTGATTCAGGTGCCACTCGAGATTCTGTCTTGTGCCAAATAAAGAGACAATAAATTTTTGCTCCAACTTGGGCAATGAAAAAAAAATCTCAGGTAAAAAAAAACTCCACTGGAACCTGACTCTATATTTTCAGACAATTTGAAATGTTTTAGTCCTTTACTATTTAGTTTTTTAAAAAAACCCTACAACAAAACCACAAAATTCAGCGATCTGAAACTTTAAACAAAGTGTCACTGGGAGAGGGAACCCTGGAAAGGTTTTGCACAGATGTATAAATGGGATTACTTTCAACATCTTCAAACTTAAAATTTTCTCATTTTTAACGAGCAAAATAAAATAAAAAGTCAGTATGTTCTCGCAGGTTTAAATTTTGACAGGTCTGCGTTTTCCAATGCCAAAATGTTTTACTCAAATTCCATTATTAAATTCAAAAACTTTCCTGATTGCCTGTGCAGTTTTATTTCCCCACGTTCTGATAGAATCTGGGATTACATGAACAGATGTTATTTTTCCAGGGAACACGATGTGTAAACTCAGACTTTTGGGGATGTATAATTTGATCAAATGTGGCTGAATTTTCACCGAGATAACTGGCTGCAGTGATTTGAACTTCTGAATGGTGGCTGTGAGCAGCTTTTCATCACGGATAAAGCAAAACATCTTTCCCAAAGCCTGTTCTGAGTAATTGCTGACCTGTTCGAGCTGAGTGCTTGCAAAACCTTCAAGTGGAAGCAGACGTCCTGGCAGTTGGGTCTGGAGTTTGGCAAACTCTAATCATGAACTGTGTACTGCAGAAGACTGATGTCTTCTGCTTACCTGTCTTACCTGTCTGAGCTTGTGTTTTCCATGTTTTTTGGTAATAATTCTGAACCCCAGGATGGAAATAAGAAATCAGCACAGCTGCTTTTCCCACCTTCCTCCGGGAGTCCTGGGGGGAGACGTGATGAGTACATAGTGGTTTGAGTAGTAAGGAGGTACTGGTCCATACTGTGCTTAATTTCAAGGCATTTTGCGTGAGCCAAGGCCAGGGTTCGGTATTGCTGGGGTGGCGAATGTGGTCATTGAGGTGTAGAGCAGCAGTATGGGCCTGCTGCTGCTGCTGAGGGTCTACTGCTGGTTGCGTCTGCTCTTTATCACAGAGTGATTCACCCCTACAGGCAGCACAATTCATTATACTGGCAGGATCAGACCCTTGGTTGTACTAGAAGAAGCTGACTTTTATGTCCTCCTCAACCTGGGCTGGTGCCTGCAGGCTGGAGCAGAGCCCACAGCTTTGGCATGCATTGATGGCTATCTGGCTCCTACATTACAGGTTTAAGATGACAGAAATTTGCAGCCAAAAGGCAGCCAACTTCCAAATAACACCCTCCAAAGCCCCCATGTCTGAGTGACGGAGCTAACCTTTCCTTGCCCCTGCAGCAGGGACTGGGGGAGAGGGATGATTCCTGTGCTGAAGCACTTCAACGTTCAAGAGACTGGGGACATGCCCATCTCAGTCTCCTGCAGAGATGGGACCTGTGAGCTTTGGGAGCTGGCAGGAGAGATATAGTCAGAATTGAGACTTGGCAAGAAAAGTCTGCAGGAGGAGAGCTCCCCAGGGGCAGCCACTGCTCTCCCCAGACACAATATTCTGCTGCTTCCAAGCACATTTTTCTCAGGCAGTGCTGGATAATCATTGGGAATGTTAAACACCAAAATGAGCAATAAGCTTGGCTGGAATTTCTCTGCAGGACAGGCAATCATCTTGTATTCCTCTCCAGGACAAAGTAAAGGGTGGTGGGTGAGGTCAGTATTCTTAGATCACCCAGGAGCACTTTGGACCCTTCAGCCAGGTGAGAGGAGACTGGCGAAATAATTTCTGTGCATGTTGCTACCTTGCTTCACTGTTGGGAACTGTAGCTCTCCTGCGACATGTGAAGGTTGCTGAGTCCTCCTTGCTTAGCAGTCCTGCAGCTCTGGAAAAGCCTTCTGTGTGCCCAGAGCTGCCCGTCTGCCCTGTGCCCATCTACAACCAAGCCCTGTGCCAGACCAGTGAAATCTTCATCTGGAGGAAAGAAGGATGGAGGGTGCCCATCCTTGCACACAACCCAATGAAGGAAGTAGTTACCCTCTTCCCCAAGAGCAGAGGTTAGCTCTCCCATTGTGATGCTTCCTATCCCCATCATAACATCTGAGATCCACTCTGCATTCTGGATCCCAAAATAAACCTCCAGTCACCCAGAGACAACTGAACTCTGCTGTTGAATCCATAGCCACTTGTCTCCCTCTTCCACACAGTGGGACAAGCAGCTCCTGATCTGGAACAATGTGCCAACTCGTGTCCCCTTGTGAGGGTATTTCTCCCTCAGGAGCAAAGCCAGTTCTCTGGGTGCAGTGGGCAGGAGTTAGGGACCCAGGGCAGACCAGGCAGTCACATATGAGTTGTGCAGACAGGGTTCGGGGTCTTCAGGAAACCCATGTCCAGATCAAGAGCTGCTGGGCATTCTTGAGCCCTGCACATGTCCAGAGGACATGATGCCATACAGCTTCCCTCGCTGTAGCTTTCAGTGAAGGCCAAAATCCCTCAGGGCCATCGGGAGGTAGTGTGGAATTAAGTTTCTTTCAAAAACCCAGTGTTTTGTTCTTTTTAATAACATGTTCTTATTTACATGGCAAACAACAGGGGTTGTTTATTTACTTGCTTTTAATAACGGACAGATGTTTATTTCTGAAGGGTTCTCATGGTTTTTTTCCGTGCAAATCCTCCCAGAAGTTCAAGGGAAGAAAGATGAGGTGTTTAGTTTGGGTTTTTTCATTAACGTTTCAGCTGTCACCAAAATGCAGTATCTGCCCAGCCCTGGGGATCGGTGCTGTGTGACGGGAGTCTCTGATGCCCATTGGGGATCCAAGCATTTGCAAAGCAGCAGCAACTCCCTGGTTTGGGTCTCGTTTGCGGTGCTGGGACTGGTGTGTTGAGGTTGCTCGTGCTCTGAGCTCCTCCAGGAAACCTCCCTCAGATTCTTGGCGCAGGCCTGGGCTCTGTGATCTGGCATTGACCCCCTGAAAGGCACATGGAGGCTCATTATCATTTGCTGACCCAACTCCTGTTTTCATTCCTCATGACAGGAATCTGCACAGTGTTTAACGCAAACAGAGGAAACACATTTATTGCCCTTTCTCAAAAATCCTGATGTTTCAAAGCCATGGTCAGAGAGCCAGAGTGACTGAATTCTTCTGTCTCTGCACCCCCAGCTCTGGATGCTTCATGCTCTCTGGTTGGGAAAACATCTTAAAAACTCTCTGCTTAGGGGATATTTCTTTTACACGTACGGGACCTTCGCTGAGGGGCTGCTCGGCTCAATGTAAGGTCAGTTATACCGTCTGCTCACGGGAACAGGCAGTTCTGTGTGGGAAACGCTATTTCTGCTGTAATTCTCCCCTGCAGAAACCAGACTTGACACTGTCTTGATCTTCTCATGGCTTTTGCCAGCTATGTAGGTCTTGACTAGCCTGCATGGCTATAGGGCTGGCCATCCCCTGCCAGCACTCCAGCAAATACGGGCTTTTCTGTCTTTTAGAAGAGTAAGTAATCATTTCAGCACAGTAGGAAGCAGAGCTGACCTCTGGGGCAGAGGCTGCTGAGCCGTTCATGCTGCGTGGTGAGCATGGGCTTGGGCACTTTGGGAAGAAGTCTAGGATTGAGTGGGATTGAGGGAACCCTCAGCAAGTCTGCAGAGATGTGGTGTGATCAACATGCTGGAGGGAAGAGATCCATCCAGAAGGACCTGTGAGGGGTGTGGCCAGGCCAACATAATGAATTCAAGGCGGCCAAGTGCAAGGTCCTGCAACTGGACGGGGGCAATCCCAAACACAGGTACAGGCTGGACAGTGAGTGGATTGAGAGCAATCTAGTGAAGAAAGGCTTGGGGTATTGGTGCATGAAAAACTGAATCTGAGCTGTCAGCGTGCCCTCACAACCCAGAAAGCCAATCCTGAGCTGCATCAAAGCAGCTCTGAGGCACCCAATGTAAGACAGACGGGGACCTTCAGTCAGTCTAGAAGAGGCCATGAAGATGATCAGAGGGTTGGGGAACCTGTGGTGTGAGGACAGTCTGAGAGAGTTGGGGCTGTTCAGCCAAGAGAAAATAAGGCTCTAGGGAGAACTTAGTGTGGCCTTCCACTACTTAAAGGGGGCTACAGGAAAGCTCTGGAGGGACTCTTCATCAGCAAAAGTATAGATTTTAAGGAAGAAGTCTTTCACTGTGAAGGCGCTAAGACACTGGAACAAGTTGCCCAGAGAAGATGTGGATGTCCCTTCACTGGAAATGTTCAAGGTCAGGTTGGCTGGGACTTTGAGCAACCCTGGTCTGGGGGGAGATGTCTGCTCATGACAGTGAGGGTGAAACTATTTGATCTTTAAAGCCTCTTACAAACCAAACCCACGTATGATTCTCAGAAGCACCTCAGCACAGCAGCACTGGAGAACCTTTTTCTACTTCAGCATCCCTCTCAAATACCACCTGTGAGGGCAAAAGACTTCCATAATAAGACTTCTCTGGTTTATCCACACTGAAGCAAAGTGAATCCAGCTCTCATTTTATACCAATTTTACCCTGATTTGCTACCACAGACTGATGTGGAGTTAGACTTCACAGGCTTGGATGAGATCGGGATATAATCCACTCAACACAGACTGTGGGGCATCCTCTGCCCTGGCAGAGGCACAGCTGAAGGGAAACCTGACCATAGCATGTTTCCCCTTCTGGCACAGACCTTGAGACCTGCCCCAGTGATTTACAATCTGAGGCAGATGTGAAAGGAAAATAGTATTATTTTAATCGAATCAAAGCTCAGCCAAAGGGATAACACGTTGTTTTGAAGGTGCTTCACTGCCGTAAGTGCTGTGACCTGTTAAATCACGTCAGGAAACCCATCCTGAGCAGCTTCAAACACATCTGCCATCTGTAAGAGTTTCATGATTTCCAGTGTATCATAGCAGAGTGATTTACTCTTGCATCCTTGCAGAAACTGGGAACCACCTTGTCAATACTCACCATGTTGGGCTACCTAACATTTGCTGGTCCCAGAAAGACTCTGTTGCTTCCTTGAATGCCACAGCACCACAGATCTCTGGTAGCAAGCTCATGCCTCTGACCAATCTGGGCTGGCACAGCTCTGATTTTCTTGCTGTTCAAATGAAAACTTCGTCCAGAGCAAAGCAGTAGTTCAGTCAGATGAACCATGGTTTGCTGTAGCTCCGAGATAGCTGTGTGCGGGGCGGGGTGGAAGCTGAAGTTTCCTCTATTGCACAAGTCCTCACAAGATTGGTGCTTGCCCCATGCCCAGGCTTGAGAACCGGGGCTGCCCAGAGCTCTTCTTTGCTCTGGATCACCTCATTGCTCCTGTGTATGCAGGATCACTGGATGGACTGGTGCTCGAAGGAGCTGTGCAAGGACTTCTGTCTCAGCTAGCCCGTGATGACTTGCTGTTACCAGTTGACTTTCTGAGGGGGTCTGACAGTGAAGGGCAGTGCTCGAAGTCTGTGTTGCTTACAGAACGAGTAAGGAGCACACAGCTCAAAATCCCTGCTCTTCAGTTAAGTGAGTTGTGTATCTTACCAGCACTGCGGATGAAATAAAATGCTGTCACGCCGAGAGTGGCTTTGTGGTCTTACCCTGTCCTCAGCATAAAGATTAAGAGAAGCAGTTCTGGTTCAAGTGCTTAAGTGGGTGCCTGTATAATTGAATTTCATGCTTGTTCGTTCCCTCTGAAGTTGTGTACGCAGGCAGTCACTTGAAAGGGGGAAAATTTTGCTCAGACCCTCTGTGAACTTCCCTACATCCAGCAAGATATTTAATCATGGCTAAATTCTGCTTCAGCCCAGGGGACACTGATGAGAAAGGGCTTCTTTTGGTAAGCTTGGCTGCAAATGGAGTGACTGTTTATCTGCGGAGCAGGTGGCCTGAGCACCACTGGCTGCTCTTTCAGGGGGGTTGGCAGCTGGAAAACAAAGCACCAGCAAAGCTGTGCTTCACCAGGCATGCTTGTGCATGCTCACGTGGGCCGGAGGGGTGGACAGAGATCCTGCTCAGAGGGCACAGCATTGCCTGGCATTAAGACACAGGGGTTTGCAGGTAGTGGGAGTGAGTTGAGGCCAGTCTGGCACAGTGACACGTTGAGCGTGGGGACATGGGGCCTGGGGCTGCCCTTGGGTTTGTTCTCACTGCTGCTGTAGCTGTCTGCAACCAGCAGTGATTAGAAACCACTAGTGCCATGGAATCACAGAATGGTAGGGGTTGGGAGGGACCAGCATGGGTGCCACCAAGAGTTTTGGGTACTAGAGATGCCTGGCAATCCAGTTGCTGGAGTTAGTCAGAAGCAAGTGCAGACAGAGTCTCAGCCAGAAAGGTCAAAACCTGGGGCTGTTCCCAGAAAAATGAGACAAAAATTACCTGATCATTGGCAGAAGGAAAAGGTAATTTTTTTGCTCACTGTGGCATTTGGGCAGCCGGCAGCAGTGAGGAAGCCAGGAGGACTACAGTACTGCACATAACTTGGAAGGGAAGAGCAGAGGCTGTTGACAGAGCACAATACTGGAGAGGAGGCAAACTCTCCAGTGCTTCCTTCTGCCTGCACACTGGGGGAACTGGGAGACAGAGGTGTGCGCTGTTGACATTGGCCAGACACCAAGAGATTTCCTGTTCTTCAGAGATCCCTTGTCAGCAAACCGCAGCTCTGCAGGCAGCGGCAGCAGCACAGTGAAGATGTCCTGCAGAGCAGGGGTCTGCAAGGCCAGGCTGCTGCTGCTGAGCAGGAGGGGATGCCTGCTCCCAGAAAACTGCCTGTTCAGGGAGGGCCTGTGAAATGTGGATGCTGCAGCAGCAGCCTGTCCTGTGGAGGTCTTGACAAGGAGGTGGCACAAGCAGGCTTCACATTCCTCCTGCTGTTTCTGTGCCCTCCCATATTCCTCTCCCTGGCCTGCCCCCATGAACATGGAAGTTCCACCAAGGGATGGAGCCTGTGCAGAATCACAAGAGTGCCCTCCTCCACTGCCCCCCATCACCAGGAAAACAATTGGGCACCTTCCTGAGGTCCAGGCCCTCCCTGTCCCCACAGTGCCTTGCCTGCTGCCCAGCTGAGGCCCCGAAACCCTCCTTGCTCAAGGCTGTCACAGCAGCCAGAGCCTGGCAGCAGTGCCCACAGCAACCCACAGAGAACTCGGCAGACCAAAGATATGAAATCCCAAGGCTACATCTTCACACATCCATGCACACCCCAACAGCACATTCCTGGCCCATTGCCTGTCCTGAGGGCACTGGTGGGGCATTGGGGCTGGTTCCGAAGGTGGCAGTAGTTCTCTGGAGGCAGGCAGAGCAGCTCTGTGCTGAAAGCAAGGGGACGTGGAAGGCAGGATTTACAGCCGCATTGTCCTGCTGCCAGTAGACGTTTGACCAGCACCCCTACACATGACATTTGTTTGTTCAAATGTAACACAGTTCATAGGCTCTCTGGGAGAGTGTTGATGCTGTGACATTAAGCAGCCGATTACTCCTGTGCTTGGCAGGCGCTCCATCCCACGGCGATATGGCTGGTGCCCAGCACCTTCCCCAGCAGAGTGCACTGGCATAAGTATGTGAGAAACGCAGGTGACAGGCACCATGGCTCTGGCCGATTATCCGTTGCTTTCATGTAATTTATGCTCCAAAAGCAACTGTGCTCAATCTTGTCCATGAACTTGACTCCTTTCATGTGGTTTTCTGTGCTAACAAGATTAAATCAGTTCCAATAGGCACCGTTTTAATGGAGATGATAAACTTTTATTGAACTCAAGCACATTAAAATGAAATGTAAGCAATAGGTGACTTTAACATTAGTCTAGAGTCTTTTCCAATCTGGATCAAGCCAACATACCTTCCCTGTGAAGCAACAGCCAGCACCCCAGCACGTTTTATGAGCTTCTAAAAGGGCCGAAAAATCTTTTCCCCGGCCGTGTCCGCATTGCAATGCCGCTGGAGGCTGAGGCTGAGCGTTAATAGGAGCAGCTCCGTGACCCACTGCTGCAGCCATGAAACGAGGCGTAAACACAGCTAAGTACAGGACTTCACATCTCACGAAAACAGGAAAGCAGGGGATGGGTAATTTGGTGTTTTACAGCAGCTTTGTCTGCTAATCTGTGATCTGTTTGGTCTGCCAGTAGGATTATTATGGTGGGTTTACTGAAGAAGTGCCAAAAATGATGTTAAATAAACTGTTTACACAACGTAACTACAGGCTGAAAAGCTAAACAGAGAGTCCCAAATTCAGACCCATTGCAGGTTTGAAGAAAAATAAACTTCTTGACACTTTCAACTGGATGCTGCTGCTCCGCAGAGTCCGCTCTGTTTGTTGAATATTAAAACAAAATTAATGTGTTTCCCTCTCTTTCTGGGGCTCTTTCCAAAGGTCTCGTGGTTGGAAACATGATCAGATCATTTTGAGCTCCTTGGCTGTCCTTGGAATTTGCAGTGATCATTTTAGCCGTTATAAAATACCCGAGTTTCAAGGAAGACTATCGCTCTTTAGAAGTGAGTTGTGTTATGTTCTTTTTAAGAGGACAGGAAGAGCCAGTGCTGCTTCTTAGGTCTCTGAGGAATTGGAAGGGAGATCTAGGGGACAGAAGTTCATGGTACTCCCTTGCGCGGCACACAGGGAGGTTGGTCATGTAAACGGTCATCTTCACCCGTGGGTGGGGGATACACAAGTGTCACCCATCTACTTAAAGGATGATTTGGAAGGATTCAGGAGCTTTTTCATCCATTTTCTCCGGGTTAACCTGTCTTCAACACGGGTGCACTCACTGCCGAGGAAAAGCTGAATGGAATTTGGAAAAATTATGGGTGTCAGCCTTTTGGCTAAGGACCTGTGTGCAAACCACTCTTGAATCCTGACTACTTCTGTTAGCCATAGCATCCTCCAAAAACCAGACAGCTTCTATAGCACAAGGGAAAAGCACTCAGCTTGTGCAGGACCCATCAGTCTCAGACAGTGTTCACTGTAGGTCCTCGTTTTACTGTCTGAGAGGGAGGGTTTGGTGTTTTAACGATGGTGAAATGAACGGGGCATAACTGGCGTTGGCGATGACTTTAGGGCCCCATCCAGGACAGGGCTTTGGTGCTTGTGCAGGGCTTGTGAGTAACAAATTCCATAAGAATCAAGGAACAACACATGTGCTGGCCACTGACGATAAAGCAGTAGGACAGCATGTCCCTGGCACTGTTTGCACAAGGGTTGTGTTGATGTTCTACGAAGGTGTCAGCACAGTGGGCAAAGGAGGATTGCTGACAGAATTTGCATGGCCTTTCTAGAGTCTCTCATAGGAGATGGCTGAAGGAGCTGGAACTTCTGGGACATGCCCAGGCCTCAAAACCTGGAGGCAGAAAGGGAAGTGAGACCTCAGGATGGTCCTGACATGGACCTAGAACAGGACTTCTAGCTTTCCTGCCAGATTCTGTGCTGTCAGGTATCATTAGGGATTTTGTACAATGACAGACTCACATGGCTGGAAAGGACCTCCCAGACCACAGAGTCCAACCATGCATACAACAACAGCAAAACCCAAACCCTGATCAGACACCAGCACCAAACACATTCAACCAGATAAAACACAAAGTAAACCCCCTACAGTCTTTGCCACCAGAGCAGCTCCTGAAGCGCCATGTCTGCTCATTTCTTAAACACCTCCAGGGATGGTGACTCACATCCCCCCCCTCCACGACCTGGGCAGCCTGTTCCAGTGCCTCATCATTCTGTCAGTAAAGAATTTCTTCCTAATATCTAATCTAAACCTCCCCTGCCACAACTTCAGACCATTTCCTCTGGTCCTATAATTATTCACTTGGGAGAAGAGGCCAACCCCCACCTCTCTACAATCTCTTTTCAGGTAGTTGTAGAGAGCAGTGAGGTCTCCCCTCAGCCTTCTCTTTCCAGGCTGAACAGCCCCAGCTCCCTCAGCCTCTCCTCATATGACTTGTTCTCTAGACCCCTCATGAGCTTGGCAGACCTGTTCTGGACAGGTTCCAGCACCTCAGTGTCCTTCTTTTATTGAAAGGAGATGACATAAGGGTGCAATACAGAGAATGGCTTCTGAACCTGCTCATGCAGGTGAGCGTAGTTCCCCGCATCTATGCCTTAAGAGATCATTCAGCCACATGAAGGCACAATGCATCTATTTTTTTTGTAGGATCCAGACTTACTATTTGATCACTCTCTTGTTCCTTGAGAACTTGTGATTAGACAAATCAAACCTGTGGTAATACTACACATGGGATCACACAGATGCTGCAGCATATAATACATTGAAAAGTGTGAAAAATCAGTAATTAAATACAATATTGTTTTTAGCAAAGCCAGCAAAGCCAGCAGACCAGTCATGATAGATACGTGCATAAAGGCCCCCGCAGAGTTAGTTTCCTCCAGCATTCAAACTCAGCAGAGCTGGAGTGTCAGCTGCAGTATGGGCCGATTCGTGAAGCCTTCTGCTGGCTTTTCTGCAGCTTGCTGACAGCAGAGGAATTTGGAGATGTGTGAATCTGTCATTGTAGTGTCCCAGCACAAGCAATCAAGGGGATGTCAGGTCCCCGATATCCACACCGGTGACCAGGGCCAAGGTTGCATCCTGGCATGGAACTTAGGGGCCGGTGCAGTAAGGCAGTGCCAAGGGCTGGGCTGCAGCATTCATTTGTTTGGGCTGACAGAAGGCTCAGGCTTGGGGTGCTGCAGTCAGCACCCCTGTCTGGGGACAGACTGGCACAGCCCTATTTCAGAGGTGCTTGAGAAAACATGATTTTCAGATGCAGTACTTGGGTGGATCTGTCACAGAAGACACAAGGGATGATGATACACAGACCTGAGAGTGAAGCCCCTTCCACAAGCAATCTTGCAAACCTATGAAGAACAGGCTGCCCAGCAAAGCCTCAATAAGAACTGGAGCAAACGAGCTGTTTTGCTGAAGCAAATTGAAGCAAACCCCCTAGTTTTGTTTTTCCAAAGGACTAAATTTGCTCTTGCAGAAGCCATCTCCAATTATTCAGCCCAAAGGGTTAAAGTTTGGCAGTGCTGTAAGCAACTGAACAATGGGTCATATCATGGAAAATGTCAGGCAACCTTAAATATAGCTGTTATGATCTGCATAGTCTGCAATGCTCTGGAAACCAGGGCGAGCTGTAAGGGGAAAAAATCCATAGAGTCCATAGAGTTGTTTAGGTTAGTTAGGAACAGAGAGGACTGCAGGGCGCTGAAGAGAGCTAAAGGGCACTCAAGGAGAGGGGTGGGTGGTAGGAGAGTGGGAGCAGGACAAGGAGCCCACCAGAAGGAAGACAAGGGTGGAGCAGCCCAGAGTGCAGTCAAAGAGGGTGTGATACTTGGTGCCTGGCAGGTTTGGGAAGTTCAGTGGGCTTATCTGAGGGCAGCTGGTGACCCCATTTTCCCCTAGCCCTTCTTCTCATCTGGCCTCTCCAATATAGCCTGACTCTAAAGATCTGACTTAGTATTTGCACAGGCTGATGGAGCACTGAGCCAGGAGTCAAGGCTAGGCTCAGCATCAATGTGGAGGTCCCAGATACTCGTAAGGGAGCTGAAATCCACCCCAGCCTGTGGATGTCTGATCCTTCCCCAGACTGCATCCCAACGGAGGCAGCCAGTAAATGTGGACTGAACTTGGATCTCAAAAGCTTCAAAGTGAGTAGGAAACTATTTTATCACAGCAAGATCAGTGCAAGCCTCACTGCTGCATGTAATCAGGTTTGGGACTGAGAAGACCTCTTACGGGAAGTAGCTTTTAATGTGCTGTCTGAGCACGAGCCTGGTGCAAGGAGGGAGTTGCTGAGGAGCCCTGTGCTATGTAAGAGGTCAGACTCAACATCCCTCTGGCCTCCAGCTCTACAGGCAGATGCTCAGCTAGGGTAGTATTATAGCCACAGAGCCTGAATGATTTATACCACAAGAACGGGGTTTTTTTCTTTTGCCTCCCTACAGCTCTGCTCTCCTGCCTTCTCTGTCAGCACTGTTGGGCAGCTGGAGGGCCAGGAGAGCATCCAAGTGCCCACCCACACCAGTGTCCCGAGGTCAGACATGTCACAGGAAAAGGAGCCACATAGGACACCGCTGTTCTGCTGCCCCCACAAGCACACAGGCTCACAGCCCGTCATTTGCTGGCAATGTCTTCAGAGCCCCTTGTGGACAAGACACAACTCTGGCGGCGTATAGAGGCAGCGCAGTGACCTCAGGAAAGGGCTTTGGCTGCTCTCAGTGCCCTGGGTAGCGGCTGGTCCGTTCCTCCCAGCATCCCCCCACGTCTCCCCAGTGAGCTGTGCTCATTGCATAGCGGCAATGACATGGGTCCCATGACATCTGTGTCACCTTGCAACCCACACAGCCTCCTCTTGTACCCATCTGTTCCACTCATCTCTATCAGCTGTCATGGCTGAGATCAGTGTGCTGCATGCTGGGCAGGAATGGGAGCTCCTCTTGCACAGACTCTTTCTCTCAGAGCCACTGGGAAATTTGCCGGGGTGGGTTTAGGGCAGGGCTGTGCCAGGGGAGAGCTCTAAGGCGCAGAGG
The DNA here is from genome assembly GCA_028565055.1 of Phoeniculus purpureus. Taxonomy (NCBI): domain Eukaryota; kingdom Metazoa; phylum Chordata; class Aves; order Bucerotiformes; family Phoeniculidae; genus Phoeniculus; species Phoeniculus purpureus. Next base: position 612,030 of record JAOXOE010000787.1, on the reverse strand, counting down.
GACACCCCATGTGCTACGTGGCACAGTGCTGACCTGAGTATTTCCACTGGCCTTTTCTTGACCATTTTTGGTCCCTTTCATTTGTTTTTGAATCTGTTCCTTCTCTTTGCCCAAGTTCGTTGTGTTAATTGGGAACTGGCTCCTCTCGGGGTGGGAGGTCTGTCAGGACTGCCTTGTGACAGATTTACTTTGTCTCTGTCTCTGCATTTTGGCAGTTTGGTTCTTCTGCAATGTTCTGGATTTGGATTTTGCTTCTCAGTGCTGATATCCTCACAATAGGCAGCCTATGGATTGACTAAATTAAAACATAATGAGCTGGAATGCAACTGGCAGCTCTGCAAGATCCCCATCAGCACAGCGGTGGCTTGCAAATGCACAGCTGAGCTGTGTGTTGAGGCAGGCACGAGCTGATGGCTGCAGCCCTGTGGTGGGTGGCTGAGACCAGGGTGTCAGTGTGCCACAAGTGATGGAACTGATGCCTTGGTATGGACACCTGCTGTGGGCAGGGGCTGTGGGTGCTTGCAGGAACAGCTGCCGATCTGCAGCAAGGGGCTGACAGGTGTGGAGTGTTGTTCAGTGGAGATGAGAAGGTGCAGAAGGAGATTGATTCAGTGAGCTCATGGGCTGTGTCTACAAGGCAGAGGATCTAGCTGCTCCTCCTTACCAGTGTTGATCCTTGTACTCTGCACACTCTGGATTCATCATTCACCCCATGACTGATGCCTCTTGTCCATCCCATTGCCATGTTATGAGTGCCACCAAAACCCTCTGCAGTGGAGTCTTCTGCTGCACTGCAGTGCTATCAGCCTGGTGCCTCAGAGAGGGGTGTCTGGGTCATCTTTCCTGTTGCCTTGTTTCACCTCACTTCAGCTGAGGGTGTCTATAGAGAGGGAGTGTGCATACTGGCTCATCCTTTCCTGCTTCTGCTTCCTCTCCACAATTTCTCCTTTTTCAAGTCAAAGAGATTTTTCTAGCCCATTGTTAACTTGGCTCAACCTGGCCCATCAGCCCGTGTGTAACGGGTTGAAACTAAGAAAACTGCTTTGCTCCCAGGTTTTAAGGGGAAAGGAAACCAAAGCAGTCAGGTC
>JAOXOE010000787.1:590021-610842 GCA_028565055.1 Phoeniculus purpureus | reverse complement strand
AAAGCAACAGGATGTTTTCTTTCCTTCATAAAAGCACACACCTATAAGTCTGAAAATTCTACTAATTTTCAAACCACAATACCGTGTAAGTGGCCTCAGAGGAGAACCTTGTGTCTTGTCCTGTGGTGGAGGTAACACCCAGAACAACAGGTTTCATGAGGAGCAGCCAGAGAACGGAAGGAACAGAAGACCTGGATGGCACAGTGTGAGAGCCTGAGGCCGGCCTGGGATTGTTAGAATGTTCATCCCAGCTCACAGGGTTTCAGGAGGAGATCCAAACCCAGGGAAGGCCCTTGAGAGATGGGTAGCACGTGGGCTGGGTCCAGAGCTGCGAGCAGCTGTGATGGGAACAAAGGAGGGATCAAACAGGAAAGAGTAAAGGGTGAGAAAGCAGTTTGCTCTCCCTCCACAGGATGCCTTTGCTCACTGTGACCTGCTGTCAGCTCTGGTGAAGCTCTGCCACCTCTCTGCTGACTTTGCTTGCCAGCACCTGGCAGCTGCAAGTGGGAAAGCACTGTGGAGTATGTAGCATAGGTGGTGTTTGGTTTGGGTCACACGCTCCCATCAGCAGCACAACAGGAAAACCAAAGTGATTCCTACACACGTTAAAGCCCAGTTACTTTTCCTGGGCTGGCTCTGCCCATCAGGCTGCAAGCACGGCTGTCCAGCTTGGGCTTGCAGTTCAGCCAAGAGGGGACCGCCTAGGGTGTGCATAGATGTGGATGAAATGAGCAGATAACCCCTTTCTCCTGGAAGGGGAACAAGGATGCTAAGGATGAGGCAACTCCCATGGAAAAGTGCTGCCAGGAGAAAAGGCAGGAGGAGGTCGGTTTGAGAGCAGTGGGATGAAGATTGACTCCCAGAGCAGATTCTCTGAGATACTCTGAGGTGTCTATTGTGGCATTTTTCTTCTTGTTTCTCATGAGTTTCTCACAGTCAGCCATGCACTGTGTGGTTCTTAGGCATCTGAACAAACTCTGCATCCCCTTTCCCCCTTTGCTCATAGGAAGAGAATTTCTGACCAGAAACCAGTTCACCTGAACCCAACCACACTCCACTTTCAAGGTGGCAGGACAATAGTAAGATCACAGGTAGTCTCCAAGTCTGGTTTCTCATTCACTGTGGGACCACAGGATATATCTAAATCCTAGCAGCAAGACAGGGAACCATCAAACCTCACCAGTACCCAAGCTATTAAAAACTAAACAAGGTAACTAAGTAAAGCCAGAGGGGTTGTTGGACAAGGGGCTTGGAGATTCACTGCTGATTAGCCAAGAAGAGATGTCATCTGGCTTGTCTTCCAGCACAAACTAGGCCAGTGTTTCCCCAAGTGAGTACTTGCAGAGCACGTATATTCGGTGATGGCTTTGTATTGATTTCTGTGTTGGCAATGGTAGGAACTCCTCCCTCAGCCCTGGTTGACTTGTTCCAGTGAATCTTTTTCTACACCAGATCATCAAATTAACCTAATGATCAGCTTGATTAAATCATGGTAAATCAACTAACAGATCCATGTCAGCTTTCTGGAAAGACATCAGTCTTGTTTAGCTCTGAACTTCCCAAATGAGCCATCATTTTCTTGCTGTGTCTCTTCCAACCCAATAGGGATTTTGGACTAGACACCCTCCTGAAGTTCCTCCAACCAAGATTTCTTTGCTTCTATTAAAAGCTTGGCCTAGGAGAGTCAGTCCTTTACACAGGCTCCAGTTTCTCCAGGGACCACTCTGCTAAGCTCTGCTGCCAGCCGATGCAGTTTGACCAGAACAGCACTGAGCATGAAATAGTCTGTCTCATTCCTTACAACCAGCATCACACACCAGCCCCAGCTGGCCCAGGAGAGTATGGTATGGCACGCTTCACATCCAAGTGATTGACCTAGATGAAAATACTTTGATTACTCGTATGTGCCAGCCATACGTTACCTACCAACTACACATGTGGAAGAGAGAGAAAAACAGAGAGGGAGGTAGATGTTCCAGAGAGCAAAGCTACAGTAGGCGTCAGCTGGACAGGCTAATGCAGAGACTGGGACTCAGAGTTAAGGTTGAAGCAATGGTGCTTGGTGATAGGGGTTAGGAAAAGAGATATGACCCTGAAGGTTCAGATATGTGGGGACTGTGATTTCAGCATCTGGAGCCTGCTGAGAAGACTGACTGGTGATCTTTGAGAACCCTGCTGCTTTGTGTCAGCATAAACACTGACTACCTGAAGATTATTTGCCCAGGGATGGTGCATCATGCTTTGTAAGCTGAAGGATGCCTTTAGCCTGATGGCCAAGTAGTGGAAATGTGAATATAAACATAGATTTTTTTTTACTGCAACCACCATGCACTAGAGGCCAGGAGCTGCCCACTGGCTGCACAGACTTTCTTTGCCCTTTTTTGAGCTGATACCCTGAAAGATCCCTTTTTGAGGTGTTCCTCACTGGCCATAATGGGACACTGCACTGAGGCCATAGGCACAACTTGATTAAGTCTCATTTATGCAGTTAGGGACTGTGTCTTTCTAGGACTCTAAAGTCCTTGAATACAAGTATATTCCCAGTGCACAGGGCTGTAGATCATCTGAGGCTCTTCAGGAGATGAAGCTCTCAGCCACCTTTAAGAGTCTGCTTCAAAAAATAATGAAGAAATGAAGTTCATGAGGTTCAGCAAAGGCAAGTTCAGGGTCCTGCCCCTGAGCTGAGGCAACCAGAACTGTGAATACAGACTGGGGGAAGACCTGCTGGAGGGCAGTCCTCTGGAAAAAGACTTGGGGTTACCAGTGGATGAAAAGCTGGGCAGGAGCCAGCAGCATACAATTGCAGCCCAGAAGGCCAACTGCATCCTGTGCTGCATCAGCAGGAGTGTGGCCAGGAGACAGAGAGAGGGAATTCTGCCCTTCTACTCTGTCCTGTTGAGACCTCACCTGGAGTCTTGTGTCCAGCTCTGGAGCCGCCAATACAAGAAAGAAGAGGACAGAGGAGGCCACGAAAATGCTCAGAGGGTTGGAGCCCCTCTGCTATGGGAACAGGTTGAGAGAGTTGAGGTTGTTCAGCCTCGAGAGGAGTAAGCTCTGGGCGCTCTTGTAGTGACCTTCCCGTCCCTGAAAGGAGATCCCGGAACCGCATCCTTTAGAAGGCTGGGGAAGACTGTTCACAGATCAGGGAATGATAGGACGAGGGGTCATGGTTTGAAGCTGGAAAAGTGCAGATTGAGGTTGGACAGGAGGAAAAATTTCTTGAATCTGAGGGTGGGGAATCCCTAGAACAGGCTGCCTAGAGAGGTGGTGGAGACCCCATCCCTGGAGCCATTCAAAGACAGGCTGGATGGAGCTATGGGCAATCTAGAGATGGCCCTGCTTGTCATGGGGGAGTTGGACTGGATGACTTTTGGCGGTAACTTTCAACACAATACATCCTATGATTCTATGAAATGCAGAATTTGCATGATTTTATACAATTTTATCTCAAGTTCTCATAGCTGTGCTTGGGTAACTTAGGCAACTTGTTCAAAGCAACAAACACACTTTAGCCCCTGGGAGATCCCTATTTATTTTGCTTTTCCACAGCTTTTAGCACATGCACAAGCAGCATGTGAACCCATCACTTACATACGCTGAGTTCTAATGGCTTGAATATCCAAGGCTGTTATGGCAGCCTTTTCACCTGAAGTAGCTGTCCATGCTGCAGTCTTTACAGGTCATCCTACAGACACCTTCTTAGAGATCCCTCACTTGTGTGGCTGGTTGCACAGCCAGGAGCTGTGCTGGCTCCTCTACTCCTCACCATGTAGCCAAGCATCAGCTGAGGCTTTTGCCAGAGGAGTGGGAAATGATGAGTGGCAGGGTAGGCACTCAGGGGAGCTTCTGGGTGGATGGGCAGAAGAGAGAAGAGGGCATGCCACTCACATCTCATCAGCATGGAAAATTGCCAGGGTGTGAAGAGAAAGAAGCAGCTGTAAGTGCCTCAATTTCATGTGTGAACGTTTGTGTGGCATCTACTGCCCCTGCTCCCCTAGGGCAGACAGGCAGGACAGGCAGGAAGGGTATCCCCTCCCACTGGTTTGGAAAGGAGTTCAGCTTTCAAGAGTGTTACTCACATGAGCCTTCAGGCTCCCAGCTGATGAGCCCCTGGGGAGCCATGTTGAACTGAGGTGGGGTCATGACACAGTGCTTATAGTGAAACTCAGCAGGAATTAGATCTGTTCCATAAAATAAACAGTGCAAGTCTCTAATTTCCAAACAAGCCCCAATGGCCCCTTTCCCTGAGCAGTTCTGCTGTGACTAATCATACTGGTAGGTGTTGGGTCAAAATCAACAATGGCTCTCCACTAAGGTCACTCACTTTCTCTGTTTACACTGCTAATTTTATCACGGCTCAGAGTGGCTAATGGTGTTATTTATACATTTAGCAATGATAAATGTTGATGCTAAATAAAGGCTTCCTGGTGTAGGCAGGTTAAAGACTGATATGGCACATCCAGGACTTTCTCATCAAAGGATTTTGCTCTGTGGGTAAGAGCTTTCCTGGTTTTCTGCAACACTGAACACTTGTGAATGGGGAATGGTGTCAGCAATTAGCGTTGCCTGATAGCAAATCACATCACTAATGAGCAGTGCCTTTAAGAGGCTGGGCTTCACTCCGTACCCACAGAGGAGAAAAAGTTTGGAAGCATTGGTACCTTCAGCTTTGTAAAGCAGGGTCTGTGGGAGAGCAGAGACAGGGCTACACACAACCCCGTGTCCCAAAGGTGAGGGGAGCAGAGATGCACAGCCCAGGCCACCCGGAGTCATCCCACTGCCATGGGCAGCCCAAAGAGGAGCACTGAAGTGAGGGCAGTTTTTCATAATGAAGCCTTGATCTCTGGAAAAATGTTTACTTTCTCGTGAAAAATCACAGCCCACATTATTTCAGTGCAAAGCTGCCTAAAGCCAGGCAGTTTGACCTAGGGATGCCACAGAGGTGATTCACCAGACTTGGAGTTTTGGAAGCTCCTATCACAGTCCTCCTGCCTGGGATAACCTTCTGAGTTTGGACTACATCACCCATGATGCTCCATGAGGTCTTTCCTATCAGCTGGACTGATGCATGGTGGAAGTGGCTGGCTGTATTCCAACCTAGCTCAAACACCATGAAGCGCTGACATGACTTTCTTACTTAGAAAACTCACCCTTTTTTTCAGTGACAGATTATATTTTAAGAACCTTTAGTGATATAAGGAAAAAAACCCACCTTTGGGCCTTTATAAATCTTGGAAGAGGGACATGGGAACGTGAAAGGGCTCTCAAGGCCAGGCAGGCAGAAGATCTGGTTTGACGGCATCATGGCCACAGCCAGCAGAATAGGGGCAGTGGTTACAATGGATTTAAGAGTGTGAACATTGAATTGCTACTCCAGAGCTGTAGAGTGGCAGAAAAACAAGTGAAGGGAGAGAACATGAAGGACCAGTAGTCAGGAATTGACCTGCAGATCAAATAGGCTTCATAGGTGTGGTGGGAAAGCTCCAGGTCCTCATTTTTCATAGGGTCTGTAACTAATGTGTTGTGATGTCCACAGTACCCAGGTGTTAAGCATTCTAAGGAGTCTTGGATCCTGAACATTCAAGCTGAAATTGTCTTACACAGGCAGCTTTATACAGTTCTATACAAAAAGTGTCTTAACTTCCTCTAGGTTAAATAAGAGTGAGTACTACTCAGTTTCAACCCTGTGCTCCATGCGCATCTGCTTTCCCAACTCTTCCAGTATGGTGAGACAGTGAAGGTAGATCTGTGGGTGCATGGGCTGGAAAGGACCAGAAGGATCAGAGACCCTACTGGTGACAGTGTATTGCCTGCATGTAGCATGTGCTTCTGGGACATGTTGTAGGGCCAGGGATTGGGAATGGCCCGGGATGTCTAATGAAGGATCTTGCCTCCGTGAAAGCTGGATAATGCGGTGCTTGCAGCAATGTGCTGGTTGCTGTGGTGGGTGCACAGCCCTCTTCCAGACACAGTCACTTCAGGGCTGTTGAAGTGGTGCCTAGGTTACATGCTCTTCTTTTCCATACATGAGCTCATCAAAACCCAATCCAGGGTACCGTATGGAGATGAGTCTGTAATTCTGCTGCTATAGCTGATGTGTGGTTCCTCCAGGGATCAGTCTGGATACATCTTCATCCACGAGGACTCAGTCATGCCTTATGGCAATTTCACTGAGATCAGGACTAGACTGACAAGGGTCTGGATTTAGTTCAGGAGATCCTTTGAGCATAGATTTCCTCTACACAGGTTGCCTGCTGAACCACATCCCTCATTTTGATGCCACGGATAGATTATGTGGGAACATTTGTCACCTATCTCCGCTGAGGCTTCCCATGGCTGTGCTCCTGCCTCACATCACAGATTTTGGGTTTGCTGAGAACTAGTCACTGGCTGTGGCACTGGACAGCAGAGCACTTCCGCCTCCTATCAGTCTTTCAGAAGATAGGACTTTCGTATTCCCTAGAAATCCACTGAGACTGTCTCACAGCAATTCCACAGCTCTCACAAGTGTTTCAGTCTATAGAAATGCCAATGTGGTAGCAGAAGGCAAAACCACAGGAACACAGTCATCCATGCATGTGACATGCTGTGCCACATGCACTCAGGGGCTGTTCTTGAGTGTCTGTATTCCTGCTCTTTCAGAATAATTGATTTTCAGCTGTGAGAAGGCACCAGGGTTATGTGCATCAAGCTTGTGGGTTTCAAACAGGTGGCTAACTTCAGTTTCTGAGTAGCCTTTCCTGTCTTTACCACTATGAAGGCACAAGGAGATGCTCCAGAGGATCTCTGATGTCAAAACAGATGCGATGGCTTTTGGAGTAAACAGATGATGATTTTTGGAGTAAATTGTGAGTACAGGAATTATAGTTGTAAACCCAGGTGAAGATATGTGTATTGTGGATTAGATCATGCAGCTCCTTCTCCTGGTGCAATACTTGACTCAGCAGGGTGTTAGTGGGTCAGGAAGCCTTGGTGTTCACTGGTATGGGGTGTAGATCTGAAAGTCCATCAGAAAGTAGAAGGATGTTTCACTTCAGATCTTAGAGATCATCTTGATTATGTAGACTGTAGTATCTGTTTGCTGCTTTGTTTTATGTAAAGATGTCACTGTGGTAATAATAGACCCTTCAGAGATGGTTGCTTGATGCTCTTCGTGGACCCCCTTTCCCTTCCAAATGTTGGCCATGTCCTTGCCTTTGTCCTTGCCCTTGACACAATGTGTTTCAGGAGTGGTGGGGTGCCTAGAGGTCCAGCATGATGTTGGCTGATGCCTTGTCATGGCTCTTCATCACAGTTAGGAGGTGAAAGTGAAGAGTTTGAGGAATGCCAGTTTCTCAGAATGGGAGGTCCTGTGTCCCTGGACAGCTGATGCCTGCAAATAGGGCCATTTGGGGTAGTCTTCTCTCTTACCAAACACCTGAGAGCATGTGCTCTGCCAGGTGGAGCTGCAGCAGCAGGGCAGCCCAAGCACCATGTTTTGTAGAGCAGTTCCTCTGGGTATTACGACGGAGCTGTACTCAGTTCCTGTCCTTAAGACTGGAGTCAGAAGCTATACATGCTGTTATGCGAGCTAGCGCATTAATGTAAACAGCAGTCTCCAAAACAGTGGCAGGAGAATTAACTGATGCTATGTGCTGCTGCTTCTTGTTTTCTTTGGAGTTGAGGAATAGGTTTTGGAGAGATTTTCTTCCCTGTTTTCTACTCGTGCCCTTGACCGCAGCTCTGTTATCCCCAGCTGACTTGCCTAAGCCTATAATCCCTGGTGCTCAAGAGAGTGAGAAGAAAATAGGATTCAGAGTCCAAATGCCTTATGCATTGGACTCTAGAAGATTCCTACCATATGCTCTGGCCACCAAGCAAAGAGACTGAGCTCATTTTGTATCCTGTCATGCATTTTTGTTGTCATAAGAAGCTGGAAAAGACATGGTGAGGTCTGTCTGTCATAAGTTTGGCCTGTGGACCTGCTGAAGCATTGGGAATGCAGCACAACACCACGGTGAGCTGCCCCTCATGCAGTGCAGTGTCTAATAAGCTCCTGTGCATCACCCTGTAGAAATGTGATAGGGAGGAAGATAGGCAGATCCTGTGTACCCACCTCCAGCAGAGGTCTTCTAGTGTGAAATGTTTATATTGCTGGAAACTGAAAACATACCAGCTATTCTGCTGTTTAAGGACAAGATAAGTGATGCCCCAACACATTGACTCAGAGCCACTATAGACATTTGAAGGGGCCTCCAAGATCATACCCAGTCCTCTGCTTCTGACCAGTCAAAAAAACATCCTGGTGTGCCAGGGGCATCATGCTGGCTCCCCACTCAATGCCAGCTGCTGTCAGCCCCTAGGAATGCCCAGCTGGGGAGATCCAGCTGCTTTTCCACCCTGTGTGTGATGCCATGGCAGTTGAAATGTGTCCTGTTGCAGCAGTAAGGATGGACCCCTCTTATTTTTACAGTCTGTGTTGGTTTGCTTTGCACACGTGGGTGCAACCTATGAGCAGCTGTTGGCATGGAAGAAACGCTTATTGTTAGTTGAGATGAAATTTTCTTTTGCATATGTCTCTTGCCAATGAGGTCTGTTGCTGCCTTATATTGCAGCATAAAATGAACTTGCAGTCTTAATTTAATATGCAGTCACATCCCAGGGCTCAGTGTAGCCCAGTATTTGCAATAGCCTGCAAATTCAGTCCTGTCCAAGCCCTGTTTTGTAATGGCAACAACCATGACTGCTGGGGTCCAATGCACCCAAGTTATGAAACCTGCAGACACTTTCCAGAGTCATAGCCTGGGAAACAGGCAGCAAAGCCTTTGCTTTCCAGAACAGATTCACAGATCCTTGGCTGCAAGTCAGGGGCAACCAGAGTGCAGAGGTCATGCCCAGGAATGTCCATGTGCAGCTCTCCAGCACTGCTTTGCTGGAAAATGTGGTTGAGCCACACGCTCTGTGGATGAGTAGTGATCATCACATCCCTAGGCTGTGATGCTGTTTTGCTGAAGTGGACACCTTCGTTACAGCTGGCATGGCCTCACTTCCACCACCAGCTAGTAAGCCCTGTTCTTTATTTTTCCACTAAATCAAGGATTCTTCTTGTAGAAATGTAGACTTATAAACACTGTTCAGTCGCATCATCATCTTTTCTTGGGTAAGTTAAATTAATTGACTGACTTTAATCTCTCACTAAAACATGCCTTTTAGATGCAGATCTTATCTGCAGCTCTTTTTTGAACCCTTTGTTTTTTTTCTTTTCTTTGTCTTAATTTTTCAGTGTCTTAAAACAAACTCATAAGGCTAAAAATAGGAAGGCTCTTCCATTATGGTCTTGTCAATGTCATAAGCAGATAACTTTGGCACTCATCTCAGGCTCAATGTTACCCCATTTCTGCAGACCCGATCACATTCCCACACAGAGACAAAGCATCACTCTGGCATTCTGTGCTAACACTATCATCAGTGACCTGTAGGTCATTGTCAAGGTCATGTCATTTCCAGTATACAGTGTGCTGGCCTGTCAATGACATCTTCATCTTCCTTCTTTAAATTATAAAATTTATCTGGCTTTAGTGATATTAAGATGCATGGCCAGCAGTGCCTAGTTAACCCAAACCTTAATTACCACACCCTTCAAACGCTGCACACACTGAATACTTAAGTTTTACTTCTACAAGACATTTCTGAGCTTTGAAAAACACACCGGCAAGTATTTTTCCCCAACAGGAAATATTTTTCCAGGACCACTGATAAAGAGCTTGTGTTGTGCAGGGTTTTAAGCAGGACACTAATGTAACCCCCGCTGGAAAGTTCTGCAGTATCATCAGTTGATGATGTCCTATTAGAGGTATATCTCAGGGTCTCTCTGTCAGACACTTTGAAATCCACTTAGCAGAACAAATGTTGTTCTTGGTTAATGAGAATCTCAAGCACAAAGCACCACTGAGTTTCAGTCTTCAGGGAAGACCAGCATGTCAGTTCTTACCTTTACAGATTGAACTCCACAGGATTGTACATTGAGTTCATACTTTAAGATCAGAAACAGCTTTTAATTCTCTCTGAGTATTCTCGTATCAGCTTGCCACAATTTCATCTGGGCCTGATGTCAAGTTAAGAGGCTGACAGTTTATTCTATGCACTGTAAATATTTGTACACTGTTGGCCTTTTCCAGTCCTTTGGAACAATATTCCAACATTTGTTAAAAATAAACATTAGTGGGGTGGAGCCCACAGCCCAACTCTTTAAAGACTCTTGTGTGCAGATTTTCAGGTTCCTGCTGTTTGTAACAGAGACTCTGCTTTCCATGTCTCAGCTTCCCAACCTGCAACCCCTTTGACAGTGGTTACATCACTGCTGTTTCCAGCATGAAGAAGCCACTTCAGGGTGCAGACAGTAGAAAGCATTGAGCAGATAAACAGTCTGCTGTGACTGGGTATCCTGACCCAAGACCTCTTCAAACTCCTAGGTTACTTTAGAGTCTCAGATTCCACAAAGAGACTGCCAAGAGATGAGACCTGCAGCCTGGGTCAGCATCACACAAGTGCGAGGAGGGATGGAAAGTCCTGACAGGTTGGCCACAACACAGGCAGGGTTTGAGGAAAATCTTCTAGCAGGAGCTGGGTATGAGGTCAAGGACGTGTGAGGTCTGGGATGTCAAATTTGTGGGTAGGAAGAAAGCTTGACCTCCAAACCCATCAGCATTGAGGGCTGAATTTTTCCCAACTTTCTCATTACTGGCTGGGTTTTCATGCCAGAATGAAGAACTGCAGTTATGCACAAAGTGCAATGCTGGCTACGAGCAAGCCTGAGGAACTATGGAGGCATTCCCTCCAGCTCAGATCAGGAGTTGTTCTTGAGACCAGATGCTGAATTTGCCAGGGTAGCCTCAACAAGGTAGTAATTCACATCCTTTTTGTCCCTATTGCTTGTGTAAGGAAGCTGCAATTCCCCAAACAGTTCTTTAAAATCTGTTGGCAACCTAGAGAAACAAAAGGGTGTGTGGAATGTTCTAAGATGTGTGGAAGATCCTCTGCTATGGACACCAGCAAAATGATACTAGCTGAGGAGGGGGAGAGCTGGACCAAAAGCTCAGTGCTTCCATGCAGGGGGCCTGGTGCAGTTGCTGGTTTGTGGAGTTGAGGTGCTCACCTACCAGTTCTCCTAAAGCACAAACCCCAGCCACAAGACACAAGGGAACACAAGGCAGCACGGACATCTTGTAGAACCAGTGCCGTGAGGCAGGAGCATGGCTTAGAAATGGAAAACCCTTGCTTTGTTTGGTTTTTGCTGCAGACCAAACTAGGGAAGATGCCATCATTGTCTCTTCTGCCCTCACCAGCGTGTTTAGCATCTATGATCTTGGTAAGGCTGTGCAGTGTGCACGTGAATCACTGTGCTGCAGTTGGAGGATGCCCTTCCTCCTCATGGCACTGAGGTGCTAACGGCATCCCCAGTGCAGAGCAAAGAGAGTCCAGGCATTCTGCCTTGCTGGAAAAGACTGACAGAGAGAATGAGGACAGAAAGCAAGCATGCATCAAACCCCAGGGAAACACTGAGCAAATAGTCTGAGAGCCTGGCACTATTATTCATTATGTTTCTAGTATTATATAATGGCATGAGGTTAAAATAACAAGCTCAAGTAAAGAAAAAAAATTGCCTACAAGATACCAAAGCAAAACACATAGAGAGGACAAGCATCTTTGGCTCTAAATCCTCCAGAGGAGGTTTGGTGTGAGAACCCTCCTCAGCCACATCTTCCCGGTGGTTCGCATGTAGCTCAACACGTGCAAAGGCAGGTGCAGACAAAAAACCATGCAGCCTCCCAGCAGGGAGGCTGGCAGCTGGGCTTGGAGGGCAGAAGAAAACCAAGTACAGACCCAAAAAAAAAAGAAGTTATTTCAGTGAGAGCTGAGGGTTTGTGCATGCAGGAGCTGGCACAGTCAGTCATCTAGATTGCTAGGTTTCCTCTGGGCTCTGAGAAGCAGAGCATTAAGCAGATATCCTAAGGCAAGGTTTGTTTCCTCAGGCTCCGAGAAGCAGAGCATCAAGCAGATATCCCAAGGCAAGACTCGTTACAAAGTCTGCTCTTTTCTCCTAGAACACTAACGTGCCATGAGCCAAAGACATGCTGCCATGGGGGGAAACTACTGCTGGAAGGGTTGCAGCTTGCTGGTGAGGATTTATGAGACATTTGAGCAGCCAACAGACCCCCACCCTTGGCACTGCAAGGCGTGGACCATGTAGTCTGTGCCATAAATCCGTGCTGTCTTCCCAGCCGCGGTGCAGCTGGATCCAGTCCGGGTATTTGTGATCCACATCCAGGGCCAGTACATTTTCAGCAAAAGGCAGATGGGAGAGCAGGGGAACAGCACTGTGCATGACTGCAGTTGGTGTGGACAGCTTGTTTGGAGAGTGTGGTCATATTTGATCAGAGACATTGCAGAACAGCAGGTTCAGCTGCCCTCCCTGCAGCAGGGACAGCCCTGTGGTGGCTGGTGCCACAGAAGAGCTGGAGAGGCTTTCCCAGGGACACATTCCAGTCCCCTGGGTCATGGCAGCTCACTTGGATGTTGTTTTGATAAAGCTCCCAAGTGGATCTTTGACAAAGTGCAGCCTGAAAAACACCAAGTGAAACCCTCCCTCCTGTGAACCCAATAGGATTTTTGCCTTGGAGTCAGGGGGCTGAGGATTTCTCCCAGCTTCTTCCCACTTGGCTGTGGTGTCCTTGGCCCATAGTGGTACCGGCCCTCCAGGGCCACAGGAAAGCAGGGTGCATGCTGTCCATAGTGATGGGGACGGACTGGGAAAAAGTGCCTGCTGTGCTGCTTTCTGAAAGCAAAAGGGTTGCGATGGCACAAGGTGTAGAGCCAGGGAATGCTGTGTGCATCTGCTGGTGCAGAAAGGCCAAGTAATGGAAAGGTTCCCAAGCCATCGGAGAAGCCAGCCCAAGATTACACATGGGATGCAGTCCAGCTCGATGGGAAATCACTGTCTCACAGGCTAGAAGGTGCCTTTGATTCCCTTTGGTTCTTCCAGGCATCTCCACCTGCTCCTGGTTCCTGGTATTTTGTGCAGTCAGAGCAGTGTTTAATGGCTGTGCTGCATTCATGGAGGGTCCTCTTTGGCTTCCCCCAACTGCCAACCCAGCACAGCCCTGTTGCCTGTCCCACTACAAAGCACAGCTCAGATCAGAGAAGGGGGTGGGCAGCAGTGTCCCCTCACTGACCTCAGCTCACTCCCTGCCATAGGACCTGAGCACAACCTGCCAGCTTTGCAGTAGGGTGCTGCCTGCAGACCTGCAATGCTCTCACTGTCCTCTTTCTCCTTTTCCCCAAGGTAGGCAGTATTTTTTTGCCTCACTCTTGGATAGAAAGTCTCCCGCTGATGTGCAAGATGAAATGTCACCTCCACAAACCCTCCTTTCCTTAGCAGGAAATATCTTCCTGTCTCAAACTCTCCTTAGATGGATGATCATTTATCTTTGGGTTTCCACTGGTTTCATGTTTCCTGTTTTCTTCTTCCAGATTGTGATCCCTAACTGCAGATATTTTACAGCTCTGCTTTGCTTTCCACATATCACTGCAGAGATAATCTCTGAGCAGACAGTTTCTTTTTCCTTGGTAGTTATTGGGGAAAAAAAGAAGAAACTGAGCTCTCAAAACATGAGTGCGTCTTGGAAACAAAAAATCTTCTCTCTGATCATGCCTCCTTCTGGCCCCAGCATGTTGCCCAGCAATGGGTGTATCTGTATTTCACAAGTACTTGCTCTGTGCCTGCTTCTCCTTTAAATTCCCAGGACCTTGCTGGCAGCACAGGCAGGGTGATGCCGTCTTACCAGTGGAGAATGTCTTGCACACTTGGTTTTATTGATTCCTTTAATCTAAACTAAGTCATTCACCCAGAAAGTTCAAGGCTTTGGGCCCCGTCCCAGGTGAATGTTCCTGTGCCCTGCCAGCTCCCGGAAGGGTGACGACTCTGCAAGTCCAGCCCCACTGGAGTCAACTGTTATAAACCTGCCATGAGGGATGAGAGCTCGCAAAAGAAGAAAGAGACTCTTTATTGTCTGTCTACTGGCCTTCCTCTGGGGCTGCTTCCCATCACCGCACTTATCTCAGTACTTCCACATGAGATGTACAGCAGCAGCAAAACCACGTGCACACAGAAACGTTCTTAAAGCAACTGACTTCTACCCAGGTCATTTAGCTCCATCACTGATCCCATCTTGGCCATTTCTAGGAACCTACTGTCCCTCTCCTTGACTTTTCAGAAATAAAGTGTTGAGAAGTTTTCTGGACTGCCCTTTCAGAAGGCAAATGTAGTCTATGCACTGGAGGAAGGCAGTGCAGCTGGTGACATCCTTCTTGAAGCTGAATGCAGTTGTTGTGATACTGAAGCCTTTCCACTGTTTTTCTATCTTGTGATGCATTTCTGACTGGGAGGTTTCTTCAGGTGGCAGGGGAGGTAGAAGAGATGGGGAGAGATCTGGTGTCCTATTACCTTTCCAAAGAAAAAAAGCAATGGCAGTTTGCTTGAGATGATTCTGCTCAAGACCTGTCTCACATTTGCGTCTCTGCTGTTGCATACAGAGCACCAGGAACCTGGTGTTGAGATCCAGTTCAGGTGGCACCACAGGCATAGACAGGAGGTGCTGGATCCATGTTATCAGAGAGCTGAAGACCTTCGTGTGGGATTGCAAGGCAGCTCACAGCACCCTTTTGAGAACAGCCTGACATATTTTGCAGCCCAGACCACCCTTTGCAGTGGCTTTCATGGATGCCTGGGGTGTATTGCAGTCGTTGTTCTCACTGACCTGAGATCCATCACCCCTTCAGAAGGTGTGAAGTCCCAGGACATGCTGACAAGCACAATCCTCTCACTACAGCCTGAGTGACTTTACAAGCTGCTCACAGCCATGCTCTTGTGACAGCCCCATTCCTCATACTACGTGTCTCCCCACCTCATGGAGCCTGGTACTGGTACTTGTGCCTGTTGGACCAAAGCTTTGATTTGGAAGGGCCTCCACAGCAGTTCAGAAGGAGAGGCTGTGCCCACACACATGTGGGATCTGTGCATGTAGGACCACCATATTGGCTCATCCAGACTTTTATTGTGAACAATGTTCATGCCTGCCTGTTCTTTCACACCTTGCATCTCCCCTTGCTGCAAACAGATTATTTTTCCCACCTGATTAGAAGGGCCCAATCTTCACAGACCGGGTTTGCCAGCATGTGCCCACACCAGCACAGCCAGCGGCCCTGGGATCACCTCCCTGCCCACTCAGTCCTGCCCACCATGTCCATCACTGGCTGAATTGCTGCTGCAGGGACTGTGACAGTATCTTCCGCTGTCAAGTAGGTGAGGATGACCTGCAGGGCTAGACTTTCTCCTGCTTCAGAGGCTGCTCCTGCAGCCCTGCTCAGAGCTCTGATGCCAGGGCCACATGCTGCCTCTGTTGCTATATTGACAGCTTAACAGGGATCTAATTAATTATTTTATTTAATTAATCAGTGCATTTGTCTAATTTCTGTTTGAACTGCTGATGGCACCCGCCTTTACAACCTCTGATGGCAGCCCTTAGATACTCACTAGTGAATGTCTGGAGAAGGGTTTCCATGACTTGCAAGTTGTTCTCCTGACAGTTCCATCCCCTTTTAGCACAGCAGGGGTGGAGGATCAGCCATCCTGCATTCAGCTGCTTCACCTGAAAAACCTGATACCTTGTGCTACAGCTTTATCCTCTCCAGGGTTTTCTGCAGGTATTTGTTCAGTCAGCAACAGCTTCATCCTCTCTTCATTTCCATTGCTGCCCTCCAGACTTTCTCTGACTCTGCTAGCTCCTCCTTGACACTCAGAGGATGGGTCCTGGTTACCATCTCTCTTGTTCTCCATGCTGCTGGAGCTGCCCCAGGCTGAAGTATGTGTTGTGGAGGTCCTGGAAGTTGCCAGTCCACCACACTTGGCTACACGTGCAGAATCTGGGGTGGTACATGTTCCTCCAAGTTCTAAACACTCCCCACACCAACCCCAGTGTGAATAAGCTGGCTGCCTTAAGGTACCAGCAGACCGTTGCCATGCACTCTGGCCCAAGCGGTTCTTGCCAGCAGTGGCTGACACCGGTGGACCCCAGTGATCCCACACCACTTCTTGAACTTGTGATAGACTCTACAATAATTTGGTTATCAACTGTCCCACTGCACGGAGGCAGCAGGAGGGACAGGGACTCTGGGTGACAATTCCAGACAGATGGAGAGATGTAACTGCGGTGGCCAGCCCCATGTGTACCCCTGCCTGCCTCTGCCTGGTGCACTGTGCAGGACCTGCAGTGAGCATGTCAGTGCTCTACAGCAGAGCCAGGAGTACCCCTGGCTCATGGACACCCTTGGAGCACATCCCTGAGCCGAGACACACTTGGGGTAGGTCTGGCAGAGGGCATGCGCAGAGCCTGTGTCTCTTCAGAGCAGAGCCCTGAGTTCTTGGCAGGGTTGACTTACACCTCCTACATGATTATGGCCTGCGCTGCAAAACTGGAGCTGAAATTTCCACACATGGTGCTTGACGACTCATTCTGCAGTGGCGTTTGGGAGCCGTCTCTGCTGCCTGTCACGTAACTGTTTTCCTGGAGGAATGTGCTGGTGTTTCTTTCTGGGGATTACTAGGTCTTTCCTGTCCTGCTTCTCCTTGGAAAAGCCCTTTCTGTCTGCAGGGCCCAGGCAGGATCTCTGAGCTGTGTAAAGCTTTGCACCACAATGTCTGTGTCAGCAGTGACCAGTGCCTGGGTACGAGCAGCTCTGCTCTGCAGAGAGCAACCCGTAGGCTGCTGTCACCAGCAGAGCCACCTGCGTACTGTGACCTGCTCCAAGATGGCACTTCCTCCAGATCCGCCACTCTCTTCCCCAGCAAGAGAGGGTGCAGGTGTGAGCAAGCACCACAGGAAGAAGAGAGGTTGTTATCCATGCTCTGAGCTCCTCCTCAGCCTGGCAGATGCGGCACTTGGCTGCCTCAGCTGCGTGGACTCTACCTGTGCACTTCTGCAGTCCTCTGTCTCGTAAGTCGTAGAATCATAGAATCATTAGGGATTGGAAGTGACCTCGAAAGATCATCTAGTTCAACCCCCTGCCAGAGCAGGACCACCCAGACCAAGTAATTTTGTTGAGCTGCCATGGATAGAGCAGGAGAGGTCAGTCATTCAAAGGTTTGTGAACTACAGGCTGGCCAAGGAGCTCTTTCAAGTCCACTGTTACCTCACCTTGTGAGAGCTGATGTGGGCTCAAGTGGTAATGTCACCAGGAGAGCAGAAGGCAGAGCAGCGTGGGGATGAGCAGTCAGTACTGAGGCTACTCCACCTTCCACAGGAGAGGGTAGCCTGAGCCTCTGCTCATGGTCTCCACAAGTCTCTGTGGCTCTCAAGGTTGATTCAGACAGCAGCAGCCATGGACTGTAGAGCCTCCAGATCAGTAGTGACTGTCCAGCTGCAGGCTAGAGACCTTCAGCCAGGTGTCCTGATGGAGAGGCCACAAGTGTGCTGAGGTGCAGAGGCCTTGTAGCAGGTGCTGCAGGGCTGTAAAGAGGTGTCTGTGCTGTGGGATGAGGCTGGGCTCTGTGCAGTGCAGCATGGCTGAAGGTGCCTCCTGTGTCTGCTCCCACCCATCCAAACACTGCAGTTCCTCTGACAGATCTGTACACTTGAGGCTGTTGAATTAATTCAAAATGAGCTCCTGTTTTCTCATGGGCTTTTATACTCTCATCTCACTATGTGCTGACTGCCAAAAGACCCCTCCAGTTACTTGTTTAAGGGATCCATAGAAGAAAGTCGTTGTTGACAGGGCAGTTTAAGTCAGGGGCAAAAAGTATCTCATGGCTTTATTTCATCATGGGCCAGGCAGAGGCAGTGAGGTCTTCAGACAGGGCTTGGGCTCCTTTAGAGAAGGCTCACGTAACTCACTTCCTGACCTTTCACAGCAGCATCCACGACTGGGCACTCATGCGGAACTTTTGCCATGCTGTGTCCTAACAAGTACAGAGATGAAGCCAGCACCACCTTACTTTTGGATCACAGCAGGTTCTGCTGGAGCACAAGCTGTGTGACTTGGTCTAGGTGATCCTGCTGTGGCAGAGGGATTGGACTAGATGATCTTTCGAGGTTCCTTCCAATCCCTAATGATTCTATGATTCTATGACCCTAAGCTCTGTATTTGCAGTCCCATAGATGGAGAGGAAATGCCTCAACCTTTCTGAGGAACGCTGTACTGCAGGATTCCTAAGGAAAACCACCACCCCTTGAGTGGGCTGTCCGTTGCCCCTTTAGCAGTCGGTACTCTCCTGGACATCTAGTGAATACATTAAATGCTTCCAAAATTATTTGAAGTTGTTGCTTAGACCGGCTTCAGGACAGGACAGAGACCAGCCTTGCTGCATTGCTTGTTTTGGGCACAGCCCCTCTACAGCTGATGTGTGTGGGAGTGAGCAGGGGACACAGAAGCATGCATGACCATATGTCACAGACACATTTTGGAGTGAATGAGAGTGTGGGCAGGGAGTAGGATCAGCCTGGGATGCTACAGGTGCTGCTGCAGGCCAGAGGTACTTCTGAAACAGTATTTCCTCCCATTGGTTTCCTTGACTCTCAAAGGGTCTTCTTCCCAGAAGCAAATCTATTAATCCAATCTATCTCTGCATAAAAGACTCTCAAATGAGAGCTGCTATCACTCCATCTACTAAGACTGCTCACTTCCAGCACAGTGCAATTGGCTCTGCTTTCCAAGGGCAGAGCTCCCCTCCCTGCAGAGCTGTGGGCAGACAGACTGCAGGACAGCACAGCCCTGGCAGGAGTGAGGACTTCCACTGGGGAGGTTAAAGAGTTACCTTGAGCGGAGATCTGTATTTTGTTAAGTTACTTGAAAGAACAGCATTTCAGCTGTTTCTTTCTCCAACATGCAGAAGAAAAATGACTGTATTATGGTTGTGTCTAGCGTAGTCTTTGGCACACAGCCAGTGGGATTTACAATGGCAGGGTGAAAAGTCTAAAGGGAAGGCAGTTCCTTTTGCTGCGGACAGTACTTATAGGGTCTACAAGGACCAATCTCATAGCAAATAAGGGACCCATTGAAGCTCCAGGAGGGAAATCTGCCAGCAGAAAACTGCTGGAGAAGCCGTTTGTTTTGTCCATGAAATATGAGGTCAGCGGGACCCACCACCTCCTGCCAGGAGTGATAAGAAATGGAAGGCAGCAGAGTAAGATGGGCTTCGTCTAGTCAGGATAAAAGATCAATGTTACTGCAGCATTTTAGCATACAGATTTCTCTTGCTGGACTTTCCTGGCTGATCCAGAGCCATTTTCAGAAAGAAACACCTGGCCTCACTCCCTGGAGGGAGGAAACAGCTGAATATTGACTTGTAATACTATTAAATTTACATGCATTCCTGAATCGGATCTTGCTCTAGAGGCAAGTACAGCTGCCAAGACGGTTCTGCTCTTGTTTCCATCACAGCAGGTACTATTTTCCTGCTCTTCCTGAATGCTGTGTCCTGCCTCCCCTCCCCTTTCCTCCTCCCCTCTCCTCCTCAGACATAACGCTCAGGCAATGAAGAGACTTGACCTGAGCAGAGTCTCTTTTTGGGCTGTGGACATGGCTGTGGTACAGCCAGATGCAAGAGACTTACTGGATGGAGACTGCAGTTGCTGCACTCTGTGGTTAACCCCACAATATCTGACCAGTTAGCTGTCATGGAGGGAATGCACAATGCAGTGAGATGCTGTCCTGGGCTACACAGAGCTGCAGGCAGTGCTGTAGCTTCACTGCATTAAGATGTGGGCATGATGAGAGCGGAAGCCTTGAACTTAACTGGCAGTTATAAGGATAGCAAGCAGCCAATGGGACTGGAATATCTCTGCAGGACCTGCAGCCTGAGCTGATACCAAGCAGTGATTCCCATATACTGAAGCTGTCCCTAGGGACACAGCATGGCAAAGTTCTGCACGAGTCACCAGTTGTGGATGCTGCTGTAAAAATTCAGGAAGCCAACAGTGCTTCTAAGCACTGCAAGTTCTGTGAGCCTTCTCTAGAGGACCCCATGCCCTGTCTGCAAACCTTTCTGCCTCTGTCTTGCCCAGGATTAATCAAAATAGCTCCTCACCCCAGCACTGTGATGAGCATGTCTGTGTGGGACCTGTGTGCTACTGTCCCTGAAGCCCACTCCTGAGCAGTTTGCAGGCAGGACTGTGTGGGACTGGGGAGATGGATTGTTTGCAGAGAAAACCGTGCACAGTCTGAAGGTGGAAGAGATTATCGATTTGGTTTATTGGTTTGCTCTGATTGGGTCTGACTGTGCATGGAGCAGGAAGCTCAGGTGGATCTCAGACCTTCAGGGACAGGCAAATGTCTTCTGTAAGGAAGGCACTGGCTTATGGATCGTGACTGGCTCTGAGTGTTCACAGCCTTTGCTGGTGACCACAGGTGGACTGCAGGCATGGTTATGGTTGTTCTTGAACTAAGAAAGTGGTAGGTCATACCTCACAGGCACTACTCACTGTAGCAAGATGTCTTGTACTCTAAGCAAGTAGGGCTGAACCTCTGGACATGGGTAGGATCCCATCTTGGGATGATTGCATCATCTCTTTGACAGAGCAACATATGGCTGTACACATCTCCACCTGAACTGGCCAGTCTGTCATTAAAATTCTGGCCAAAATCTTTCCCTCTGATGTGGTAACACCCTCCAGCTGGATACCTAAGTGACTGGGACACACTAGCCCTGTGTTCTGGTGTAACGGGTTGAAACTAAGAAACTGCTTTGCTCCCAGGTTTTAAGGGGAAAGGAAACCAAAGCAGTCAGGTC
>JAOXOE010000787.1:572460-589520 GCA_028565055.1 Phoeniculus purpureus | reverse complement strand
CAACAGGATGTTTTCTTTCCTTCATAAAAGCACAAACCTGTAATTCTGAAAATTCTACTAATTTTCAAACCACAATATCTGGTCACCTATTTTTCACGTCCTGAAGGATCATTACAACCTGGATTAGGTGTTCTTCAAGAAGCACTGCGGGCTTGCTTTCTTGGGATGGGCTGTAGCAGATCTACACCTGATGGTGTCAGCAGACCCTTGGTTTCCTGTGGTAAGAGTGGCTTAGCAGGCTGTGATGGGGAAGCACTGGTTTACACACCCTTATGCTCAGAAAGGATATCAGCAGTACACAGGTAACTTTTAAACTGCACTACTGGTTATCAATAATATATATTTTAAAGACAGAAAGAGAGAAATATTCTGGGAACCTACTCTGAAAAATGTGTAGTAAAGATGGATCTCCACAGGTTGAATGACACTGGGAACATTGCATTGCTATTCCCTTTTGTAGACCAGTGTTGGAAAAGTTGTCCTAAACCTGTGGGCAGGTGACTGTCTTGCAGCCAGGTCCATTATTTCCATCCAACCTGGATGAGTTAAGTCTTGGGAAATTCTGCTTTCATCATCTTCGGTTCTGGTAACATCCTGGCTGCTACCTCACAACTATTGTGTAAACTGGATGTCTCTGACAACCTGCCATTGAACTTGCTATTGACAACCTGAAAGGCAAGAGAACCTCCTGGACAGTTGTCTCCTAGTCATTACAGCTCCGTGGGCTTTCGGGTCCAGATAGTGGATTTTGCTGGTCCATGGAGTCAGGGGCACAGGTTCTGTCTCTGTGAGTGGAGATGTCCCCTCAACTAGTAGAACCAGACAATTTTTTATGTGAACTGTCCTCACGCGGGAAGACTGACTGGTGAGCTCTCCTTGCACCCAGGGTCTTAACTTCACTGGTGTTCCACATCCCTGCATGCAGGCAGAGGGAATGAGTCAAAGCCAGCTCTGCCAGGACTTAGCAGAGAGAGAGAGGAGCAGGCATTAGGGCTCGACTCTGTTGATGAGCCTGAGCATGCGTCTGCCTAAATCCCAGAGACTACTCGCAGAAACCTCAGCACAAGAGGTACTGCTCAAGGAAAAACTTCAATGTCAAGAGCATGAGTAATAACCAAGCTGGCACTTAACGGTTAAAACAGAAGATAAGAGCTAAGACTGGATTCTCTGAGGGCTCTTTTTATCTCTTTTATAAATGTCACAACTGAAGAAATGAAGAATATAAAAGTTATTTATTAGCGTGTAGTTCCTGCAGTACTTTAATCATGTTGAGTGTGCACTGACCCCATGTTACCATGGAACTGGGGAAGGGATTAACAGATTAAGGGAATCCTCTATCTCAGTAGGACCAGATTCAGGGGTGATCTTCACCCTCTGACCCCTTCACAGCTCTTCCCTTTTCACTTGTGAAGCTGCAGTGCTACTTCTGCTCAGCTCTGAGACTTCCCCTCAGGGTGAGGAAGACATTTTGACCCTCTGTGTAGGAACATTGGAGGTGATCTGGTCTGGACACTTGCACTGACCCACCAGTCAGCCCCTCTGATTGTTGGAGAAGAGACCATCACCAGGCTGAGCTTTCCTGGCTCCCGCAGCACCTACTCTGTGGTCCTACCACGTGGACATGCTGCAAGCAGCAGCTACAGCAGCCTGATACTAAAAGTGGAGGCACAGAAAGGTGAGAGAACTGGTCATGGGCTGGAAACATGAAATTCAGACAGGAAAATGTATGATGCCGTCTCTGTGAAAGTACTATACGGGAAAGGAATCGGGAGACAGGAGGGGAGAAGTGACCAACTTAAATGCAGTAAGTACAAAAAAATGCCTTAAGTGTCCCCGATCCTGTGATCCTGATGCTGGCAGTGTTCTGTGCATGGGAAATGTCCCTGGCTGGGAAATCACCTTCCCTACAGTAACTTTGTCCCCACTGTGGATGAGGTGGTTCTGGAGTACCAATCCACATAGCTGCTGAGCATGACTGAGCTGAGCAGCAGAATGGCTGGAGACAGCAGACACTGGTCCAGACACTCAGCAGTGCCCAGGGGCTGTGGGGCAGAGGGTCCTGGAGCTTCCTGAGTGCAGTGTGAAAAAGCTGAACTGTATTCAGACAAGTTCATATTGGTGCAGCACTGCAAACCATTTAGCGGTGGTCTGAAACATCGCACGTCTGGCTGAGCTAAACAGCAAGGAAGGGTGCAGTGTGCTCAGTCTACACAGACCATCAGGGTGTTTATGTGGTGCAGGCAGAAGGATTCGGGCATAGAAAAGGTCAGTAATTAATTATTGAGCAGATGTGACACTTTTGCCTGCATCTTCTGATAATTTGACTGTGAGCAGGTGGTGACTGTCTCACATCAGTCGGTGATTTGCAATTAATGTGTCATTGAATAATTATTGACCCTTCAAACATTTGCATGCTTTAGGTGTACCAGAAATTCCAGCCCATGCCCCTTGGTGGTGCTCCAGGTAGGTCTGAGCACTCAGGTCTGATCTCGCAGACTCTGAGGGAAGCACAGTATTTCTGGTCTCAGGCAGGGTGTGTGTGATAGACCCTCACAAGGTCAATTTTCATTACAGTTCAGACTGCCAGCTGCAGTTGGGGCTATTCAAATGTTTAAGCTTGGCATTCACTTTTTGTAGTTATTTCTGCTAGTGATCTCCATGCACTGGTTCATTTGAGTAAATAACAGGTAGGAGTGAATCCACCTGAACATCAGTGGGCATCAGGGGAGCACTTAGGAGAATCCTCATGTGCCAAGAACAATCTGTGTGCTGTGATGCTCCTGGCCAAAGCCATATGTGGTTGTTATTCTGAATATCCAGAGAAACCCCAGCTGGAAGATTGAAGAGTCTTCCACGAAAGAGGCATCATCACAAGATGGGCAAAGGGCTGGCAGATACAATATTGGGTGCCTGTCTTGATGGATTCGGACAGACCAAGTGTGCTCTCAATGGCACTTTAGAGAGAACTGTGTTTTGACAAGTTTAATTCCTCTGATCTCATCTTACATAAAATGTCCCAGAGTTTGGCATCAGTACTGCCCTTAACAAAATGACTGGTACCTCTGAAGTAAACCAAATCTGAGCTGTGGCAACAACTAAAGCTTAAATTAATATTCAAGATTGAAGCATGGCTTGTTGCAAATGGCAAGCAAGTGAGTAATAACCTTTGCAGTTCAGGTTGCCCAACACTTTTAATCTTAAAGGTTTATCTTAATTTCTCAGTAACTTTGGTGAACACCCAGGACTGGGATTCTTTGTGCCATGTGTCTGCCTTGTGCAGCATCACTCTGAAATCAGTTCAGCTCTGTCAGAGAATGAGGTTAGAGAAAAACAGTTGATTTTGCCCATTTTCTGAATTTCTTATGGCTTTTATTTTGAGACGCTCCAGCACATGCATGCTATGGAGCAGCACTGACATTTGGCAGAGATGGTGGTGCATGTGTCAAGATGTGCCTCTTGCTATCCTGGAGAAAAGATGCCCAAATTTGGGAACACTAAAGTGTTTGAAAAGCCCCAGTTCATACAGCCTCGATGGAAACTAGCTAGAGTTAGCACCTGATGTCTTGCATGAGTTTGTCTGCACTGGTTATGCTGCATTCCTGTCCAGTGCTTGTGAGAGAAGGTGGCTCTGGGTGTGACAGTCATGAAAAGTAACACAGATCTGGGAGGGCAGAGGAAGAAAATGTGAGAAGGATGCTGAGTTGGCGATGGACACAGCCCTGCCCTGTTGCAGGTAGGGGCAACAGAGAAACAGTATGGGGATCCGTGTGGGGAATGGGCGGGAATGGGTACTGAGATGGAGGTCTCGGGTGCATGAGTCTGATAACAAGTAGTGCTGGTGAGGTGGTAGAAAGGGGAGCAAGGTAGCATGAGGCCACTTGGAACTTCAGAGCTGGAGGACCTGGGGTGAAGAAGCGCACAGCAAAAGGACTGGCCTGGGATGGTGCTGAGATGCTGGAACAAGTTGCCCAAGGAACTTGTGGCTGCCCCATCCTTGGAAGTGTTCAAGGCCAGGCTGGATGGGCCCCTGAGTAACCTGACCTAGTGAAGGTGTCCCTGCCTCTGCAGGGGGGTTGGAACTACATGATCTTTAAGGTCCTTTCCAGCCTTGGCCATGCTATGATTCTATGATCTCAGTGCAAGGAGTTGGGCCAGAGAAAGGAGTTGGACAACGGTGCAGACTGGAGACCAGGCAAGAGATGGGAAAGCGAGGCTTAGGCTGCCAGGAATGTGAGGGAGGAGATGCTTGCTTTAAGGGATATCGGAACTGTTAAGCGGCTTAATGCTCCTTGGAAAGGAACAGACAAACACACGATATTCGTGGTCATATCAATGTGCCATCCACAGACCTGGAGTCCTTATCTTAGGGTGCCTACCAGTTCAAGAGTCTTAGATAGTGAATTGTACCTCTCTCTGTGGGAGATGGAGAACTCTCTCAGAAGAGCTACTTTCACTGGAGTGATCTGATGAAAAAGCAGAATAAAAGTTAAAATGCAGGATTGGTCTCTCTCTTAAAAGTAAATGTGTTAAATTGCATTTGCTTGCACAAGGCAGAGATCTCCATTTAGCATTCCAAAGAGACTTGGGGCTTCTGTGCTGGCTAGTGCTGAGCAATGGAGCCTGTGAAGAACCCAAGGTCCTGGTCCTTGTAACCTGGACCACATGGAGTGTCTCTGCTGGGATCACCCAGAGTACATGGGCGGCACAAAGAAGAACGCAGGGCCAGGGACCATGCAAAGAGCAGCCTGGATAAAGCAGTGGCTCTGCTCTGTGTGCTTCTACATGCTCACCTCTCACTGACCCCTTGAGCTGGGGTAGGGCCTGGGATAGCATGGCACGGGTTTGAGGCAGAGCATGGGGATAAGAGGTGGATGTAGAAAGCCTCAGAGGGTGTTCAGAGCTCCTGACATGAAGTGTGTAAAAGGCCTAGGTAGGCAGTGTTGAGGGAAACTTTGTCCCATCCTGTCCTCCAGGAAACTGTTCCCTGAATGACCCTGCCATCCATCACTGTTAACTGGAGAAAAATACTTGAGGATGTTGTCTGTCTGTCTTTGTAAACCAGAGCCCTGATGTGATCCAGAGCTGTCATCCAAGTCAAAGACAAAGTTGTCCAAGCCTATTCTTTGAGAAGAAAGACCACAAATTTGTAAACAGCGCAGCTTTGATCTCTGGTTTTATCAAGTAGACATTTATTAGGTCAATAACATAATGCTGGGGAGGCATGAGGATGAGGCCACCAGCCTCAGAGATGATGTCTGGTTTGTCTGGTTTGGCCATGGCCACATCTGGTGATGTGGCCCTGTACTGAAGGCACATGTGGCACCACTGCTCAGTTCCTTGTCATGGGACAAACTTCCTGCTGAGTTCCTTGGATGTAGCCAGAGCACAGGATGAAGTCAGAGCTTTAGTGATTGCTTGGATAACTGCAGACTTATCCTCAGCATTGGAGGAGTGGAATTAGCAGGTTTAAGGTCAATTGGCTCTCTCCATTGGCTGGTGTGGTCCCCTCTAAACCCCAAAGCAGTGGCCCCTAAATCTGGAGATTCACAGTGGTTGACTGAGACTTGGGGATCTTGTGTTTTGCTGGCAGTGAAGACATAGGCAGGAAAAGTTCAAAGGTCTACAGAGGAATACTGGAGACTACTTTTTATGGGCCATCACCCACAGTGTACCTTGTGCTTCTGTGTTCCCAGTGCCACACAGGACGTCACTTTTGAAACCTCTTAGGGTCTCCTTCCCCATCTTTCCACCAAGACTCAGTCATCTCCTGGAGCCACTGAGGCAACAATTGGGGAGACCTCCAAGTTGGGGCATTGTCCTCCCTGCCACGGCAGCTTGACAGTGTTGGGCTCTAAATCTGAGAAATCAGTTTTTTTGTTTTCTGGACTTGGAGTGATTTGAAGGAAAGAACATCTATGCATGCACAGAGAGGAGGCAGCAATCCTGCCTGCGCACAGACAGCAGCTTTCCAGTAGTGACACTGCACTCACTCATCAGGACTGCTTTTTCTGAGGGATGCGAGACCCAGTTGTCCACATTCTCATCACTGAAGAGCCACCAGTCCTTTAGCAGCGTCATGACCAGTCTCCTGTTGTCAGAATCAAGAGAAGGCTTTGTGCAATGGGTTTAGAATGTCATTGAAGTCACAGTGCTATTGCTTTTGAGCTACTGCATCACTTATGAAGGAGTCGGGAACCCTGCCAGTGTGATGCTTTTTAAACACAAGCAGGCAGAAACTGCTCAGTGCTTGCAAAAGAGGGAGTGCAAAACACTCTTAACAACTGTGTGGCATTGTCATTCCTGGGAACACCACTACCAAACCTGCGCTGAGTAGCAGATGACACACGAAACATACCTGACTGTGCTGAGCTTCAGCCACGCACATGCCATGGGGTCTGGAAGAGCTCAGCTCTGGGGATGGCTTCTGGCACAGCCTGATTCCTCCCAGCAGCTGGTGCAGCTGCTGCTGCAGCTGTTGAAACTCAGAAGAAACTTGGTGTGCGATGCAGAGGGACCTGCAGCAGGCAAGAGTCTGTTCACAGGGATGATCTGAGGAAGCAAAAGGTGTGGAACACAGCAGCATAGAGAATGCACTGGGACACTGAAAGAGTTTGTTATGACTGGTCTCACCTGTGCCCTGAGCACAGTGTGATAGTCAATTACAGTGTAGAGTGAACAGATGGGATAAAAGGTGAAGGAAAATAGTGTGTCGCTTCCCATCCATGTGCCTGAGCTGTCTGAAACAATCTGTGATCACAAGCTTTCGGCTTGCCTGCCCATAAGCAGGAAAGGGTCTGAGATATCAGCTAATGAATGGCAGATGGTCCCTAGGGTTTCACTGGACTTCTCATGGCTCTCCATACCACTCCTACAGGAGAAGTGGAATGGGCAGGACACATCCTGGATATGACTGGGGTTTGGCTGCAAGAAGGTGATTCTACCCTCTGGCAAGGATTCAACAGTCTCCCACAGCCTTCTCCTAGAGAAGCTGATGGCTCATGGCTTAGACAGGTGGACTTTTTGATGGGTAAAAAAACTGGCTGCATGGCAAAGCCCAGAGACCTGAACTGGATAGAGTGAAATCCAGTTGTCAGCCGGTCACAGGCTGTTGCCTGGGACTCAGTATTGGGGCCAGTCTTGTTAAACATCTTTATCAGTGCTCTGGATGAGGGGAGTGCACTCTCAGCAAGTTTGCAGATGGCACAAAACTGAGTGGGTGTCAATCAATCTGCTCGAGGGTAGGAAAGCCCTGCAGAGGGACCTGGACAGGCTGGATCGATGGGCTGCGGTCAGTTGTATGAGGTTCGACAAGGCCAAGTACTGGGTCCTACACTTCAGACACAACAATGCCTGCAGTCCTGTAGGCTTGGGGAAGAGTGTCTGGAGAACTGCTCAGTGGAAAAGGACCTCGGGGTGCTGACTGACAGAGGCTGAGCATGAGCCAGCAGTGTGCCCAGGTGGCCTGCACCAGAAATAGTGTGGCTAGCAGGACTGAAGAGGTGATGGTAGCCCTGTACTCAGCACTGGTAAAGCCTCATCTCTAGTACTGGGTTCAGTTTTGGGCACCTCAATACAAGAAGGATATTGAGATGCTGGAGAGGATCCAAAGAAGAGCAATGAGGCTGGTGAAGGGCCTGGAGGGCAGGTCTGATGAGGAGCAGCTGAGGGAATTATGGCTGTTTAGCCTGGAGAAATGGAGGATGAGGGGAACCTTATTGCTCTTTACAGCTATCTGAAAGGAGGTTGGAGAGAGGTGGGAGCTGGTTTCTTCTCCCAAGTCTCCAGTGGTAGAAAACAAGAGGAAATGGCCACAAGTTGTGCCAAGGGAGGGTTAGGCTGGACATGAGGAGAAATCTCTTCCCTGACAGACTGGTCAGGAATTGGAACAGGCTGCCCAGAAGTTGCTGACCCTGGAGGTGTTAAGAAATGTATAGATCTGGCAATTTGAAAAAGCGTTTATTGGGCGGGGTGGGGTTGGTTTGGTGGTTGAACTTGATCATCTTGGAAATCGCTTCCAACATTATGATTCTATGATGAGGAGAATTATAAACCTTGTTGGGAAGAAAGATGCTGCCCTTGATCATCTCTAGTGCTTCCTGACACAGACAGGGCTTGTACCATCTGCCACTAACAAGTCAAGCTTTGAGGAGGCATGAACTGGTTGTGGCAGAGAGGGTAGAGAGACTTCATTGTAGTACCTGATGTCCCAAAGCTGTTGGCTTGGGACAGTCCTGATGAGGCTGATAGCTAAGTGCAGCACACGACACACAGACAGCATATTCCTGACTCCTACCATCAGAGCTTCTTCAGATCTTTGTCAGTTTTCAGCTTGTAGCTCATCCAGATGTGGGTGGCATTTAGGTGCTCTGCAAGAGGCTGTTCTGTGTACCTCACACTCAGTCAAATGCCAGTTTTCTGGTTCAGGTGATGGAACCAGTCAGCTGTTTTCCTGTTTTCCTTCTTCCATTTATAAGCAGCCGATCTGGTTTTGCTGAAATTGAAGCAATTTTAGGAAAACTTCATCCTGACATTGGATTTTCAGCTAAGTTAATAGCAGAGCTTGCTAAAAAAAAGTCTTACCTTCTTGTAAACAGTGAAAGTGCATTATTAGCAGAAGTTTGTTTTCTGTTTCTTATTTTTATACAAATATTTTAGCATTTTAGCCAGTGATAATCATTATTGCAGTCCTGAGTGTTTACAAGTGAGGACTCCCACAGAAGGCACAGGGCAGCACTAATTAGGGCCTCTGTATGCTTCTCTGCCTAGAGAGGTCATATTTAATCTTTCCTTATATGTCAGTGTTTCAACCTTTCCCATCAGTTCCATGCTCTCTAGTCTTTGCCTCAATCTCCATGATGCTTGTTGTGATGGAAACGCTGTAGTTCTGTACCAAACCATTACCCAACTTCTCTGTCTCCCTCCTACCTGACAATTACCCAATCTGAGTGCTTGGATTCCACAGTCCCCAGCTTCAGTGTCCGTCTCTAGCTGGTGACTTCAGGTCCAAGCAGACAGCAGATGCTCTTGATTTCTGTTGTCCTCAAGGGATGGGAGAGCCCACTGCACAACAGGCAAGCATAGGCTTCCTTGAGTGAGAGCCTGACTGTACCTGTCCATGCAACTATGGTGGTGGGAGAAGATAAGAAAATCTTGCCCCTGACAAATCTGCACCAGATGCAGGACCAAGAGCATTTCCGTGCACTTGGAGAATTTTCACACTCCAAACTCTCCAACCTCCCCAAATGGCTCTTTTAATTATCTGTGAGGTTTTAGCTAGAGCATTGGCATGAAGCAGTACCTGGACTCTTTTCAGTTAGTCTGAAACATGCAGAAACTAGCAGTCCTGGGGAAGCTGCCCAAGAACTGGGTTCACAAGCACCTCAGACATAGGGAAGCTCCCTAGAAAACGGAGCTGCCCCACAGCATTCCCTCCCCACCTTGCTCTGCTGGGATGAGAAAACCCCACATACCCTTCAGTTACAGCTGTAGCAGCCACAGGAAGCAGATTCTTGTCAGCAACAACATTTGTGCTTAAGGATTTATGGCTGCTCTCCTGCAGTGTGCAGAGACTGGCACACACCATCCTTCCTGCACCAAAGTTCAGCTGGTATCTCACCAATTCCCAACCCCAGCACACGGTAAGGCTGTTGTCACCTCCATGTCCTGATCCCATGTGTGATGGTGTTATTCAACAGAACGGGTACTAGTCTAAACTATCCTGCTCATAAAGATAGTGCAGCGCCTGGTGCATGTGTGCAGCCACTGTGCCAGTGCTCTGCAGGCAGGTTCACTCTGCTAAGTGTTGTCTGGTAGGATGTGAGAGGTGGATTGTATTTACACTGCCCAGCTGGTTGTGTAATTACCAGGGTGAAAGTCAGGGGAAAAGGGTTGTGTCACGGGTAGGGAAAAACAAACCTAGAATACTTGCAATCTCCAATTCTGAGAGCCTTTTACAATTTTCAACCCGCCACAATCCAGTGAGGATGAGCAAAGCCATGGGAGCAGCACCTGGACCTCAGGGCAGACATACTGCACCATGGTTTGAGGCTGGTGGAGGGGAGCCTGTCCATCACTGTGGTCCCTCCTTCACCTCATACACCAACTGCCAGGGCTTTGCCCAGGGGAAGAACTCGGCATTGTTCAGGTAGCATGCCAGGTTACTCAGCTGTAGTTTCCTCCTTGTTGAAAATGGTGCTGGGCTGGTCAAGGAAGCTCAAAGAAAGTGAATCCTCTGATCAGTGCAGAGAGTAAGTTAACAGCAGCTGAAATGGTGAGGCTGAAGAATTCTGAGCTTTCTCTGCTTCAGTTGTTCCTACAGTGATTAACTTCAATGAAGTGATTAATGCAATTAACTAGCTTCAAAGGGGAAGAAATGTGTGTCAAATAAGAAAGAAGAATCATTGTGAGAGTGCTTAAATAAGTGAAATCCACTTATTTTCACCTCGGCTGAGCCTGCTGAAATTCTGATTAATTTCTCTAGATCATTTAGGGAACTGAAACCATCTCACAACTCCAGGCAGCTCTCCCCAGGAACAAGGGCAGGGACAAGGTTGTGTCTGACCTCAGAGGAGAGAAAAAGGGATACGGGTGTAAGGGAAAATCCACACTGTGCTAATTACACTCTGAAACACTGGAACAAACAAATATGCTACTTGGAGACATCTACACTAGGACATGATGAGGGGTAGGAGCAAACTGATGTGAATTTGTCAAGAAACATATATATTGTTGAAATACTTCTTTTCCTTTGTGCTAACGTATCACAGGAGCAAGAAGCAATAGCTGTTGAATAACGCTGCCGAGATTTGGCACACTGTCCTGTGACACCCTTGTGGAGGTGCAGATAGGAGACCATCTGGGTGGAATGCCCTCTGCTTGTCATCATTTGGTATCTGTCTGAAGGGCTATGGTGAATGAGACATCTGGGGTCTGTCCTTGGTGGTTTTTTAGCCAGCTGCTGTCTCCTGCAGGACTAGCCAAGGCTGGGAGAGCTCTGGTGAACTGTTCCTGAAGAGAGCTGACACATTACTGCCTACGGCTGGTGGAGCCCCCAGGGCACACAGAGCTATGCCAACAGTCATAAATTTTCCTTGAGAGTCATTTTCCAATGGAAAAGTATCCTTCTTTTACTAGCTTAGTAGATTTTATTGGGCAATCTGAAATGCCATCTGTCTGGCAGCTGCCTGTCTGCCCGCAGGAAGAAAGCCAAGCTGGCAAGAGCCTTTCAGACAGGAGCCAAGGGGCAGACCAGCACCCTAGACGTCTGTGTATCCCACTTGGGAGCACTCAGGGAAGGACAGATGTAAAGCTGAAGACCTGAGAGCTTTGGAGACAGCAGCCTTTTGAAGGAAACTGAAAAGGCAAGGGTTCAGGCTCCCAGTGGCCTTTTCCCACTTGTCCTTGAAAATGGAGGATCCCCATGGACTTAAACGGGGGAACCAGTGTGAATTGACTTCCTACATTGTGTCTCTACCATCAAAGGTGTTCAAGTCTCAGCTACACAAAGCTGTGACCTGAATTCCTGTTGTACTTAGTCCTTCTGGGAGCAATGGTTTTGCCTAAAGAGCTGCAGAAGCCCCTTCCTCCCACAGACCTGTGACTGCACAAGAGTAAGGAGAAATCTTCACTAGGATAGCCCCGACCATGTGCAATCCTCTCAGTGCCCACTGCCTGGTTGCCCAGGCTATCTGACTGCCCTGTGCTGTCAGACAAATGCACCTGCACTCTCTTTCCCACTGGAGTTGAAACCCCCTGGAGCCCAAGTGGGCACAAGCATTGATAGTCATTGGCATTGAAGTGAAGAAAATCAACAACTAAGGAGTTTTTCACTTTGCCCTGGCCCATGTCGTGGTGGGAAGGTCAGACACATTCATTTTAATGTCCTGGGTGACCCAGGACATGCTATTCTCTTCCTTCTTCCTCTGTGGCCCCACGTCTTCTCTCAGCCAAGCCCAGTTTTTCAAAATAAGTGAGAAAAAGATGTTACTTGATTGTAGGTTGGCTGGACAAAAAAGATGTATCTGTGAAAAAGAAAGATGCAGCTCTTGCCTTTGTCAGGGATGATATTTTATGTGTGAGGAACACTGATGTGTTGTGACAGGTCTTACCTGAAAGGCCAATGTAACTCGTTGGCTTACTTCAAAAAAAAGCTGAATTCAGGTTGAATTAGGTGCAGAAACTGATTCATAGCATGAGCAGATATCTGGATATTCCTCTGTGCACATATCAGTGCAGTGTGGCAGAAACACATTGTGTACCTGTAGAAGAGAGCAGTGCTCACCTGGGTCAGGGCCTTTTGTGGGGATTGTTGCTGGGAGAGACAGGAGCTGGGAGTAGGTACCTATCCATTCCAGCCCATGGGAGGACTCCCACATCTCCAAGGACCTAAGAAAATTCCCAGCAAACTGTTCCAAGCTCTCTGCTAATACTGCCGGCTCAGGAGGTGGCACTGTGCTGCGGGCATCGCACTGCTCCAGCACGTGCTTCACTTCTTCCTTTGGGTGCATATAACTAAGTGGACGCCACAGATGCACAGAAGGTGCTAACATTTCAGAGCAGCCAGATGAGATGGAGAAGGGGACCTGGCCTCTTGTCTTGTCACTAAGTGGCACAGCCCACCACATTTTCAGCAGGATTTTGGGGTGTCTGAGTCTTTTCGCAAGCGTCTAGGTATCTTGCCTGCCTAGGACTGTGGACACAGAGACAGAGCCTTCAGCTTCTGGTCCACAGGATGCTGTAAATCTTGAGGAGCTGCTGTTGTGAAGCCATTCACAGCACCAAGCCTGCTGTCTATTGAGAAAAGCCAATACCCTTCTGTCTGTCAGATGGCACTTAACTGCTGCTGTTATTCTAGATGAGTGAACACTTGTGTTATATTTTCCAATAGCAAAAACTGGGGTCAGCAGGGTGTCTGCTGTTTTAGCCAAATCCAGATGGGGTTTTCCTATAAACAAGTGCACACAGAATATTTATACAGGCGATGGCACCTGACGCCTTAACAGTTAGGCCATCCTATTGAGTAGCCACTCATACTATAAGTCACTTCAGTGCATTAAGTAAATATTTTAATATAGCCATGTCACTGTTTATTATATAATGGCGGGGACCCAAATCTTGCCTAATGCTTGGTTAAAAAGTCAGTTTACACCATCCTTTACAGTGAATCAAAGAATGCATAAACGGGGCTCTTTTGTTACTCAGAGATCTGTTTACTTTACTTTTCTGTAAACCTTTCGAAACACTTGCTTATAAGAGCTGATAGAACCCAGATTTTCCCCCGGAGCTGAGGTGTTCATGATGTCGGGAAGGTACCGCACCGAGTAATCAATGGAGTTTCTACTGAACACCCCAGGCTCATCCTTCACTATCTGTCCTCAGCTGTGGATTGAAACCAGCTCAAGGTGGTATAAAAGGAGAGCACAGTGGCTCCTGCTCCACCACAGGTAGCTCTGCCTTGAAGAGACAGACCTGTGGCTAGAAGCAGATGGCAGCAGTACAGGGAAGCTGTGCTTTGGAAGCAGAGATGCGCCACCATCAGCAAAGGGTGTCTTCAGGTGCTTCTCCAGATGAAGGACTGTGTGATCTGGTGACCAGAGGGATGCACTGATCTCTTCATTGCCTCCTTTCTTTGATTGACAGTTCACTCTCCTAATGCAGCACTGCCTTTCCCAGTGCACAGCCTTGCTCTGCTCCTCTGCAGCGTGCTGCTGAGTTCCTTGTGGTCAGGAGGCACGTACAGATCTTAGTTAAGATCAGTGATGGGATTAGAGAAATCCATGATAACACGGACTACAGTCCAGAAACTTCAAAGGTCCGTCACAGGTTGTGGCTCAGAGGGATGTGGGTTGTTACAGAGGAGTGTGTGGTGCTCTCAGCCCTGCGCAGGGGCCTTGCAGTCACCACTGTGCATCCCACATTTCAGTTCTCTGTATTCTACCCTAGTTCTTCTTCTGGCATGGGAGAAGCATTCTCTGAGCAGGGCACGCATGATTCTTGTGAGGTACTAGGAGTATTGGTACTAAATAATGAAAGAGAGTACCCCAGGGCAGTCTCCACCAGTCCCAGCTTACCCTCAGCTCTTCCCTATACTTCTCCCAATGGGTCTCAGTGCAGCAGCCAAACATTCTGCAGACAGGAGGACGGGTGAGGCTAGGACACAGGGAAAGCCCATCTGTAACCAACCTGGCTTTGCCCTCTGGTGACATGCAGATTGTCCCAGAGAAAGAAAAGGTTGCACAGGAAGATAGTGGGGACATTTGGGAAGGGATTGTGCCTCCTTGTGCCTAGCTTACCCATTGCCCATGTGCTTGGTAATGCCGATGGGTGCTCCGAGTGGTGCAGAGACCTTTGGGATGGTGGATTTTCCTGTAGAGTTTTTCACCTGGTTAAAGGTGTGCAGCTGCACAGGCAGTGGAGTGAGACTTGTGCATGTACCTGGTGGCAGCAAAAAGTATATGAAGCTACTTTGCAGGTCTTCCCCTGCAGACTGGCAGAGTATGGTCTGCAAAATGATCATGCACCCATCCTGCACCTGCTGGGGCTCAGTTTGCCTGTGAACAGCAGCAGACTGCTGCCAGAGTGTGGTTGAAATGGCCTGGGAGATGAAAGTGGTCTGTCAGTTTATAAGGATGGAGGGTACCCTGGTAGTATCTGTGTACCCCTCAGAGCTTGTCCATAGGAGCCAATGGCGAAGCAGCACAGCACCACTTTCCCCCCAAAAGCTTCATCTGCCCAGGATTTCATGGGAACATGAAACCCACCCAAGCCAGAGGAGGAAAGGCCTGTGGAGCTTCAGGGAGGATGCAAGATGTGCTTTGTCGCCAGGCCAGTCATAAGGGAAAAAGGGACCCTGAAAGAGGGAAGAGAACAGAGCTGGTCTGCAGGAAGCAGCAGTGCTTGCAGTAGCCCAGGTCGGCTGGCTCTGGACAGAGCAGGATGCTTTAGGTAGCAAGAAACTCCTTCCTTGGACCAGTTGTTCCTATGTGCTGGGCTGTGACTAGCCATGCAGAGCCCTTACACTCATTGGCTGCTCCATTCATCTTCTGCTTTGGGTTACTCTACCAAAACAACAAGCCTGTGTGTAATTTTAAAGCATTGGTTCTGGATCTGATATGAATCAGAAAATTACCCTCTGTGAGTTTCTAAGGTATCTGGGGTCCGTACCCTCCCATGTGCTGTAGTATTACTGGTTATAGCACTCAGCACCTCATCTCCCTTGAACGCTAGACAGGAGGTTTGCGGCTAACCAGTTGCAGAGCTTGAGGCTGCGGACAGGTCCTTGAGCCCTTTTGGATGGACAAAAGGAGAGCAGAGGGGAAGACTTTCAGCATGCCTGGTGCAGCATGAAACAGTGAGGTCAGCATGTGGGTTTGCTCCTCCTCCCAGCCCTGTGCTACTCCAGCCTGTCCTCATATGAGAGATGCTCCATTCTGCTGTTCATTTTAGTGGCCCTCCTCTGGACACGCTCTGGTATGTCTACATCCTTCTTGTGCTGGGGGCTCCTCACCTGGACACAATACTCCAGGTGAGGTCTCACCAGGGGAGAGTAGAGGAGCGCAATTACTTCTTTTGATCTGATGGCCACAGTGATTGACCTCCTGGACTGCAATTGCACACTGGTGACTCATGTCCAGTTTTTTATCCACCAGCACCCCCAAGTCCCTTTCCACAGGACTGCTTTCCAGTAGATTATCTTCTAGCTGCTACTTATAATGCCGGTTACCCCAGCCCAGGTGCAGGACTCTGCACTTGGCCTTGTTGAACCTCATAAGGTTCATCTGGACCCACCTCTCCAGTCTATCCAGGTCCCTCTTGATGCCATCCCATCCTTCAGGCATTTCAACTGTACCCCCCAGCTTGGCATCATCTTCAAACTTGCTCAGGGTGCATGCAATGCCTCTGTCAATGTCATTTATGAACAACATAGTACAAACCCCTGTGGAACACCACTTGTAACCAATGCACTGGAGGAACCTCCTGGACTGTGGATGGCTAGCTGAGGTTCCTCCAGTGCATTGGTGACAACTTCCTGGTACAAATGGTGGAGGAACCCACTAGGAGAGGAGCGCTGCTGGATCTTGTACTCACCAACAAGGAGGATCTGGTTGAAGGAGTGAAGGTTGAGGGCAGACTTGAGTGCAGTAACCATGGTAAAATTCAGGGTCTCGTGTGACAGGAACAGAATACCTAGCAGAATCACAACCCTGGATTTCAGGAGGGCCAACTTTGGCGCTGTCAAGCAATTGCTAGGAGAAATCCCATGGGACAGGGTACTGGCAGGTAAAGAAACTCAGGGTAGCTGAGTTTAACATTGAAAGACCACTTATTTGAAGCACAACACAAGAGCATTCCAACAGGAAAGAAGTTAAGGAAGGGAGCCAGAAGACCTGTGTGGTTAAACAGGGAGCTGCTGGGCAAACTCAAGAGGAAGAAGAAGGTCTGTAGGTCATGGAAGGAGGGGATGGCCACTTGGGGTGATTATAAGGCTCTGTTGAGAGAATGTAGTGATGCAACTAGAAAAGCCAAGGCCTCACTGGAATTAAACCTTGCAAGAGAGGTCAAGGGCAACAAAATAGGGTTCTTTAAATACATGGCAAGTAAAACTAAACCTAGAGGTAATGTAGGCCCCCCCTATTGAATGAGGTGGGCACCCTGGAGACAGAGGATACAGAGAAAGCAGAGATACCGAACACCTTCTTTGCCTCTGTCTATACTTCTGGGGGCTGTCCTGGTATCAAGCCCCAGACTGCTGAAGCTCCAGAGGAAGCTGAGGCAAGAGAAGAGCCTGCCTTGGTTAATGAGGACTGGGTTAGGGCTAAGCTGAGCAATCTGGAGGCACACAAGTTCATGGGCGCAGATGGGATACACCCGCAATTGTTAAGGGAGGCGGCAGAAGTCATTGCTAGGCCAGTCTCCATCATCTTTGCTAAGTCACGGGGATCAGGAGAGGTGCTTGGGGACTGGAGCAAATGTCACTCCAGTCTGCAAAAAGGGTAAGAAGGAGGACCCAGGTAACTATAGACCGGTCAGCCTCACCTCCATCCCAGGAAAGGTGATGGAAC
>JAOXOE010000787.1:518419-568439 GCA_028565055.1 Phoeniculus purpureus | reverse complement strand
GCCGGCCCGGGCGGGTCCCTTGGCGCGGCTCCCGCTGCCCGGAGCGCGGCGCTGGGCTCCGCAGCCGC
The DNA here is from genome assembly GCA_028565055.1 of Phoeniculus purpureus. NCBI lineage: Eukaryota > Metazoa > Chordata > Aves > Bucerotiformes > Phoeniculidae > Phoeniculus > Phoeniculus purpureus. The sequence goes on along the minus strand of JAOXOE010000787.1, from coordinate 568,371 downwards.
CGCCGCCCGCCTCAGCCCCATGTCTGCGCTCCCCGCCGCTGCCGACATCAAGAGGGCTCTGGAGAACAGCCCTGAGACCAACATCGAAGATGAACTGCCGGACGAGCCGCCGCAGCCGCGGCCCAAGAACTATCTGCTCCTCAGCATCCTCTCCTGCTTCTGTCCCGCCTATCCCGTCAACATTGTCGCCTTCGTCTTCGCCGTCATGGTGAGTAACAGCACCCGGCCGGGTGCCCAGGTGAGCTGCGGTGTTCGCGGTGGCGACCCGAACTTGCGCCGGGCCGGCCACTCCCGCCCGGGACCCGCAAGAGCAAAGTGGGGCTGGGGGATATAAGGGGCACCCAGCCGCCTTTTCAACGGCTTCTCTAGCCAGTGTGGGCAGAGGAGGTGAAGCAGTGAGCCCGGGAGCATCGGCAGCTCGGGCTGGGCGTCCACTGAGCTACCCCAGCAGCAGCAAATACAAAACGCGGCACAAAGGCAGTTGAACTCAAGTTTTCAACATTAAACTGTACCAGTGGGAGGTTTACCTCAGTTAATGGGATTTGTCACATCACCTCGCACATTGAATTGGACATGCTATCAAATTTTTAGCCTGAAACTATTTGCTAGAGTAATACAACTGTAAAGATCTTAGGTTGTTGGCAAAAACCCTGAAGAAATTGACTGTGGAGTACGCTGAGAGAACAGCCTTACTCCTACAACTCATAACTGATTTGCATAGTCTTTAATAGTCCAACAATCCTGCTAACTTCAAAAGGACTATTAGAACAGTAGAACAGAATCCTCTTCACTGAGTTAAAAGTTGCAGAGTCAGATCTAGACTTCTCTAATGGAATATATGATCAGTGTCATCAGTAATACTGCAACGTGTTTCTGTTGTTTAGGAGCTGAAAAGGGTTTTAAAGCATGTTGTGTATTTTCATCCTTTACTCTGACAGCCAGGCTGAAAAGGTATGTAAAAACTTTGGTTTTGCAATTAAGTGTAAGAATAATTACCTATATGTAAAGTACACTAAACCACTCTCTGGTAAAACTAGTCAGATTGATCAGAAATCACACCTAATTACTGGGTTACATGCTTAAGCTTGAAAATTAATTCAAAGAGCTATTCCAAAGTCACCTTCTCAATCTATTTTGTCTAGATGAGTATTAGCTGTCATCTTATTTTTTTTCCTACATGTTTATTTTCTTTGTTGTTAATTTAACTCTACAATACACTCTTCCTTGATTGAGAAAACTTGTTTCTGCTGGTAACCAGCATCCGTTCTGTCTGTGGCCACTTAGGACACTCTATAATGTGATGAAAGCCAGTGATTTGGGGCTGTAAGCATCTGCTCGCTGTGCACAATGCTTTCACCAAAGCACTGGGGCTGTACAGAAGTTAACTGTCAAGGACAGAATTTGGCCTCAAGATTTTTGCACCCCATATGGAGAAATCTCCACCCACACCCTAGCTGAAGTTCATGCAGGCTTTTGGAGTCAGACTTAACTGTCACCAGGGGATAGGTAGAAACCAGGGTGGGAAAAGCACTTCCTGAATGCTCAGTAGTCTGTGCAGGTCTCAGCTGCCCACTCCGCTAAAGAGAGGGTTGAACTAAAACCAAACCAGTAACTTCCAATGTATGTTAATCCCTTCAACATAATTCTTCCCTAAAACCAGCCCTTTTCCCTGAAAATAACACACCAAACTGCTTTTCAACAGCTCAATTCCCCCATTTACCTCAACTTCAGGTTCTGCATTTTAACCTGGTTTTATTTCCACTTCTGTTGGAATTTGCATCCTCCCTCACTTAGCTTTCCAGGAGTTGCTATTGGTTAACACTGAGATACAAGAGCGGTTTATTCTCTTTCCTAACAGAAGATAACTTTATAGTCTGCAGAGCTAGTCTGAGATCTCACATCAGTAGAGACGTAGACCCATAAAAACAGTATTCTCACTAAATTTCCACTTGCTAGAATAGGCCTCAAAGGAAAAGTCCTGTTGGCTTATAGAAGAGCGTGGTTTGGCACCCTGTTTGCCTGTGTCATGTCCTCCTTAAGTGCTCTCAATTCAGACACTGTTTTTGCTCTATAAGTAGAGTCTGAATTCTAACACACCCCCAAATTAAATGACAGATCTGTCTTCAGTATCTTCTGTCTCTTCTGCTGCCCCAATTTACAACTCTGACACTGGTTTCCTCACTTCTTTATCACCTTTGGGGTAAAAAAACCCTTACCACTTCAGATTTTACCTCCTTGATGGTATTTTTAGAATCAACCTTTCCCAAGTTCTCCCTGTTGTGAAAATAGCCTTTTCTTGTTCCTTACCTCCTTTGTGAAAGAAACCTATTTCTCACGGTGGGGCTAAGAGGAGATCTAGTAGAATGGACACACAATGACATCAGTCTGGTGACATATTGTCACTACAAGAGCATTCCCCTTATACTCATTGATGGTCACTTGCAGGTGTGAGGGTTTCTTAGCCATGTTGTCTATGTCTGATGTTGAAAACTGAAAGCATCAAACCCCAACCACTCCCCCCAAACCTTGTATTTTTTCTAGAATGTTGTCTAATTTATGCCATTTAATTTAAATCTTTTAATAAGGAAATTTGTCTCCTTCCTGTCTCTCCCAAATCCTCCTCTTTCTCATTAATGCTGTTTTCCTCTTCATTGTGGATTTGTATTAAAATGACATTATTTATTAAAGTACACAGAGTTGAATTATTTATTCAGTACCTGCAGAAATCACATGGACGTTCTCCAGACTTCCTAAATGCATTAGTAAAATTGCACAGAACTCCAAGCTGATGCTGCCATGCCTTTCTTACTACTCAGTCTTGAGACAATCTGTACGCGGGAAACTGTGTTTAGAGTGCTTGTAGGATCACCCTCTAGATGTCAAGCAAAGTGAGCCCTTTGATGGTGGGGAGAACAAAATCAGGACCAGGGTGTTGGTGATGCTTCTCTGCGTTTCTACCTGTAGCCACAGTCACATTCATAGCTGCTTATAGAGGTTGAAGAAATTTGCCTTCTCAAAGCCAAACCAAGCCATGATACTTATTTTATGGACCTTCCACAGAGTATTTTGAGAAAACCTGAGAAATTCTTCACCTGTACACCAAACTGTTGAAAACAGTGGAGTAGCTTAGATGAGAGGAACTGCACCTGTCACCCTTTGTAAAAGGATGCTGCACAGTGGTGACATAATCCTATTTGAGTATGTGTTTGTGTCCGTCTCAGATTTCCGTCTCTTCCACTTTCCCCAGCAGGAGCCCACTAGCCAACCTTGATGAAATCTGCCAGCAGGGCTGATGTATTAGCACTATTCTTTAGGGAAATAAAATAGAGAAATGTTTAGGCATGTTGGCTTCCAGGAAGAGAAGAAACGTATCACTGCCGTCTTTAAGGGCAAGAGTGCAGCAGCAGCTCAGCCTTTCTTATGCACCAAGAGAATAAGTACCTGCACTTATCCTTAAGATGCAATTCTAGAAGTATAGGCCTCATTGCTCTGGGACTTGTCTTGGCAGGAGTGATCTTACTGCAGTGCCAACATCAAGGATGCATCTAGCCCATTAACTTCTGTGTGCTCACTAATCGACAACACACAGATAATGTCCCTAATTATTGTTCCGCTTGGGCAAAAAGGCTCTACAACAATGCTTGGTATCCTCTAAAGTCCATTCCTACCCTGCTCTCCACAGTCTCAGATCTTCACTCTGTTGAATTATCTGCTGTTCTGACTCTGCTACAAAAAGCTATTCAGAAGTAAGGTGCTTTCGCAGTAGCTGATTCCCTAAGGAAGTATGCTGAGGTAGTTTGATAGTGAAATCTGATAAAGAAATCAAGATTCAGTGTCATGGTTTGGGAACTCAGACTTTGCTGATCTTATAGTGGTTAGTAATCACTATTTTTTTTAAAAAATTCTTTAATAGCATCTTGTTCTCGGGGGAGACTTGTGTAAGACTCATGTATTAGAACACTTCAGTGCTTTTCATTGAATTTTCTCTTTTAAAAATACAGCCTGGTTAACCCAAAAATTCATTGAGAAAATCCTACAGTCTGTCTCACAAAGGACTAGAACTTCAGAGCGGTTCTTTGTAATCTCTGCACGAAGCCAATATAAAGCATCTGCCCAATCACAGGTGGATAAACTCCAGTCTGTTGGGCTAATATCTGTGTGCCTGATGCATATCTCCAGATTTCTAGGATAACAATTATCAGTGTGTTCCAAAAATGCAAGTGGGCAGGATTTTAAGCCCATGAAGATGACACTGACATGTTTTGCTCAGATGATCTATATTTCTTTGCCTTGGATTTTTTTTCCCAGCACCAGCGAGTTACCTGTTAATTCTTCCAACTTTGTTCTGAAAAGTAAAACACTAGAAAACCAGGAAATTAGTAAACTTTTATAAAGAACTTTTCCTGAGGCTTTCTGTAAAAGTGCAGCCTATTTGTGCTGCTTTTTGTGCTTACGGTCCTATAAAGCATAAGAGTTGCTTTCACTGCTAGTGAAGTGGCCAACTAACAGCTCACATACGCTACAAAAATATTTCCGGGGTAAAAGCCACTGATTATGTAAGTGGGTGGATTAGAGTTTGATTTCACAGGTTTTATGCTGGTGCTTACAAGAAAACTCATGAGTATACCCTCATCACGGAAAACAGAAGAGCTGTGGTTGAAATGTATTGAAAACTAGTGGAAGAGAAAACTAGATTCTCTGGTTCCCTTGGTCTGTTGGAAACAGGTGTTTATTTTTACAGAACAAGTGATCGTTTTCTGAAGTCCTTCCTACAGTACCAGTGTGCACAGAACTCTTAGTTCAAAGCACAGACGTTGGTTTGTGTATGGATTTCCATTTAAAAACCATTACAAACTCTGTGTTTCTCTTCTACAGGCTTTAAACAGTTATAATCAAGGAGATATAGAAGGGTCAAAAAGACTGGGTCGAAATGCACTCTGGGTTGCTGTTGCATCAATTATCATTGGCCTTGTCATCATTGGAATCTATTGCGTAGTTCATTTCACAACGGTAAGCAAAATGCTGCACGTTTCAATGCCAGCACTTCTCTGTGCACAGGCTGCGAGCTAAGGATTGTCAGAACCCCAGAGTGATTCTGATTGTATAAGTTCTCCAGTGAAGTGATCCTGCTGTGGCAGGGGGATTGGACTAGATGATCTTTTGGGGCCCCTTCCAATCTCTAATGATTCTATGATTCTATGATTCTGATTCAAAGCACGTGTAGAAGTTTCTCTCTCAACAAGACTGAGCTGTAGATGCTGTTGGATCTGGTACATCCTGAAAAGCCAATGATACAGGAATTGCAGGGCATCTTTTTTATTAAGTTGTCATCCGAGACCAAAAGAGAAGGAAGCAGAGAGGAGTCACAGTCTGCTATGGGGCACAGGCACTTTAAGGACATGTGAATTTGTGGGAACTTTGGGATCCATAAGCTATCATATTCGTATGCAGTTCATTTTAGCTTTCATCAGAACATAGAAGTCAAACACAAGTACTTTAAGATTGTGTATAATTGTGTCTCAGAAAATAATAGGACGGGATTATATGTCCTTGAAAGAAAATTCTGCTTATTAACAAAGAGGGAACAAATCCTTTATTCCATTTTTTAATGTCAAAGACAGTTCAGAGGCAGATTTATATCTGTGGTTTGATGTAAAGCTATGACAATATGTATATTAACTGATTTTCTTCATAGAGACATTTGTTTGCATACGTGCACTCCGAGTCCCCTTTGGTAAAGAGAAATATTTGTTCTGACAGCATGTATTGTGTTTCCAAGATGGACTGATTCAGGTTTTCATTCAGCAGTGGAGAGTAGTGGCAAATTATCACTTTAAACAGTTAAAACAGACCTTTATTCTCTAATTTTTATTTCTGATCCTGTAAATTAGCAGATGTGTAAACGATGCAAACTGCAATTCTTTCAAGTTAACAATACTTGTGTTCAGTATCTAGAAACCACCTTGCAATACACTGCCATTGCACAAGAGCCTTCTGGCAGCCATCTCTGAGGAACACAGTAATAAAGTGGAATTAGGCTGAAAACTATCTCATATTTCTCAGGTACATACTCCTAGTACTGAGCAAAACCTTCCAAGGGAGCAAGTGTGCGCTGCAGAGAAATGGCTGCTTCTCTCCCTTACCTCATCATTCCATCAAACATCCATGGCCACTGGGAAAGAATATTTATGGGCCATTCTGCCTCACTCCTGTTAGGCATAGCAGTGTGTGGATGATGTGGATCTCAGTCATCAGAGGAAGTCCAGGACTTGTGATTGATACTGGGTGTATTAATTGCAAAGCTTTAAGTTCCCAACAGCCGTGATCTTGCACCCTTTGCTTAACAGGGCACAGAGCAGACGCTCTTAGTTGTTTCCTTCCTTGTTGCAGGGCAACTCTGCTCTTAACTGTCTCCAAGGTGTCCTTGAAAGGTGCTGCTGATCAGTGCCAATACACAGGTTGAGATGGGCCTGTAGAGTGAGCAGCAGATCTGAACCCTGCTGCGTGCACAGATGAGAGAAGAGACACAGGACAGGCAGCTGACTGCAACTAAAGGCTTGGAGAAAGCCTTTGGGTAGACTTGGAGCATAAGCAGGAAGAATTGAGGGGTTAGATGAGAGGTGGTTGTATAACCACCATGGCTCAAGTGCTTTTGTGATAGCTTTTCTCTGTATGAAATACCAGCCCCTTCAGGCTTCTCTAGATGAGTCTGATGCAGCAGAACTGCAAACTGCTCTTGATGCAATGTATACCACAATAGTTTATATATAATACATAATTGTATAATTATGTTAGCACCTAGCTCTCGTGAAAGGAAGGACTGGTTACAGCTAAGCTGACATGGCCAATCCCTATTAACTCCCTGTGTGCATCCTCCCTTCACTAAGAGCCAGAACCTTCTGTACCTAATGATGCAGAAGAAAAGATTATGTGGGAAACACTTTGTGTGTCAATGCTGGAATACGCAAATTCCACCAACTTCTGTTCATCTTTGAGAGCTCTGCAATGACTTCAGCTTTTTTATTATCCCTGATGCTTCAGTTGCTTTTTCTCACTTCCCTCCTTCTTCCCAGAATGTGTTGCCTTATATTCAAGTTCATAGGCTCTGTAATTTCAGCATTGTCACCCTTCCACAATGTTTTCTTTCTACACCACTGGATTCAATGATGGGCCCTAGTTATCTGATTCTAGCAAAACAAATATGCTGGCCCCATGATCTTCTGACCATATATAGGCTTAAATAGCCTTTTGGAAGATATGGTTGATATCTGTGATCAGCACAGGGCAATTAGAAACCATTGCGAAACAACAGTCTTACCAGTACTTTACTGGGCAGTCTCAAACTATTTCCTCTGAAGGGGTGTCAACTTCAAGACCACCATCCTGCTCAGGAGATGTATGTAGTGGATTCATCTTTATGGAAAGTCTGACAGGGAGGATGCAGAGCTCAGAGCCAGAATTGCATGAACCTGAGGACACAGTTACATCTCATAAACGTGAGTGGGCTAGCAGTGCTGCTGCTGTGGAAAACTCCTCTCTGGGCTCCTGCTGCCTTTATTCATGGGGAAGCTGCGTTGCCTTTCACAGCCATTTGGACCAAACCACAACTCTGAGGTGGGAAGGGGCTGGAGGAGAGGTGGGAGGTTGGGTATGACGGGAGCAGTGCAGGTAATGAAAACAAAGGCTGAACTGCAGACCTGCGATTTCTTTGTAAACTCATTTGCGGCTAAGAATTAACTCCCCAGACAATGTCCTGCAGCATACTCCAAACTAAAGGGCATTTTAGTCTGTTACATGGAAACTAATAGAGTGAAGTTATTACCATATGAACATGTGGATTGAAAACATGTGTTGAGTGATTAAAGGCGAAGGCTTGATGACAGGCCCATACCAGAGATGGTGCATCTCGGGTAGGAGACCTGCTGTTTGGGAAATGCCATATTTTATCATTGAGTTCTTTGGGGTTTGCCATAAGGAAAACAACAAAGGTTGACTCCAGCAAAAAAAACCTCCAGCTCAGATCCTATCGCTGCATCACCAAGATGTTTGCTTTGGAAACACCTCGCAGTGGTTTGTGTCAGTGTGTTGCTCTGCACACGCTGCCTCATGGACAGTTTAGGATTTCACTCTGCCTGCGTTTGGACCGTGTCCCAGAAGTGTGCTCAGTGTCAGGAATCCAAGCTGGACAAAGTGCGCATTCTGAAAGATTAGCCACCGAACGATGTCCCCGCAGCACCCGCATGCTGGGCAGGTCAGCGCCATGGACCTGTTACAGGCTCTGTGAGCTGTGCACCAGGGAGTGGCCACAGGCAGCCAGTGCTGTTGAACCCATTGGGGATTGTGCCAAGAGAGACAGTGGAGAGCTCTGTGCAAATTTTGGTTCAATACAGGTTTATTATAAATTACTTTCTGCTTATCTGTTTACAATACTTTGTTTTTCCTTACTGTGTCTAAGGTAATAACAGACCCTGTATTTTAGCATGACCACAATATTTTTATGTGAAAAAATAATTACACATCTCTGCACCACTGTGGCCATCCCACCAGCAGGCACACCTGGGCACAGAGCAGGGGCAGCACCAAGAGCACAGGTAGTCTGAGTGCAGGCATCACCAAAGAGCCTGTACGAAGTGGGCAGAGCTGCCAGAGGAAAGGATGCCGCTCCCCACACACTCCTAAGCAGAAGACATTTGTTTCAGGAGAGTCTCCAAAACAGACCTTGAATCCCTCTTTGTTTCACATGGCTGTGTTCGAAAGAGCAGTGGGTTGTCTGGGCTGAGGGAACCCACCGAACTCTTCTCCTAGAGCAGCCTGCTGAGTCTGCATGGACTGAACAGGGTTTTGCAGTGTGGCCATAGCATCTGCTCTCATCCCTGACTCCCAGGGCAGAGCTCTTTGGAAGCAGCAATGTCCCTGCTGTGGCAATGCATCCCCTTCCTCCTCTGCTGGCCCTGAAAAAGGCTGACAGATCCCACAGACAGTGCATCGAGCCCAGACTCCTTCCCCAGGCACAGGCATAGTTCAGGAAGGGCAGAGCTGCCACAGGGGCTGCCTTCACACACACCTGTCCATGCCTTGAATGTGCAAAGCTCCCTTTTTGCCCATCCATCCCCGCTGGAATAGATGAAACTGTTTTCTGTCTGATGGTATGAATAATCTCTTGGATGTCTTTGTTTAAAGTGTTGCAGTGGGAAGTGCTATTTTAAGGCTCCATTGAGTCAGGCAGAATGTGAAACCTCCTCCCGCCGGACACTTCACACTTGGTGCTTATCTGCATGCATGCTGGTATTTTGTCTAACACAACGTGCAGATTAGCTCTCCCTGCAATTTCACTTTCACAATTTACATTTCATGTGTTTGCAGCAGCCACAACAGTCTGCGGGAGATCGTGTCCATATGTTCCCGCTGCACAGTATATGCAGTGGCTAGTTGTGTAGTGCCGGACTGTGCTCCGGCATGTGCTGAGAGTGAGGTGCCTACCAGGCAGACCCTGAAGCTGGTCCTGGAGTCATGGAGAAAGTTCAGTTTGCTAACAATTCACCAAGTGGCTATAAACAGAGGTTGGCTCTTTAGCCTGAGACAATATTCAGCTGACTTGCTGCATATTCAGAAAGTACTTTTGTTTTTGAAGTGCCTCTAAGTTAAACTCCCTCCCCTGTTGGCTAAATTGCTTTGGGATAGGTCCTGGTGTGAGCACTTCTGGGACAGATGGGATCTGCTGTGTGTCAGCCTGCACAAGCAGTGCAATATTTCACGTTTTTAAAACTACTGTTTTATTGTGACTGTAACTGCAACTCACTCTGAAAAACAGGGAAGGGAATCTCTTTGGCTAAGAAAAGGTGTGAAAGTCACTGCTGAAATGGAAATATTTTTGTTTGGCAGCAGGAACCCAGAGTTAAAAATCCATCCAAGGAATGGCCCAGGGTGTTGGAGATTTTTTTGAGTAAATGTTTGTGAGATATAACAACAAGCAACGGGGAGGTGGACAACCACAGCAAGTGCTTCTATGACTGTTTGCATAATAGGAATATAAGGAAAAAGTAGCATGATATTAACAAGAACCAAGAAGGGAAGTTCAGTTGTTGCACAAAACTATTGATTGTAGGAATATACCAAATGTTTCAATTCCTTGTTCTGGCTTTGCAGGAAGCGTAGCAGTAGCACAGAACGGCCACTCCAGATGTTTCACAGTTGTATTCATGGCCAAGACTGATGAGGACATGGGAAGTTCCAGCACTAATGGGGAGAAGATTATCCTATGATCTCAGCCTCACTCTCTGGACTGGCCTCCTGCCTCCTTTTCCTGGGGTAGAACTAAGTCAGTAGCTGTATCTGAGGAGCTAATCAAGGCTGCACAGAGACAGGCAGGTTCCTTCTCCTTTCTGTTTTTCTGTTCTGTCTCAGCCACCTGAAACTCTTCTTGTAAGCAAGGATAGAGAGGAATTGTCTCCATCTCCCAATCCTTCAGTCAATATCCAGGACATTGCTTTTCTCATCTTGAATCATAGAATCATAGAGTTAGTTAAGCAGATACTCCAGCTCAACCATGAACCCAGCTGTCCCGTCCTACCACTAAATCATGTCCCTGAGCTCCAGATCTCCATGACTTTGAAACACATCCTGGGAAGGTGATTCAACCTTCCCCCTGAGGGAAGGCCTGAGGACCCTTGCCAGGAAGAAGTTTCTTCTCAGGGTCAACCTAAACTTCCCCTGGTGCAGCTTGAGGCCATTTCCTCTTGTCCTGTCACTTGTTCCTTATGACAAGACAGCAAACCCCATCTCTCTCCATCCTTCCTTCAGGCAGTTGCAGACTGCAAGATGGTCTCCCCTCCGCCTCTTTCTGTCCAGACTAACCAGCCCCAGCACCCTCAGCTGCTCCTCGCAAGGTTTGTTCTCCAGACCCTTCCCCAGCCTCATTGCCTTTCTCTGGACCCACTCCAGGCCCTCAATGTCCTTCTTGTGCTGAGGTGCCATGATACTCATCCATCTTCAAATTCAGCACCAATGCTGCACAACTGCCTCAATGAGGCTGTTACTTCAGCGTCATGATCCTTATCTAATGAACCTTAAGTGAGGGAATGATGGTGCTTGGGGAAAGGTTTGTGCTCCAGGCAGTCAGCAGGAAGCAAAACACATGGGAAGCCTGATGTACCTCATCACAGTGCAGCATGCAGGAGCCCTCAGCACCGCCAGCACCACACTGGGATGGTGAGGGATAGAGCTCTCTCTCTGCTATTTCAGTCTGCATTACTGGGAGGACTGGTGATACCTAGGCAGGATATGGTCGGTGCCAGAGGATGTGGGAAGCTGGTCAAAAGCAGAAAGAATGGAAAATGTTCACTGCTGTTTCTGTTTAACTTTAGGAACTGATCCAGCTGAGATAATAACAGAAGAGCTCACGTTGCCATGTCAAATATGCAGGTACTTTGCAGTATTACAGTTTGATGCCCTGTTCTTATAAAACTGGACCCTCCTGATTATGGGAACAGAAAGTTGCCCATAAACAATGTTTTATTTCTTATTTAACGCAAATTCTTGGGCAAAAGGAGTCAATCAATTTTTCATAAAGTATAAAACAGAGATAAGTTCTTGGGATCATGTATGTTCTGTCAAACAGAACCGATAAGTCTGTGATGCAGTACAGGGAGTGCTTTGCAAGTATTGTCCAAGTGACCTTTTCATTAGTTTGGCTTAAGCAGTTAATCTCTTCTTTCCAGGATACAAACTATTTTAAGTCCCATTACATCACACACACATTTTAAATATTGTTTTTTATTCCATGTCATGCCCAGGAGGATTTTTTTGAATTTTGCTTTTTTAACATGTCCCTCCCCATCTTGCTGGGTTTTCCAGCAAGGTCAGAGTTAAGAAGCTTTCAGGCAAGAACCGAAAGTGCTTGTTTGCAGTGAGTATGTGATGGTTGAGGGGTAGAATGTGAAGCCCTGAGATTTAGGAAACTCTGCCAGGCCAGAAGCAGGGATTAGACCTCTCCAAAGCCAGCCCCATGATGGCAAAGGAACTACAGGGCCAACGGGTGCAGGCATTTACTGCCTATGCGTGGGGTGCCATAAACTGGAGAAATGCGGCCCTGAGCCAGTGCACCTCAGCAGGGCTCCAGCTTCCACAGAAAAATACTTTAAAATTATTTAGAAGAAAAAATATGTGCTTCAGAAGTGTCACTGGCATGTTGTTGTTTCTAACTTGTAAATCATTTCAAGCTCCCTGTACCACTTCTTAAAAGAAAGCACTAGCTGCCACCTGCCAAAGCAGAACAGACTCTTTAAAAAAAGATGATCCTGGCCCCATGCTGGCCCTCTTAAATGGTGTAAAAAAATACCTCAACAACACCTTCAATGTATTCCCATGTCCCCTGTATTCGGATTCACTGATCTCATAACAACAGAGCCCGTAGTGCAGAGGTGAGCTTCATGTGGAGTTCTCACTTTGTTATGAGCCACAGTCGAAAGAACAATAATAAATCAGCTTTGCTCCTTTGGAGTTATGGGTAAAGCAGAGATCACAACATTTATAAGCAAGGTTGCAAAGGGGAAAGCAGTAACATGTGTTGTTGATATCCAGCAGTAACATGCACTGCTGAGCACTGGAAGCAAAGTTCCCTTGCACTGGTTTTCCTCTGCAGAGCGGGGCTCTGGCCAGGCTATCCCACACTTTGCACACTCTGCAGCTGGGATCTCCTCAGCTGGGTGCCCTCTGCACCGGGATTAGCTCTGAAGGGTTTCCAGCACCTTGCACAGAGGATCACTGTGCTGCCGTGATGGAGGACTGGTTTCTGTCCATCTGCATGGACCTCAGAGTGAGGACTGAACAGCCTGTCCTCAAACTGACCAGAGTATATTTCAGATCCTCCTCTCGTACCCAGTGGCATAAGCTGTAGGTGGGAGCCTTTATTTCTATCTTGGGAACACTGTATGTTTCTCTCTGTGCGGGAGAGCATCCGTGGAAGCACCCCACCGTCAGATGAATAAGCTTGTGAAACTTGAAAAAATGTGTAAAGGTTCTTGGGAACAGTCCAGCAAAGTCTAACACTGAGTATCTGGGTTTGCCTGGATCAAAGTCCCTTTCTCCAAATCTTTTGGAGGGCTGGAACAAGTGGGACAGTGATCCCCTTCCAAAAGGCTTACCCAGCCATAGTGATCTCAGACTGCTGAGTACAAAGTAAGGAATCAGGGGCCTGGGACCACCTCTAGAAGAGTAACAAGCCAGTGTCACGTGTCCAGTTTGGCTCAGTCTCATGCCACCTATTCTGGTTGCTCTGCCACATCAGTGGTACTAGAGTGTCGTTCTGCACCACTTACAGGATAACGAGGTGATCAGGCCCAGTCTGCATGGATTCATGAATGGCAGGTCCTGCCTGATGAAGTGATGCGCTTAGTGGATACGGGAAAGGTTGTGGATATTGTTTTCCTCAAATTCAGTCAAACTTTTGACACCGTTTCCCATAGCATTCTCCTGGGAAAACTGGCTGCTCAGGCCATGAACAGGTGTCTGCTCTGCTGGGTTAGACACTGACTGGACGGCTGGACCCAGAGTGGTGGTGAATGGAGTTAAAGCCAGTTGGTGAGTGATCACAGGTGGCATTTCACAGTTCTCAGTATTGGGGCCTCTTCTGCTTAAAAACTTCACTGATGGTCTGCAATAAGTTTGCAGATCACAACAGTTTAGGCAGGTGCGTTGATCTCCGAGGGTAGAGAGGCTCTACAGAGAGACCTAGACAGGCTGGATCAGTGAGCTGAGGTCAATTGTACAAGCTTCAACTTGGCCAAGTGCAGGGTCCAGCACTTATGTCACGACACCCCCCTCAATGTTGTAGACACTGAATAATGTCAGGAAAGCTGCTTGTCAGAAAGTGACAGTTGGCTACATCTGAGCCAGCAGAGTGCTCAGGTGGCCAAGAAGGCCAATGGCATCCTGGTTCGTGTCAGAAATAGCGTGATCAGCAGGAGTAGGGAAGATACTGTCCCTCTGTACTCAGAACTGGTGAGGCCACACCTCAAGTACCGGGGTCAGTTTTGAGCACTTCAGTGGAAGAAAGACATTGAGGGGCTGAAGGATAATTGTGATTGTTTAATCTAAAGAGGAGGAGGCTGAAGGGAGACCTTATTTCGGTCTACAACTGCCCAAATTGAGGCTATAGAGAGGTGAGGTTTGGTCTCTCTTCACAAGGAACAAGTGACAGGACAAGAGGAAATGGCCTCAAGCTGCCCCAGGGGGAGTTTAGGTTGGCCCTGAGAAGAAACTTCTTCCTGGCAAGGGTCCTCAGGCCTTGGAACAGGCAGCCCAGGGAGGGGGTTGAATCGCCTTCCCTGGCCGTGTTTCCCAGCCATGTAGTTTCTTAGAAGACACAACAGTTAACTATAATTGTCTTTTCAGCCTGCATGACTCTATGATTGTACGGAGGTGAGAATCAAAATTATGGTCTTCAGCCGGTCTTTGCAGGAGTTAAGGGCACTGCCATCTTCCAGAGCAGGCAGGATGCAGACACCCTTCCTGTACCGTCAGACTTTTACTTGTAGGAAGGCTGTGGAAGGAGAGCTCCATCCTGAACAGCCTGTGCTCTGTGGTGCTGTCTTTTACTTTGGCTTTGCATATGCAAAAGTAGGTGATGGGGGAGAGCTTTGCTAACTTTCTTCTCCTGACTAGTCTCACAACCAATGGACTGAGCATCAGCCCTGCTGAAAAGGGCCCAGATTGAATGTGACCCAGCAGTGTACCCTTGTTCACAAACAAGGCAAGGCACTTGTACTGAGAGCTTGGCAAAAAAAATGAGGGCATTTCTCTCTGCGCTCCTTTCTACTGAGAGCACACCAGGAGGAACATGTGCTGGGTCCCCAGTTGATGGTGAATGGAAGAAACTGTGGATGGTACAGAGGAAAGCTTGAGCAGACACCTGATGAAGTGAGGTGGAAGGAGCTGAGCTTGTTTCATCTGGCAAGAAGGAGACTCATAGGGAATATAACAGCAGACTTACACTATTTGAAGGGCGCATACTAAGGCAACAGCACCAAACTCTTCTCAGTAGTGGGAGACAACATCACAACTGGCAGAAGCCACTCATAGAAGGAAGTTCAGACTGCACTTCAGAGAAAACCTCCAGCACTAGGGTAATGCAGCACTAGAACAGATAGCCCAGACAGGCCATGGCCTTTCTGCCTCTGGAAGTCCTACAGATTCAGGTAGACAAGCCATGGATGACCTGACCTAGCTTTGCTAATCATCCCTCTTTGGGGAAAAGCATGGAGAACAATCTCTGCAGTTTCTTCCTGCTGACAGACCTGTGGTTCTGGGATTTTTTTTTTCTGCAATATTTTAAAGGTTCTGGTACAGGAGGCACGTGGAGAGGATGTCATAAAAGGGTTGTTCCTTTTAAAAACATTTTTATTTTCATAAAGGAAAGACTTCCCGACAGGCTGTACCTGCTTTTCTCCATTGCAGCTGTATTCTCACAAGATTTCCTTAGGATTTCTTTGCTTTCCAGCAATGCCACAGAGCTGAAGGGTGGAAATGCATCTTGACCTCCTTTGGTGCACAGCATGTGCTCTGACTCAGTCAGATGAATTCTGTTTGACTTATCTCAAAACAGGACACACGCATATTCCCCTGGGTGCTGGGAATACAGCCTCTAAAGGGGATGTTACACAGTGATTCCTCCTAAAGATGGTTTTATTTTCTCAAATAAAGTGTCATAAAGCCTTCAAAAATTTTGCAATATAACTCAAACAGTGTGTGGTGCTGCAGCCAGTGCCAGGCAGAAAGTGTTAGATCTCACAATCCCAGAAGTTGCAGCTTATAAATTCAGGCAGCCTGTTCCAAGATTTATGTTTTAAGCTGGGAGGTATGAGAAATGAACTTGCTGCTTCAGAGGCTTACATAGGAGCAACACCAAGACTCATCCAAAGCTTGGGGCTGTTCAGACATAGGCTCTATCCCACTCTGAAGTTAAAATTGCTGGTAACTTTATCTGAAATGACTTAGACCCATGTCTTCTCCCTTAGCAAGGTGCTTTTGTAGCCACAAGATGCGGAAGAGCCCACATAGCTGCAGAGCCTCTCTGTTCAGCCTCCAGTGCGTCTGTGCCAGGCACTGAACTACCAGTGGAAGTGTGGATGCGTATGAACAAGTGGCTACAGCAGGAGACCTCTCCCAAGCTCTGCACACATTAAGGTCACACCAACACCAGCCATGTCATGAATAGCAGCAACAAGTAGCAGCCAGTGCCTGGTTCAGTCTGAGGCTAGAAAGATGAAAAGATAGAAATGTTGTTGGCTTTAATCCTTTCATAGTGCGTTCCAGGCAGCTGTCAACCGCTGAACATTTGAACAACCAAGGCCTCACAAAGGGAAATAACATCTTGGGAATGGCCAGGCTGAAGAAAACACCACATCTTAGATGATGCATTGATGGGGAAAAATAAATTCAGAAGAGAATTTGGTGGTTTGCCGAGCAATGTCCTGCAGATAAGCTTGTACCAGTTCTTCAGTCACGCACTAATGATCTTTGACTCATTACATGTTATAAATCACTCTGATGGATGCAGAAAAGGGTAATAAATGAATAAATAAATAGCAAACACTCTGTGGATAGTACTGGTCATACAAAGATGAAATAATCATAAAAACTGTTTCCAAAGCCTGCAACACGAATGAGCATTCCTTTGATATCAGCCGTGCTCTTCTTCCCACTGACTTGTTCTCAAATAAACATCCCAGTAAATATTTGTGTCCTTGCTCCAGACTTGCAAATAAAATGATAAAGACCACATCCCTTCCTTGCCTGCAGGCAGACAGTCCCTTAGGCTGCTGCTGGATCTCAGGTTGGGCTTCACCTTCATTTCTGGCTTGTCATCGCAGTCTAGTCTGGTCTCTCTGGGCTCCCTGTGGGGACACCCTTTTGATTCTGTGATTCTGTGATTTGCTGCCATCCAGCACTTGTTTTTTCTGCTGTCATTGCTTCACTCTCTCATGTCACACCCTAGTGCTTTCTTGCCAAGAAGGTGCCCCAGGACATCTTGATGTCACACTCCAGCACAGCCTGTGCTGGGGTCCTTTCCGACTGAATGCTTTCCAGCTGCATGCATCCAGCCTCTGGCCTTTGCTCTGCTCAGTGTCCTCCTGCACAGCTGGACCATCGCAGCACACCAGAACTGAAGTGGTG
The DNA here is from genome assembly GCA_028565055.1 of Phoeniculus purpureus. Lineage (NCBI taxonomy): Eukaryota > Metazoa > Chordata > Aves > Bucerotiformes > Phoeniculidae > Phoeniculus > Phoeniculus purpureus. Next base: position 551,199 of record JAOXOE010000787.1, on the reverse strand, counting down.
CAAGTGGCAGCACCAAGATGCATCGTTTTCTCCTCTGGAGATGATTTTTCAAGGTTCAAAGAGGGCCATTGGCAGGGGAAAGGGGGTGCTTTGCCATGCCCTGCCTTGCCACAGTTCAGCTGATCCCCTGTCCATCACTGGTTCCATCTCACAGGACTAAGTGAAGCAGAGACAAGCCCCTCTGAGATGCAGGGATTGCTGTTGGACTCAGAAAGAGACTGTCTGACAGGCTGAGGGCTGATTTAATCTTTCTGATGCCTAATGACTGCAAACACTTATTTCATTCCCTGCCTGTTCTTCTTCCTAGGTGAAGACCATTCATTATTTTCAGTTGTATGCATAATTCTTTATCTCTAAGCCCTGTTCCTCAATCACTACATGCACTCTGTCTCCTGCTAGCTTGACTGAGCACCAACCACATCACCATTGCTTTTTGGTATTTCCAGATGCAGTAGCCAGATGCCCTACACAGAGGCAGTTCTGATGTGTGTCTCTGAGGCTGCTGTGTCATTGCTCTGATTGCAGAGGGGCACCACTGAGGCAGCAGTCTGTCCTACCAATATTCATACCAAACCACCCTGCTTCCTGTAGCACAATGTGTGATCTTGGCTGTCTCTCACTTGCGTTTGTCCTGTTTAACCTTGGGAGACCCTTGGCAACCACAGCCTGCAAGTGCCCTGCAGTTAGCAGCCCTCCTTAGCTTCATCTTCAAGCTGTTGCTTCCAGGATCAGCTTCATCTTCACCAGATTTGAAGCCTAAATTTTCAATGTCAAAGCCAAATCCTGTCTGCATGTTGGTTTTGCTCCTAGTCCTATTTTCTTGAAAGCAATAGTGATCAGGCAGCGGGAATGCTGCTGCAGATAAGTGGTGCTCAAAGGGTTTGGGATCCTCTACTTGACCTGGAATGTAAAAACTCGCATGAGCAATGCCTTTTAGTAGAAAACTTGTGATGCTCTACTGGATAACATCTGATTATCTCCCTGTATGCAGCATTCTCTCTGCTTATCCTCCATGCCTTGAAATGACAGAGATGTAGGATAGTTAATGAGAGACTTTATGGAGTAATCAAGACAATCAGCAAGTTCTTAGTTTCCCCTGCTGCTCATTTTCCCTAGATTGGAAATTAAATGGATGGCAAAAGAACTGGAAGATGTTTTCAAGTGTGGTTCTGGCCTCCACAAATGACTCTATAATGTGGATATTGCTGTGTATTGTTTCTTAACAGGCCCCTCAATTAGTTCTGCTGAATAGAGCGCAGTGGGAGAACTGGTTTTATCTCTCTGCCTCCAGCCTTGATTTTAGCTCAGCCAAAGAGGGCCGTCCACCTCTGTTTCCCAGCACAGGGCTTGAGGAAGAGAAAGCACAAAGATTAGCCCAGCTCTGGAAGAGAGGCTGGAGAAGCAGGTGCTGTACTCAGTGCCTCAGCTGACAAACACAGCCATGTCTTCTATAGCTGGCACCACAACATCCTAGGCTGTGAGAAACATGCTGGGCTCCTTCCAGATGAGATGCCACCATCAGTAACAACAGACGTGCAGGACTTTGTGATGCTTGGTTTAAATCCCAGCCTCGGAGACGCCTGTACAATCCCCTTTCTTTTGCTGTGACTTATGAGATGTCTGGGCAGAAGGACTCAGTGTACCAGGGCAGCACATTCAGGGGTGGATGTGGAAGAAGATAGTTCCTGCCAGGCAGTGTGGATCAGTTTGGCAAATGCAGAAAAACCACCACAGGCATGGCTCTGAAACATGTACATTCAGTCATGGAGCTTAACAAGGCAATATGAATACCCTCAGGAGCTTGACATACCACTGTAGCTGGTATTGTCCTTGTCTATCCACCTTGAAATGGTACAGTACAGAATACCTTTCACTCTGCCCTTCCAGAAAAGTGCTTCTACAAACCTATGTCATACAGTCTGTAGCCCAGGCTGGACTCATTGCAATTTCAGGTCTTGGTTGTCTTTCTTCACACCATGTCCTCTGCATGACCTACTGTTGTTCAAGAGGCTGAGCCTCCTGCTCATGCATCTTTGCATGTGCTTCTGTGCTTGGTTGGGCTCTGGATATACACCAATGAGCTATTATTTTTATAAGATATGTTATTATTTATTATTAAAGCCATCTCTGCATTCATTATGGTCTTTCTGTCTGAAAAAAAGCAAAGTTGGAGGATAGATGGACATCTGTGAGTGAGAACCATCTTTGATGAGATCGCATTAAGTCATACACCAATGGCTTCACACAGTGAAGTGGAAAGAATTGCAGGTGTTGGAAAATTAAATTACTTCACACAGGACTGGAAGGAACCCAGCTAAACTTAGGTCAGTCTGACAAGTGAATTTTTGAGCTAGTAGTGCAAATTTTACATTCAGAGCAATTATGTGTGCTGAGTTCAAACAGGATATCAGTGCAGAAGTGTAGTCAAAAGCAACCAAAAATGGGCTTTCTTCTAGTGCTACTGAGGGTAGAACCTTGCCCTCCAATAGCCTTCTGCAAAAGGCTGGCATGCATCCACCTGGGATGGGTCAAATCAACTTGCCTCAGAGGAGGACGCTGTGAAAATGGAAAAGGTGAAAACCAGAGGAGAAAAGATGGAGACACAGAAATCTTCCTACCTGAGGACAAGGTATGTGGTTGCCAGGACACATTATAAAGACACTAAATCTAAGAGACAGCAGAGAAACATCAGCACATGATGTGATTCCCGCTCCGTGCTTTCGTGTCATCATTCAAGTGCTAAGATGCATTCAGTGAGTTGAGAAAACAGGTGAAGGAGAACATGGATCCTGTAAATGTAGAAACCACAAAGATTGTGAGCATGTTACATTTCTGAAGATGAGAAATCTCCTGTGACAGAGCTACAGAGAATAAGTTTCAGACTTAAAGGCATTTTTTGTCTGATTTTCCCCTAGAAGTTTTATGTTCTCTGCAAAGCATCCAGGACACCCTCTGTCTAGGACAGGCACCAACTACTCTTTCTGATATGGGCAGTTCAAGGGGCTGAGCTTCCACGCTGCTGTCTATATCATAAGAAGATGAGCACTTGGAAGTCCTGCTATAACAACACATCTGTAATTTTGGGGTGAGGGACAGTAACATCAGGAGATTTAGGGGATAGTTTAAATCACCCATGCTTAGGGGACCACTGGGTGTATGGGCACACGTGCATGGCTGTAAATAAGCCAACTCTGGGTAGAACTGGTGTACTATCAATTGTGGCACTCCGTGGCCTTGCTTCCTGTACCCTGAAGAGGCAGGACCTGGCTACTGAGCTGGTTGATACAGGCTTTTGTGTGTTGATAGAAGCTGAGTTATCCTTTGAGTATTTTGATACTGGCATGCTGTTGTTCTCATGGGTTGGAAAGTCAGGAGGAACATGTATGACTCTGACTTTGCCCCCTAGCAGTCCATCACCTACAAAGTTTCCCTTAGGAAACTCCTACCTGGGATCTCTGATTGAGCCTAGAATCACAGTGTTGGAGCCCATAGTTCAGACCAGCCAGAGTCGGCAGTGAGTTTCTGAGGTTGTTCATTCAGAACTAGGGTGATACAAACAGCAGGTGCATTTTCCTTCTTGGCTTTGCAGTCACGTCAGGTAATAGTGGCTTGTCCGGTTTCCATTGTCTCACCCAAATGCCCTCAAGTTTCTTCTGCCATGTAGATGTGGACTCCTGGGACACATCTCTGAGGCTGAGAAATGGAGACTGCCTGAGGCTCAGGAGAATATCTGTGCTGGGTACAGCTCCAGCCTGTCCTTTGGGATTCTTGACAGTGTCAATCCATGGGCAGAGCAGAGCGTGAAGATAAACATCGTATCATACCCATAAGTGTGAATCCAATTACAAATCAGCCGTTAAGGAGGGCATCTTAACATCCATGAGAGAGGTGGCTCCACAGAGGACAGGAGGTTCTGCCAAGAGCTTTTTTTGGCTGTTCAGTCAAAACTTCCCTTTGCCTAATTTTCCATTGCTCCTGGGCACAGTATGTGCCTTCTTGGAGCAGCCCAAATAACCCTCACTCGCTACCATTGAGTTATTGTTTCACTTAAATGATATTGGAAGATCCTTCAGCCCCAGCCAGGGAGAATGGCTTCCCCTCCTTGCCAAGGGACTATGTAATAGGACAGTTTTCTGCCAGTGCTGCTCCGCGGGGGCCAGGAGAGAAGCAGGAGGGACACAATGTGCTTTCCACGAGGGAAGCCCATTCTGTCAAGGTCTGCTGGGGCTTGCTCTGCCGTTGGCATGGTTGCCTTTCACAAGCCTTACAGGACTTGATAAAGTCAGACAGCTGGATGAAAGAGCATAAAAACCCTAAACTTAAACATGCTCTTGAGAAGCTGAAGGCAGGACATAAATAACTACATTCTCGCTTTCATGTTTATCATACAATTGCAACAGAACCATATTTGGAATAAATATTCCAATATTTGAATGCAACATGTGATTGGAGTTTATCTGCCTTTATGTTTTGAGTAAATATTCAGAAAACTCATTATTTTGGCTACCTCGCTCTTCTCACTTTTCCCAAAGCGAGGTGGAGCTTGGCGGTTTGGACACTGCTTGAGCTGCCTGTCAAGTTTTCAAAAGCCCTGAACTTGTCCCTGAAAATGAGTTTGTGCTGAACCATCCAGGAGGCAGGATCCGTGCAGAGCTGTGGCCAACCTGCCTTGGCCAGTGGCTGGTCCAGCCCCATACACCAGCCTGGGGTATCCCTGGAGGGATGGAGGGATAGCCATTCTGATGAGCCTTGGCTTCTCTTCTTTGCAGATCTTTGCTAAGTAGGTGACTGCAGCTGCTGATGCTGCAGGAGGGGACAGAGCTGCTCTCCTGTGGCAATTACAAGGGACTAAAGCAAGACCATGGCAGGATAGGGTCATGACAGGTAGTCCATCCATCTTTCTCTATGGACATGCCGCTATACCTGCCTCTGGTTCCCAGACAGACTTTCACTATCCCAGGGCCAGCACTTGTCAGAGACAAAAGCAAAGACTTGGTGCCATCTCTCAGGGCTGCCAGAAGCATTGTTTCCTTTCCACATTGCAGTAGGACACTGGTGTTCAGGTGATGGATGAGACCTTCGAGAAACTCTAATTCCCTTGAGGGTGTGAAGGGTGAAATCTGCCATCACCGGACTCCTTTCCAAGGACTCTAACATGTACAGTGAGACAGGACCTCACTGCCTCTCTGAGCAGCTGACTCCTGCAGTGGAGGCTGCAGCCAGTTCAGCTGGTGCTGTTCTTCCCTGGACCGATGTAAGGAGGTTATCTAGTCCAACCCCTCTACAACAAGCAGGGATGTCTCTAACTAGTCTTCTTCAAATTACCTCATTAGTCAGACCCACAAGAGAGCAGCTGTGACGCAAAGAAACATCAGGCTGTTGATGAGCTGCAAGAAGCCCAGGCAGGTGTCAGCATCTCCAGCAGGACAAGAGCTCAATGTCAGAGCACCATGGTGTTTGCATGTTGGGGATGGGCTCAGTGGGGATGGCAGAACTTTGTGTCTGCTTTAGCACAGCTCTTTGTCACTGATACTTTTCAAATTGTGAGGAGCTCGTTGAACACGCTTTGGCCAGAGATCAGTGCCACTGGTGGCTTCATGGACCTAATACAAGACACTATTTGCACACTTGGAATCTTGGTGTAAAAACTGGTTTTGTTTGAGTTTTAATAATTCCAAGTCCAAAGGGTCCACGGTGCTTTTAGCAAGGATCAGATGAAGCATAAAAACTTGTCCAAAAGTTTTGAGGATGATGCAACAAAACCAGAGAATCAAGTCAACTACAAGGATATCTTCATGCCTGAAACAGAGTTGTTAGCTGAGGTTATGATTATACACATTTGTAAGAGATTAAGTCCTGTCAATGTGCAGAGGATGCACCAGCACTATGAACATGTGTAGGTGAAAGGCTGATGTCATCACAAAGCTTACTTTGGTTCCTACAGCTTGCAGACATGTAGTAGGCACCACCAACAGCCAGTCAAAGTGCTAATGCAAAGCTTGATCAATGCCAGCAAAACAGTTCAGGGCTCTGCAGGCTCACGTGAGCCACTTATGAGGTCCTGCGTAACAATGCTGCTAGTAGGGCGCTTTGCTAGGTTCTGCTGGCTGAGTTTTGTTCCAGCTGCTACAAAAACAAATGATTAATGCAGTGGTACCTTGTTAGGACAATGTGGATTTGATCAGAGGTTGTATCCAGGTTATCTTTGCTGGAGAAATGCTGTTGTGTTTCCCATGACATTCCCTTTATTTTTCCTTTCACTCTTACTAGATCAGATTTTGGCAGAGAGCATTTTGCTTAATTCCATTTACTTTTAAAAATATGAGTTCTGCAATTAATTTTCATCTTCCATTGTCTCAGAAATGTTGGTCAACAGCGAGAATAATTAGCCTTCTGGACCAGATTTCTAGTGTACGTTGGGGTACTGCACTGCGCTGTGCTGCCAACTGTCTCCCAGGCATGGGTTGCATTAGAGATAAAATAAAATTTAAGGGCATGGTGTGTGGAAACTCATGATAGAAACTGCCTTGCACATTTACACAGTCACCAGCACACATGTGTGCTTACCAGTGCCAACACACTCGCATGAGTGTTTACACTCTTACATGGACGCTATCACTTGCAGTAACACAGTGTGATGCTTAGGCCAATGCACTGGGGCTCCCAGCACTGCTGACAGGGTGAGCTCCTGCCCTCAGCACCTGCAAGGCACCACTGGCCACCCACCACATGCTGTCCCAGTATTTCCTTTGGATTGCTTTTGGCTTCATGCAAATGGGTCATGGAATTTCTGGAATTGATAGAAATGTCACCTCTCCAGAGCATGAAGCATGAATCTTCATCAACCCCAATGCTTGCCAAGTGGCTTGTGCCGCAGAGAGCACAAGCTGTGGATGAGCAAACAGCTCACAAACTTCTGTCGTGTCCTTCTACACCCCATTTGCTTAATGACCGGGAACACTGGGGTACAGAAATATGTTGCTCCCTTCTTCCAGGTGCCGCAGTTCCTTTGCCAGATGCCCAGCTCCTTGCACTGCACTGCAGACATGACACCAGCCTTCTCTTGCAAAAGTGTAATCGAGTTTGGGCACAGTTCCACTTAGTCATTGCTCTGCATGGACACTGGAGATATTTGGAGCATTCCTCCTCCCTGGGTTCTCAGCACTCAGATGCTACATTTATACTGAATATTTAGCTGTTCTGTTGTGAACTCCATTCTCACCCCTCAAAAAAATCCAATATGAAGAAGGGAACAGCCAGGGTGGACAGAAGGGATTGTCCCCCAAGCCTATTTCTTCATGATCTCCACTGGCCTAAGAAAAGGCACTTTGGGATATCTTCCCTCACCAGGTCCTTGCATTGTGACTCAGCCTTTGTAGGTTCAAGCTGCTCCTAAACACAGAGCTCCTTCACTCGGAGCAACTAACATGGAACAGCGGGTTGAATTTGTTGACACGTCTCGGAGAGATCTCACTGATTAATGTGAATCTCAAGCATGGGCTAAGAGCATGAAATCCCTAACAGGGGTTTAGATCAGAGATAACATAATAACACACAGAACTCTTGGAAACATTTTCAAACCATGTAATGTCTATATTCTTAGTGTTCCTGACAGTGCTAATGGAACCAGCTAGTTGACAAGATCTCCTCTGCATTCAATTCCCTGATTGCTGTTAAACCCTTTTTTCATAGAGATATGGTTCTTCCAGAACCTTTTAAATCTTCCAAGCCCGTAGGAACTGCGATCTCAAGCTTGGAGAGTCACTGTTTCTTCTCTCCAATCTGTCACCGGGGTGAATGGCTGCCCTGAAGGAGATGCCTTTGCAAGGGACGTGGAGGGCTCAGTTTTACTGGTGGAAGGGAAGATGAGAGTAGCCAAGAGGAGGATGTGAGCTTTGTGTCTTAGCTTTTGTGTCCCTCTTCTGCTCCTTAGCAGTGTGGGGAGCTGAATGATGAAATGCTGTTTGAGTGTTTGAGGCAGTTTAGGGAATGCTTATCACTTTGCCTCATCCTGTAGGGAAAGGCATATGAGAGAGCTGACCGTGTGGTGATTCATGGAAAAGCTCCGCTTCCTCCTCTCAAAGCCTTACATGGTGTATAAGCTTACGCCTGCTGCCTTAATCCTTTGAAGATGCTGGGTCAGTTTTTCCTGTTCATCTGGCTTTAGCTGCACGTGCACTTGGCACTTTGAGCTGCCCATGTGTCCTGAGCTCACCAAAGGAGCAAAAATTAGGCTATAAGTTCTGCTACTCATCCGGTCTGTGTTTCGTGCTTTATTTGTAAAGGGAACAATAAAAGCAGATATGGTGTCCTGCCTTTTCCCACCAAACCCCACATGTGTCCATGCCATCATGTTTACTCTCTTGAGGACTCACAGGAGGCATCTCAGAGATTTCATGCTGAAGCAGTCGGGGATATTTTCTCGGGTTGTGAGGCAGTGAGGGGGAAGGTTCCCAAACGCCCCCCTGTGAGTTCTGGCACTGGTGCAATTAAATGAGCTGGAAAAGTGCCCTTCTCAGCAAGGGCTGTGCATGCACTCACAATGCAGTGTGCTCTCAGGAACAGAGAGGTCCTCATTCAAATCCTACATGCAGCTAGCTTCACAGCATGATTTACCTTCACCTGAATCTTCAGTGGGTTTTCACTCTCACCCTGATCTTATCTATTTTAATTTCTCGCTTCTTGCCTTTGGCCTCTTTGCTGATTCAGGACCAAGACCTACTGCTAGTGAAGAGCAGAGCACAATTGGTCCAGGAGCACAGACCCTACGAAGCAGCCTCCAGAGGGAGATGCCAGCCTGGCTCTGGCAGAAACAGCCTCTGTATCCTAAGCTGTGCTCCCAAACTGTGGGCTGGCTTGCTGGAGAAAACATGAAACACAAGTCTCCATGCACTGATCACAACTGGATTTAATCAGGGAATTTGAGGCAGCTGTGACCAAGTCCCTGAAGGAGGGAGTACCAGGATGGGAGCCAGCTCCTCTCAGAACTAGCCTAGCATCTCAGCCATGAGGGTACATGAAAGCAAGGACAGCCATCACCTCCTTGCATAGCAGAGAGTGGTACTAATGAGAAGCTGCTGTCCCATCACAGGCTCTCCACCACAGCAGAGGCTGAAGTCAGACTCACTGGGTGAGTGAGCAGAGCTCTGCTGATGCTGCTGGATCCAGGAAGCATCAACTCAAGCCTGAGCTTGCCCTCCTCAGCTTCCCAGCCCAGCAGTAGCTGTCGGGGGGTGTTTGTGAGCCTACTGCCAGTTCCAGAGAACACTTCACCCCACCAGCAGAATACTCTGCATTATGTTTCATCACACAGCCATTGGTGGCCAGGACCACCAATGGTGGCACTTCACCTGCCACTCGGCAGGCTTAGCCACAGCAACTTCAGAGAGCCTGGCAGATCTCAGGGCCCCAGTCTCCACTACAAGAGCACCCAGGGGAAAGGAGAAGGAAAAAGCAAGATGGGGTTTTGAGGGGCTTTTTTGTTGGGAACAGTTTGGTTCTACCCAAAGCAATTATGCAAACACTGTTCTTCTGGAGCCAAAGGACGAAAAACAGTTTACAATCTGAGGTTACACTATCTGCCCATGGACCTCAGAGCAGCAATTGGCCTTTGGTGGCCTCTCTGCTTCTTTTCCCTACCTGGCTTTCCCACAAGTTCTTTGCCACTTTCCATGCTATAATCTCTGATTTACAGCAGCTCTTGAGATGTGCTGTATTTTATTCAATAGCCAGTGCATTTCTGGCCAAAACCTGGGCTGCTCTTTTCAGTGAAATTAAATGGTGCTGCCAACTGGTTCCAACCAACAGCTGAGTCTTGCTGCCTGAGTAGTTGGTCAGCATGGTCTGGTGAAAAGGCAAAGGTGGTTTTCCTCTTCGTAGATGTGTGCCTCACTGATTTTGGTAGAAGTTTGTCACGTAGAACCATAGATTAGTTTAGGTTGGAAAAGATCATCAAGATCCAACCATTAAACCAATTCTACCAAGCCCACCGCTAAACTGCACCCCTAAGCTCCAGATCTACATGACTCACCTCTGTACAATCATAGAACCATTTAGGTTGAGAAGACCATTAATCTTAACTGCCATGTCTTGGAGCACTGCAACCACATGACTGTGAAACACATCCAGGGATGGTGATTCAACCCCCTCCATGGGCAGTCCGTTCCAAGACCTGATGGCCCTTTCCATGGAGGTTTCTCCTTTTGGCAAACCTAGACTCCTCTAACTTGAGGCCATTTCCTCTTGTCCTGTCACTTGTTCCTTGTGAGATGAGACCAACCCCCACCCCTTTGCACCCTCCTTTTGGGCAGTTGTAGACTGAAACAAGGTCTCCCCTCAGCCTTCTCCTCTTTAGATTAAACAATCACAATTATCCTGATTGCAATTCTCCTGATTGAAGAGACAGGGCATTAAGTAACCATCATTAATGCAACTAACAAAACACTGGGTGCTGGAACCCCTGCTGTTGTTGATACGGTGATTGTCTCAGCTGCAACAGGAGAGAGCTTTGGAGAAATAAAACTTTTGATGAGGTGATTAATATTTTATCTCAGTTTTAGTTGATCTTGGAGTACTAGAAACTGGCTGTCACACACCAGCATGGATCAGGCCCTCTGAAAGTGGGATTCTTGTCCCAGGCTGGAGCTTGGCGGGCAAGACTAAAGTGCACAAGGTTATTGTAACCGACCAGTGTAAAGTCACCATGAAAGACAAAATGCAATGTCAGGATGCCTTCAGAACAGCTCCTTCCAGCAATGACCAGGAGAAGCTAGTGCCAGGGAAGAGAGCATGGTTGGAAAGGTGCATTCACTTCTGGTTGCCTGCTTCAGAAGAGACATCCATTCTACATGAGTCTGGGGTAAATACCAAGGATAAAAAGTTGTTCCTGGCTGTTGAAGCTAAAGATCTCTGCTGGCAAAAGAACAAATAGATATAAACTGGGTTTTATGAATTTAATCTAGAAATGAGGATATACAGTCTGAAGGTCAGGGGTGAGCTATGGGAACAGCCTTCCCTATGAACAGTAGAGAGTAACCAAATCATTTTAAAATGGAGATGATTCACTGGAGGATAAAGGCACACAGCTGTCTGTAGGGTCAGGCCGAGTGAGCTGCAACTTCTGGTTCCTCATTTGCACAAGCTGCCCAGTGGTCAGGCACAATCTGCCTTGTGCACAGGAGATGGCCAAGGCAGAGGAGCTGAGAAAAGCTGAAGCAAAGACTCTGTTTATCAGCCCTTGCTCTGAAAACCCATCTCTCCAGAATGGCCTGTCTGGCTCAGTCTTTCATCTTCAAGAACATACTGAGGTCATTTTTTTTCCAGACCGGGAGTTCCTGCCTGCTGAGAAGAGGCACTGCTGCAGTATGTCTGCAGACAGAGAGGGTTTGCTAAACACTTATGCTGAGATTTGAAAATAGCAAGTGTTCTCTCTGAAGTTACCCCAACCAAACCTCCGTATGACACAGTCCCACAGTGACTGTTTTTAGGGTGGAGAGCATATGTCTGCTTTGTACAGCTCCTGAAGCTGGTCATCCTGGGTCCTTCCTGCCAGCCCAAGCTGAGCACAGTCTCAGGTAATGTCAACTCCACTTCCAGATAGTGAGAAGGGGATGTGCAGAGGGATCAGTAATGTCAGGGTAGAGGAAGAGACAAGCAGAATACATACAGGAACTTCATAAATCCTTTCTACCACACACTCACAGCAGAGAAGAGGCAGGACCCTGCTGCAGTGTGGGAAGAAGTATGTGTTTGTTGTGCATTAGCCCAGGGTAGTGACAGCTTCTCTCACTGAAGAGCTTTTAACCCCTCTTTCCTGGTGAGACCCAGCAAGTCTCCTCACACAAGCACTTGGCGAGTGGTAGCATGGAGACCCCACAGCCAGCAATGAGGCTGCTCCCCCAGAGCTCTGCCAATGCATCCTTATTCATGAGTGAAGAGTTCAAACAACTGTCATTTGACTTGGCTATTTGTTAGTATTCACATTGTGTGACTGATAGTTTAGATCATCTGCCATTGTTTCTGTTCCCTAACTGGATGGTTTTTAAACAGGAGACCCAAAAATACACTCTGGTAAGAAATTGGATGACTGTTCACTTGGGATTGAATTCACATGCCTCTGCCTTGCGAACGCTCACCCCAGCGTGGAGCTGCTGTGCACGTGCTCACCGGGAATGCCAGCACTGCCAGAAATCCCAGCGAGCTGGATGTCGAGCCACACTGAGCACATATCTTGGCAAAGCTCCTGTTCTTTGCTGTGTGACTGGCTCTGGGGGTACTGAGCAATTGCCCTGAGCTCTGGGGGTTCAGTATGAAGTTTGACCTGTTCTATCTGTGAGCTTTATGATGGCTTCTTCACATCTTTCAATGGAGAAAGTGTCACTTTAGGTCCTGAGCTTTGTACTGGACAGCTTCTGCCATGACAAATCACATCACCAGCCACATCCTTTTGAGATTCTATGACACTGCTGCTCCACCTCTTTCCTCTGAGCTGTCAAGTAGAGTTGGAAATCATGGATGTAGCAACACTTTGATGGCCATGGCTTCTGTTTAGGCCAGTAAAAACTGTGGGTGCCAACCCTGCACAGCACATGCATGTCCAGCCCTCCTGCAAGCCACCTCTTATCTGGACACAGTTGTGTGCCTTCATGTGTCCAGCTGAGAAGTCACTTGCTACCATGCCTCTTTCTACTCTGCCCATTGCCCAGAAGGAGCGGAAAGGGTGTGGAAGGAAGGTGCAGCCATGAGGTGTGTGACAAACACCCTGTTCTCACCACCTGTCATCTACATTTGAAAATGTCTGTCTGCCTCTCCAGAGACCTTTTGGAAAAAGTTAACTGGTGCCTAATGCAGCTTTCCATAGGGTAAGAAAGGACCAGCCCCTGCTGCATAATCTCAAACAGATGATAAAACCTGTGTGTAGGATGGGCTACTGGAACAGATATGGCCCAGAGCTTCTCTCAGTTCATGGTGAGGAAGGAGTATGGTGCCAGGCTCAGACACTCTGGCTTTCCTGGGAGGTGCTGTGCAGTGTCCCAGGAACCACTGTGTAACCTCGTTGGGATGGGCTCTGCTCAAACAGAGGAGTGTGGCTCTCAGGCTGCCAGGCAGGGCAGTGACAGGGACTGACACTGGCTGGCCAGGAAACCATGAGAAGCTCTGGTGGTTTATCTAGGGACAGGAAACCCATTTCAGGAGCTTTCTAGAGTAGGCTTCTGGTCCTGACCATGCACAGCTGTCACCTGTGGGGCTATCTCCTCATTCAGAAGTGCTTTGATCTCAAGATGAATTTAGGCTGACAAGGCAGGATTTGAGTGAGAAGCTGCAAGTGAGTAGAGCAGGTAAGCACAGAGCCTGTGGCTGAACAGCTCAGTGGTTCGCATGTCAGCCCTGCTGCCTGGGAATTCAGAGTAGTATTTTTACAAGAAGAGTGTCAGATTCCGGTGGTTCCCACTAAGGAGCCCAGGCATAGTTGTGTCAAAATTTAGGTTGCAGGAGCTGGTTATCTTAGGGAAAGCTGGCTTAGCCATCAGCCTCTCTGCTGCTGGTACATCACTGCAGGTGCAGCTGTGCAGGGTTACTGTTCCCCCTAGCCTCATAGTTATGGTCCAGTACTTCTGCTTCTCCAGTGGATCTTGATTTTCTTGAAATGCAACCTTGAAGAGAAATGCTTGATGGCTGTTAATCCCTCCATGTCTCCACTCTCTCCTGATGGACTGACACCACCAGACACTGAACCATCTGAGAGTCATGACTTTTGGCTAAAAGAGTCACTGGCCATGGTTTATCCCCAGTCCCACTGCAGGGCTCTGCTTGGCTCATAGGTAGCCTGGGGCTACTTCTGCTGCCTGTCCACAGGTTTGTCTGCATGACCAGTGGGGGACAGCATGACCAAATTGATGTCAAGGGCACCTCCCGGGGTTGCAGGAATGCTGCTAATCAGGCAGATCTGGACTGTCTTTGATAGTGTGGGTTGACACAGGCAGCTCTTGAACAGAGATTTCAAAGGGGAACACAAATCAGTGAGGGAAGCTGAAATCATGGCTGTGGCTTCCCTGCAAGTGTATCACTCCTGAGAGGGTCCATGGACCTTTGATTCTCTGCAAGAGTCCAGCCCATCTCAGTGCAGATAAGCCTGGAGAGCAACTACATTTAAAGGACAGGACTAAGACCTGTTCCATGCCCCAACCTTTCTTGCTGCCGTTGTATATTGGATATACAATGGTCAGGAGGATAATATCCGCTTTACCTCTTTTATTGGAAAAGATAATAACATCCAGATGGGCCTCTGCAGAACAGGCTAAAGATGAGTCCCATGTCATGGGATTCCCCAGCCCAGGGCTCATATGGGTTCTCCAAGAGATTGAAGAATCAGTCTGCCTGGTTCCCTACTCAGCTGAGTAACCTCTCTGAGATAGTGATGTGAGCAAATGGCAACTGAGAATGTGACATGGATCCCAGAAAATCAGGGAAATGCAAATATTTGTGGTAATAGAAATAGCTACAAAAATATAGACCAATAAAAGCCATTATTAGCATTATAATAAGACACGCATTCCAGAGCTGCCACTGTGTCTTAGCTTGCTTGGGAAGCTGGCATCTTGGCCTTCCTCTTCCAGTGCCCTTTTTCCCCAGAGAATTGCTTCAACCATGTCTTTCCTCTGTCTATTGTCCGAGATGTCCAATGCCATCCCTGGATAGCATGTGCCCGTGGAGCGGGCACATGAAATGGAGAATTCTGAGGAACTGTGTCCATCCTCATCTGAGCTTGAACAGCCCTTCCTGTTTCCTTCTCTCTTGTAAAGGATCCCCCTTTTAGAGAGCATATCTGAAGACACCTCCCAGCCAGGGCACAGGGGATCATGGTTGTCTCTTTATAAAGCCTGATGATGTCCACTCTGTCTCTTCCTGGCTTTTTTTGAAATAATTTTGTACTTAAAAGTCCTTGTCTTCATGGGGCATTCTTGAAGAGAAGGTCAGCCCAGTAACTCAAAGTTCTGGCCCCATTGCACTGGCTGTAGACTTGAACTCGCTTTGCTAGTTGCAGTGATTGGAAGCACAGTGGGATATACCAACACACCCCAAGACAGACCTAGAATGACATAACTAGTGGTGACATTGGGAAATTCACCACTCCAGAGTATCATCATGTGTATTTATGTGGCCTGGGGAACTGTGTGCTCCAGAGATCTGAACAAATTGATGCTGCACCCTTGCTACTGACATTGGAGGTGTCCAGATGCTCTAAAAACAAATGGCCAACATTTTCATAGCAGCACACACAGCTGGCAAAGCAGACTGCAGTTAGGTCAGCACAGATGCCCCTCAGTGGGCTTGACCAGCACAGCACTGGGACTGGTGTGCTGAGAACACACTGCCACATCCCAGTCTCACAGGGACACAGTAGTCCTGTCATTTCTGCTGTAGGTGGCAAGTGTGTTCACATGGAAGGTGCTACAAACACAGGTTTATCATCAGGAGCAGAGGCGCTTGTTTCTTTCCTGGGCACTAGGTAACACAGTGCACATGCTCTGTGCAGCTAGATCAGGCCATGTCCATCTCTGTGTCACATTTCCTGCTGGGCTCTCCAGAACTGCTGTGGGAACATGTTTGAACTGTGTTTTGAAGGGCATGTCTCCTGCAGTCTGGAGCAGAGACGCGAAGAGTATGAGACACATAAGCACAAAGCTGAGCACAGCCCCAGCTCAACTCCAGCCACTGGCCTGCAGCTGATGGCCCCAGCCCAGCAGCTTGCTCAGTGATCACCATTAAGATCCAATGTGTGGAGATCTAGGAGGCTCACTGGTGCTTGACTCTCGTCAGTGGTACCTGCAGTGCTGTTGCAGTGCACTGTTGTAAAACGCAGGCAGGCACCCCTTGCTGACTGCCATTTGCTGTCCTGCCAGGGAAGCCCAGTCTTCTCCTTCTCTTGAGGTTTTCCAGACTTGGTAGAATCAGCAAGAGCAGGTGGTTCTTATTTCATATTTGTCTGGTTATTGCTGGGGCAGAAGCAAATAGAAGCAAATAGTGCAGTAGCTGCACAGATTCGTTGTCCTTCATGGGAAGCAGTGGCAGCAGTACAGAAGATAACTATTTGTGACTACAGGGCAAGGTCACGCTGGGCCAGGTTTGACATTGTGTCTAAAGGGCACCATCATTCTTAATGAGGCTCTTTGCAGTGGTCCCTGCTGCCAGGAGCTGGCTGTTCTTAGACTGTGTCAACAGCCTTGGAGATACTGTTACCTCGTCTCTAAATAACATGAAGTGGCACCTGCTGCAGACCATGGTCCCTTTGGACTAAAAGCTTTAAGATGCTGAGCAATACCATGAACATGCAATTTCATAGCTAAAACTAAGTAGAGAGGGGCAATGGGTGTGAGCTAGAACATAGGAGGTTCCACACCAATATGAGAAGGAACTTCTTCACAGTGAGTGTGACAGAGCATTGGAATCGGCTGCCCAGGGTGTTTGTGGAGTCTCCTCTGGAGATGTTCAAAATCCGCCTGGATATGTTCCTGTGCGACTTGGTCTAGGTGGTCCTGCTGTGGCAGGAGGATTGGACTAGATGATCTTTTGAGGTCCTTTCCAATCCCTAATGTTCTGTGATTCTGTGAGGAAGGTCAGCAGGAATAATACAAATGGTTTTCAGATATTTTATTTTCCATGATCCTTGAGTTATTTAATGAAGTCACAAGGTTTTACATTAGACCAGAGAGAAATGTCAAAACGGGATGAGAAGCTGTATTATCTTCTCTGGGCAGATACTGACCTCAGACATGAGGCAGCTGTTTCAGGTGGTGGCAAAACTATGCCAAAGATGGCTCTAGTCTACTTGGAAGGGAGATTAGGAAACCTTACTTGCCACACTTATACTACAGCAGCTTCTTGTTAATTCCTGAGGAGTATGAGAAGTGCCCTGCTCTGGGCAAGTCTCCTCAAAAGAAATGTCATCCATGTTGAAGCTCTGCTTGGCAGGTGACACCCTGCATTGCACCTCAGGAGGAGAAAGGTTTGACTCCTGGAGGCTGACAGTGTATTGATACCCAAGAGGTACAACTTGGGTGCTTGAAGCCTCCTTTCTCTCCGTTGGGCTTCTAAACATTGTTGTACACCTCTCTCTTCCGCACTGTGTTGCATTGGTCTTTATTTGGCTGCTCCATAGACAAAATACTCTGAAGAAATTGCTTTTTTTTTCCTGAGGAGGAGCAAGTTCCTTGAATTCCTTTCCATCCCAGCTCAGGTCAAGATGCAGACACTTCCAGTAGCAAGCAAACACAAGTCTTTTTATTTTCTCATAGGCTGTAGTGCAGACTTTTGGCTTGTTCATTTGGTGTGAAGCCAGAAAGGGATGGGAACTGTCCACCACGCAACCTAATGGTGGTAATGCATCTCTCTACTTGCAGCAACTGTGGTCATCAACAAGCAGAGAGCCAAGCAGACCTTTGGGTACCAGTCAGTTGGTTACAACAGCTTTGCACTGCTTTTCATCAGATCTTACTGCTGCACCATCAAGCTGCCTTCTGGAGGACAGTCTGTCCACAGACAGTGCATTTCAAGCCCAGCATGCAGGATAGGAGGCTGTGGACACCAGGAAGGAGATGTACTCAGGCTCTGGAGGAAGGAAAGTCAAAGAGGTTTGCCATCCAGGAACATGGAAATGAGACTGAGGCAGGTGGCCATCAAGGGGAATGGTTGTGGGATTAACCTGCCATCTTATGTCCCCAAATTTTGCTACTGCCAGGAGTGGACATGTGGTCATTCCCATTATATCTGCTAGTTATTTCCTTCATTACTACAGTAATGGTGAAATTTCTCCAGTAAGACTCTTGAGAGACACCATTCTTTCCAAACTGGAATCGCTGACCCACCCTCAGCCCACAGCTCAGATGTGTTTCCCTTTCAGAGACAGCAACTTTATATAATCCTCTTAGACAATATTTTTCCTCTGGAAAAACCCTGTATTTCTGGAAAACACTGCATTTGAGGACATAAAGAGCTATGAGCAGTCTGCAGCATGAAAGCAAAGTGTCCTTTGTGAACACAGCTCTGTTTCCTCACAGCGTACACCAGCACAACGCAGTGATGAGACCCTACTGGTCCTGCTGTCAGCACCTGCCCCTTTCCTTAGCCCCACATGCTAGCCAGAACAGGAGGAACATGTTTGCTTGTGTGAAGATTTTAGCATCCAGTTTAAAGGTGATCTTGTTTTTCCTCATCATTCCCCTGGGGATTCACTTATTACGTTCCTTAGGAGGTGTTTTTGTCACTTGCTTGCACTTTTGAGCACACACACACCCACTTCAGAGTTAGTAGTAAGCAAAACTATTCCTTCCAAAACAGAAACTCATTCTTGTCAAGATTCCCATTCTACAAATATCTCTGAAAAGGACAGGAAAGTTTAACTTGGCATGAAAATGTGGGTACCATGAGGAATGCCATTTTTCAGTGCTACCAGGATGGGCCCCACAACAGATGCATACCACGGACACACGCGTCCTGCCCTGAATACGTGCCTCTCCTGTGCCTGACTGGGCACTGCAACATATAGATTGGGCATGCCTGGTAAGCAAAAGCTGGCGAGTGCTTCAGCTGATCTGATTGGGTAGGAAGCAATGCACAAATTCCAGAAAAATGCCATCTGCACTGAGGTAACAAGATTATGAGGCATTTGGATGTGAGCTGTGCAGACCATGACAAGGGACACCCCCCATCCAGAGGAATTTAGCATCTCAGTAAACGCTGTGTGGGAGGGGAAGCAGGCCAAGAAGTGACTTGCCAGAGAGGGACTTCCCTGAGCTGTCGGGTGACAAAGGCAGGTTCCCTGAGCTTTAGTGCCAACCTGCACACTGCCTCCTAAACTAGTTGCTTCCACTTGAAGTGCCCCTGCCACACCATAAAGCAGTGGTCATATACATCTGCAATCAGAATGTTTTGTTCTTGGCTATTTTGTGACCACCCCTTGAGTGCTCCTTGCCTTTTCCACAGGACTTCAGTGTTAGGACAACTTGCTCTGCACACTCCAGTTCACCTCCCTCACAGCCATATCCCACATCCCCTAAACATCACTGCTCACAGGCTGTGCTCCCATGCTCTACATGCATGTAGGAGCAGGTAGAAGGCTTCAGGACAGGACTAACTCTTATGGATGTGTATATGTAGTGGAGCTGCCTGCTTCTCTGGCTGATACAACTTCCACAGGTATGTGGTATGCCTCAAATCAAGCAACACAGCAAGGGTTCACCCAACTTTACTTCTCCAAAGGGGTCACCACTTTCCCAGGCAGCTGCTCTAATGTGGCTGTGTCTCTGGCACACTGCAAAGGCCACTAAAAGCCCTGCACACCAGACACTAAGCTGGGGTCTGTAGGGGCAGAACAGCCCATCCTCCCTGTTATCAGCTAGACTCCTCTTGGAAAGGACTCCATCTGTGATGGCTGCTGGGGCAGCTGATAGTGAGGTCCTTAGGTCAGACCATTTCTGAATAAAGGCCCCTATCTCAGCTCAAAATCCTTTCCCATTCAGTTTTAAAACAATGCCTGGAGAGCACTCTGAGCAGGAGACACATTTGGCTAATCTCAGTCTGCAGCTGGCTGCTCAAAGCGGAGCTGACACCTGTCAGAACAATAGCAGAGGTGGCTTCACAGAGAGGCCTCTCCTCAAAATCCTCTGAGGTTCATGGCAAGTAGGAGCCAGTGTCCCTCAGCCCTTATCTTCCAGTTATGCTGAAAGGAACCTGAGGTGTGTGAAGGAGGCTTTATCTGTGCAAGTGACAAAATGCCTCAAGTAAATAAGCTACTGGATTGGGAAAGGTCCCAGATGTATTTGTGGGGCACATTGAGAACTCACAGCTTGCCACTCAGTAGAGAGGAGCTCATGAAGGGGTGGTGTGTACTGCCAGCAGAAGCCTTCCTCTCATACCCTGTGGAGAACAACAGGATCAGGGCATGGAACAGATGCCAGAACTGCCCATAGCAATCCACACATCTGAGCAGTCAGAAGAGGTGTCTCCTTTGGACCTAGGTGAGAGCAAGGTGACACAGTCTCACCCAGAAGCAAGCCCCTTGAGAACATGATGTAAGCTGTCACAAAGACATTGGTCACATGTGGTGATGTGACCACCTGGAAGATGAGTCAGGTACCCCTGGTCTGGAGACCTCCGTGCAACATTGCTCTGGGTGACAACAGGAGAACCCACCCCTATTTCATTTCAAGCCAAAACCTATCTGCCCCTCCTTTCCCAAGCACGAAAACCAAGCAGGTGTCCCATCAGAGGGCAAGACACTCTACCACACAAATTGTCTCACCAGATATACACTCCAAGGGTGATGAGCACCAGCCCACAGAGGAATACAACCGAGGAGGACAGGCGGTGGTGCCGTAACAGAGCAGTCATCTCCCTCTTTTAGCTCTCTCCCAGCTGCTTCCCTCCTTCTCCTGTACGAGGGAAACTGGTGACCGGAGCGCCGGGGTCAGGGCGGCACTTGGAGGAGCAGGCAGTCCTGCCATGTCCCGATTATGTCATTGGAAGGCAGTTATTTTACATTTTTCCCCCAAAATGTCATTTCCATTAGGTTGTCTCTTTCAGCCAATTTAAGCTCTCAGCAGAATTCCCACCAAATTTTATATCAACTATTTTAGGGAAGGTTTTAAAAAAGTGAAAGAGTTTGACTAATTTTAAACCCGTCTTTCCCAAGGGATGCTTAACAAAACATACAGTGTCTAAAAACCTTTGCTGTTTCAAAGAGTTCAAAATAACATTCCAGAAGGGATCTTTACAAAAATGTTCCTGCACCGATCCTGTTCCCGCTGCTGGGCTGGGATGTCTCTCTTTAATGCACCACATTTGTTTTCCATTTAGTTATCAAACCTACATTAAAAATACCTCTTGCAGTAAATGAAATCAAACTAACCTGCCTTCTTTCATTTGCAGAATATTTATGGTCTATTGAAGGAGCAGAGCCTGTCTGTTCTCATTTCCAACAGGGCCAGGTAGCAGAGCTCACCCCTTCAACCCTGCATGATGGGGACAAGGCTGAGCACACCTTTGCTTCTCCTCATCCCACATGCTGTGTTCTATACCATTTGTCCCACAGCTACACCAGAGTAGCATTTGCACTGTCCTTACCACCCTCACCTCGTTGGAAGGGCACCCTGGCTGCTCCTTGCAGGGAATACGGTATATCGCATGTCACGCTAGCCCAAGGGTTCCACAAAGTTCCCTCTGTAGCTTTTCCCTGGAGAAACCGGATGTATTCAGTGGTGGTTCTGTATAAAGAGACTAGGAAGGAGGTATCTAAACCATCATCCTTGATGACTTGATGAAATTATCTGTGCTCGGACTAAAGCAAATTCACCAACCACTTGCAGGATCCCCTTCCCTATATAAAAATTAAAAACACACTTTCCCCACTTGATCAGAAAGATGAGACTTCTTTTTCCTGCTGTAATTTGTCACTCTTGATGTGCTACCCGCACTCACAACCACCCTCTGTCACTGCTTTGCCCAGGGTACCCCCTGTCAGGTCCCCAGCTTAGTGGCAGGTTGTTGTTTGTGGGTTTAACACGTGAAGCTCTGAGTGTTGTCCTTCTCCTGCCCACCTTGTGCACCAGCAGAAGCTGTGCTAGCGACAGCAGGCTTGCCACAGTAACTTCGTATGTGTATTGACCTGTGTTGTGGGGATTGTCAGTGACAATATCGGGTTTTTTTAGAAAAAGCATCTATTTTGTCTGGTTTATTCCTAGTTTTCATAGTATGGATACCCTTCCAATCAAAACTGTTAATTCCTAATTTTTAAAGTATTTTAAAATGAAATAAAAATTAATGTTTATGAACCAACAACTGCCAAGGAAGAATTTACTAAAATATTAACTATAGGAGAAACTCAATTCAAGTATTTACCTTCTTTTCATTAACAGCAGATGACATGTATTTCTGTCAACAAAGACATTTCAGAGTTACTGAAGCAGAGTGGGATACAGCGAGGTCCCAAACATGCAAACAAACTAAAAATAGTTAGAGAAGATAAGAAAAGTATCTTACATAAAGACGCAGCCTAAAATGAGTACAGAACCCAAAAATCCTTCCTTGCTCCCCACTATATTTAGCATTTCCAGATGTGCCTGGATGACCAGTTTGGGATTAGAGGTCTGAAGCTCTGCAGTGTGAGGCCCACCCCGCAGACAGAGCAAGTCAGAATAAATGTCCTACAGCACGGAGACTTTTCTAGTGTTCTCCCTCACCTGAACTTTGAAGGTCTCGTTGAAAGGGGCTTTGAGCAGTCTGGTCCAGCAAGCAGTGTCCCTGTCCATGGTAGGGGGTTTGGAACTAGGTCCCTTCCAACCTGAACCGTTCTATGCTTCTATGATATTTCATGAAAGAGAAGTCTTTCATTCGATTTAGTCTGTCCTGCAGATCACTGTCAGGCAGTTTCTTTTTCTTACTATGGCTTCAAACTCTTTTATCACTTTGGACCATTTGGTCCTGTGGTCATCAGCACTGTTGCAGTGGACCAAGAAACTCACTGTCTTCAGTGATCTTCCCATTATTTTGCCTGTGAGCTTGGTCAAGAAAAGATACCATGTCTCAAGGCTCCCTGGAGGAGCCCTCTGACTGTACGTAGTGTGTGGTACCTTTGATGTGAACAGCCTAACATCGTTATTAGCAATATCCCATGCAAAGAGCCCCAGGGATCTTGTGGCAAGGCCTTCTCCAAGGAGCCCAAGGTTCATTAGTTGGGCTGATAGCATGTCACTTGGTACATGACACTCCTGGTTTATTGTATAGTGGCTAAAAGTGACAGATCCTCACTATCCAACTGACATCTGTCACACAGAGCAGACTGACAGATATGCTGGGCCCACAGCACCACACAGGACAAGACAGATGTTCCAGTTAAGTCTTTTGGAGAAGCTGGCTTGATCTGTTTACAATGACCAGCTATCTATTCACCAAGCTCACAGCCACATAAACCATCCTATGTCCACATGAAGACCCCTAATGTTGTCCTCTCTTGCCAGATTCATGAAGAGACACTGATGCTAGATGACAAAATTTCGGTTTCAATTGTACAGTAATCATTAAGTACTTCTGCCAGTGATAAGACCAAGAATCCACCCCTCACATAGCCATATAAAGATGATATTTGCCGTGTTGTCCCAGTTAACAGGGCATAAGTTGGCAATTGCTCCACATAGAATCACAGAATAGCCCAGGCTGGAAAAGACCTTCAAGATCAGAGTCCAACCATCATCCTGACACTGATAAGTCCTTGACTAAACACTGCTGCTACATGACTCTTAATCTTCAGGGAGGGGGACTTCTCCACTGCTCTGGGCAACACATTCCAATGCCTGATAACCCTTCGAGTAAATAAATGTTTTAGGTCTTGTTGTTGAAGGTCTTTTTAAGTCATTTGCCAAGTCTGGCAGATTTTGTGCTTTTACCACAAACACCATAACCCTGTAATATATCCACTCAGACTTGGTTGGCCAGCTGGGATGGATGTCAGAAGAGAACTCAAGATGAGGACAGAGCAGAGGGCAGAATAGAGTTTGCTTCAGTGTTCAGTCCAGGTGCTTATGAAGTTGCTTTGTGCCACCAGGTTTTCCTGGCCCGTTTTGCAATCTTTCTAAAGTAATTGCTTAGTACTGCTTTCTCCCACAAATTCATACCAGCTCTTTTCTGATCATGCTACTGTATTGCTTAGACTTCACCAGGAACCTCTTTGGCACCCACAAGTCCATCCCCTCCACACTCAGCTTTCTGTGCTGTCAAGTGATAAAGGTTGGACTCGATGACCCTGGAGGTCCTTTCCAGCCATGATGATTCTGTGATTCTGTGATTCTGTGATCCACTGTTCTGTCTGTCCTTTGGTCTTGCCCACATCTGGTGGGATTCGTTTCCTCTCACATCAGTTATCTGAAAGTTAGAATCTAGTTTCAGCTGCCATGTAGTCTTCCTTGCTACATGATGGAAAGAGAGTGTTTCAGCTCCTCCCAGTCTGAACTCAGGGTGGAAGATAAGCAGAGCAAATGGCCCCCTGCCAGCACCTGCTTTTGTCCTTTGCCTGTGCAGGAGACCTAAAGGCTGAACTCTGTATCTGATTTTCAGGCAGTAGAATTGGGAAGGGTGAATGTGGCTTTCATACTGAAGCAGCCTTGCAGAGCATGGGGGCTAAAGACAGCCCCTGCTTGTCTCAGGACTGCCACATCCCACCAGCACAGGGAAGGATCACCTCTCATGTGTGGGGTTCTCTTTCTTCCTTCTCATCCAGAGATGCGAGCCTCTGAAAAATCACTCAGTACTTTCAAGGGGAAAAAACATGTTAATTTCTGAAAAGAGATTTGTAAGGAATAGGATATTGCAGAGAACAAGGACAGGTGCCTCCTTTTGGTTCATTTTCCTTCAGAATGGACAGGGAAAAGCTTTTCAGAGCAGTGTGTGAAATTGGTTTATTTCCAAGAGTTTCCTCTTCATCTGCACTATAGCGTTGGGTCTGTGTTCACACAGCATTTCCAAGCCCTGTCCAAATAACTTCCATGTTTGTTTACAAGTCAGCAATAGGAAGGTCTCTGTCTCCACTGCTTTAACGTTGTTCTTGTTGTAGAGGTATGACCTCAGGGACAGCCATGCGGTCTCAAGTGTAATGCTGCTCTGTCTCTAGAAGCAGGTCTGGGCAACCTGGTCTAGTGGGAGGTGTCCATGCCCATGGCAAGGGGTTGGGACAGGACGATCTCTCAGGTGCCTTCCAGCCTGAACCATGCTGTGGTCCTATTTCTCACCATTCAGAAAAAACCAAAGGTGTCCTTAAACATTACAAGGTTGTACATAGCATTGATTTTTGTTTTCATAATCTTTAAAATAGTAGATAAGTCCTATGGTTATTTCAAGCTTCTCCTAATTTATCCTTTCGTTTATTTGGATTTTATTATCTTGCAAGATATTTCCTGGAAATTTTGCATCTCTGCTGCAGCACCAACACAAAGCCTTTGTGCAGGTTATTAATCTCAAATCTGTGTTCTGCAAAACTTGGCACCCCCACACACCTCCCCAGCTGGGAGAGTTTCAAAGTCTCTGCTTTCTCTCCTGCTCTAGTGGCCCAAACTGGTTGAAGCAGGAGGTTTGGGAAGGCTGCTCTAAGCAGGATAAACCAACAGCTCTCCTGGCTTCATAGCAGCACAACCCTCATTTCTGCTGAAGCAGTGGGCGCTGGAGGAAAACATCTCAGATACCCCAGCAAGAAGTGGGCAGGGGGGTGATTTTTGGAGCACAGATGCATCTGTCCTGAGGAGAGCTGCAGGGGAATTGATGTTCTGGGGAAGAAGCATCTCTCTCATGGTGGATGCATGGCCTTTGCTGGAAATGATGAACAGACAAATGCATGAACAGAGAACTCCCTGCAGAGCCAGTGCCTACAGCAGGCACTGCGGAGCACTGAGCCAAAACACAAGTCATTAGCAGTCTGATATCTTATAAATAAACAACACAGGTAGACTGCAATGAGCAGATTCCTCCTCTTGCCTTGGGTTCATGTGGCCATTTAGAACTAGCTGCTCTCCAAGAGACACGGTGGGTGGAACCCTCCCAGGGTGGGCTGATGGTTGCTAACTACTAGAGAGCCTGTCAGTGTTCATCTCCTCAGCAGCTCTGCTGGGTGCAGACCATGCCCTCACAGCATATCACGGTGCTTCGGAGGAGGTGGAGCTCTGTGGAAGTTGCCGATTCTCTGATTTTAAGCATTGTCTGAATGGAGGTGGAAGGACTGTGCTGGAGAATGACCGTGTGTGAGGGAGCTGGAGTAAAGGGAGGTAAAGGCCTTCCAGGATGATCCTGAGGAGATGAAGGCGCTCAGAGGGCTGGGAGCAGGGTGCTGGACACCAGAGACAAATGTTGTTGTCCAGGTACTCCTGTTCTGCCCCAAGCCACTGACTACGCTTACATATTGCCTCAAGCTTTGCTGGGCTGAAGGACACTGACGAACATCTCCTACACTGGTATAAGACCCAGGCTCAGGTGTGAGGGGTAAGCAGTGTAAAGCATTTGAGATAGGGTAGACACCTCCATGAGGGCATAGATTTAGTCTAGTGAAACCAGAGGGATTGTCTTAAAAGGCTCAGGTGGAATCAGTCTGTGCTGAGGAACTCATCTGAGCCCAGAGGTCACCTGGGTGGGGAGGGCTGACAGTGCTTCAGGCATGGTCCTCCAGGAATCTGACAGTTTGAGTGGAATTTGGGATCCATCTGCATCCTCTGCCATGGCCAAGGCAGGCAAGCAATGGCACAAGCTTCAGTGAAATAAAGCATCTAATCCGCCTGAGTAATGCTAATGCAAGCCTCTTGATTAGTGTTTAGAAACCAGGCAAACAATTGATTTAAAATAATTGGTAAATTATGATTAAATAAAAACATTTATACAAAAGAGTTTGTCATTGATATGGTTAAATAAATATTTGTAGAACTAACTTATACTTGGCCCCGTGCCTGGGCGATGAGCTTTCTTGGGCTGGCTGTGGTTTCATTTTAATAAAGACCAGAAGGCATTCCAGAAATACATAATGCTCTCAGCCCATCCGATGTATATCTGGAGCTTTAGCTCAGATCGCCACTAACCCAGGCCCAGCTTCACCTCACATTGCTCACTGGTGCCTGTCACAGCCCCTCCCCAAAGCCATGTTCCTTATTTAGGACCAAACCACAAAACAAGTGGCTGCAGTTACTTGGGCAGGAGGGAGAGATGTGGATGAAAATGTTCAAGTTGTGGCCACTGTCCTGTATCGCTGGAGCAGAGCTAGGGATGGGCAGGCTGCTGGGTAGCAGAACCTCAAGCTTCAGAGTTGCTGCAGTGCTTACGGCAATACAGCTCTTATCTGGCTCTGCTTGGTGGGAGATTTCCAAGAGCTTTACGAAGGAGTCAGCCTCATTACCGCTGCTCAGAGATAAGGAAACCGAAAGGAGATGACTTGCCCAAAGTTCAGCTGCAGAGGGAACAGAAGCCAGGTCACCATGGGGCCTCCCTCTGCAGCTCTGTGGATGCACTGTCCCAATCAGGCACATCGTCCTTGGGTCTGTTAGCCTGATGGGTTCTCTGCTGCCTGGATACCAAGCTCTCCCATGGACTAGTGGGACTCATGCAGCCCTTTCAGACACCCGTGTGCTGCAAGCACTCAGCAGAAGGGTGAGGAGTGGACTCAAGTTGGCAAAGTGTGTCTGGGGGACTCTGCCATGAGGATTCTGGGGTGCTGCTGGAAGTGACTCTGGAGGAATCTCTGGAGGTGATGCTGGCACTGCCAATGCTTCTTTCCCATATTTCCAGACAGTCACCAAGCCATCAGAGCTTGGAGCAGCCAGACCAGACACATGTACTTCCCACCTGCGCTGCCCAGCCTGCAAGCAGCCTCAGGCTCGTCAGCTTTCCCCTTCTCATGCCTTTGTAGAAGCTCCTGAGCACCAATAGTGCTGCAACATGAACTGTCCAAGCCAGGGTAGGATGAGGGCTGCCAATGGTGGCATTGACAGCAGGACAGTCATGCTGCTACTGCATGCAGCAACTATGTCATTCACCATGACACCCATTCAGGAACACACTGTCAGCCTGCAGCCTACCCAGCACAGACAGCATAGCTAGCAGCACCATCTGGGGACATGGAGGTGTGCTTGGACTTTTGCTTACGTGACAGTTTCTCAAAGGAGGAGGAGAAGGAAGAGAAACTTTAGGGATGCAGGAGGAAAGACAAGCAGACAACCAAGGCTTGGTTTGCACCATGCATGAGGCAGTCATGGGATGGAGGGAGTATGTCCAGTCCCTGATTTCCTGGGGAGCAGCATTTTGAGGCTTACCCCAGGCACCACTGCAAGGGAAGATCAGCATCTGTGAGCACTCTGCTTGCGGCCTGAGATATCAGAGCAGCTGGATGTGCTAGAGGAATGTACTGAGTTGAGCAAGTCACAAGACCCTCCTATGCCTGCTCAGCTCCATTGGAAAACCATCCCCAAAACTTCACCTCTAGTGGATCGTCCTTGTTTGTGAGACACAGAGATACATGTTCCCCACAGTGTATCTTGAGTTATGACCTCAGGGAAGCAGCAAAAACTATCCCCATTCCTCCTCTCCAAGACCTTCCACTGCCCATGGGTCCATACCAGAGGTGCACTCAGTGCATACAGTGCAGCTGTGTTGGCCCTCCCACCAAGAGCAGTGTCCTGACCTTGGTGTCTCCCCAGGGTCATGAATCAGAAGGCAGCTCTTGGCATCTTCCATCCCACAATCCAACATTGCTGCCTCTGTCAATATGGGCCATATCTAGCTTGGCCGTTTCCCCTGCTCTGCTTGGACACAGGAGGTCCCTGAGTGCCTTGAACTTCTGCCAGCGCATCCTGCTTGACTTGAGAGTGGTCCTCAAGACAGTGTCCCCATTGAGAGCATCATGCCTCCCACTGACCTTCCCATTGCAAACCAGGCTGAGACTTTGAGCCTTTAACTCTTTCTTCACCCCTATATGATCCACCCTGCACTGAGACTCCTGGAGACGATGAAGCAGCTGCAGCCACTGCTGCTGAAGGACTGGTCAGTGTATCAGGAGCGAGCCACTCATTCTGCCCACTGCCCAGAGCCAGAGAGAGAGGGACAGCTGTCAGCACATCCATTGTCCCCATAACCTGGACCACTTGGGAAGGGACAGGCAGGGACATGGGGACCTACCACCACAGTGCCTGGTAGGTCTCCACACTCACTGCACACCCCTGCTTGATAAACACAACAGGCAGAGGTTTACAATCAAGAATTTATGCTAGTAAAAACATTCTACATAATCTTCAAGCATCTATGTCATCTCCCTACTTTCATTCTCTGATCTCTGTGGTTCAGATTGGGATTGCAAAATCTAGGGTATTTACAGAGAAGTAAATATTATTATGGGAACATTAGGTAGTATAATAGTGGCTTTAGTGAAGTGCAGAAGTGTTTTTGTGTTCGTGTTGTCAATTGCATAATATCTTCTGGCCCTTCATAAATTAAGGGTAATTACTTGGATGCCTGCAGCACTGAGGATAAATAGTTCACAGCTTGAATTCAAGCAAGGTCTGTTTGCTGTCAGAAGGGGAAGAGCTCATGACATCTCCACCATAAATTGGTGCCCTCAAGATCTGCGGAGAGACAGGGAGATGACAGACTGGTTAAATGCCTGTTGGACAGTGTCAAGTTCAAAGTAGCCAGTTGCCGCTCTGATGGCACTTAACAGGGCCTGATGCAGTCAGTAGGTAAGGTCTGGTTTGTCTAGGACCATCCATGCAAAATCGCAAAATCACAAAATCACAAAACATTAGGGATTGGAAGACACCTCGAAAGATCATCCAGTCCAATCCCCCTGCCACAGCAGGATCACCTAGACCAAGTTGCACAGGAATATATCCAGGTGGGTTTTAAACTTCTCCAGAGAAGGAGACTCCACAGTCCCCCTGGGCAGCCTGTTCCAGTGCTCTTTCACCCTCATCTTGAAGAAGTTTCTTCCCATATTGATGTGGAACCTCCTGTGTCATAGCTTACACCCATTGCCCCTTGTCCTATCATTAGGACACTGAGCAGAGCCTGGCTCCATCCTCCTGACACCCACCCTTCACACATTCATAAACATTACTGAGGTCACTCTTCAGTGTCCTTTTTTCCAAGCTAAAGAGACTCAGCTCCCTCAGCCTTTCCTCATAAGGGAGGTGACCTAATTCTTTCATCATCTTTGTGGCTCTGCGTTGGACTCTCTGCAGCAGTTCAGTGTCCTTCTGGAACTGAGAGGCCCAGAACTGGACACAGTATTCCAGATGTGGTCTCAGGGGGGTTGTGGAGTCTCCTTCTTTGGAGACGTACGACTTGGTCTAGGTGATCGTGCTCTGGCAGGGAGATTGGACTAGATGATCTTTCGAGGTCCCTTCCAATCCCTAATGATTCTATGATTCTGTGATTCTAAATACCATGCTCTGGATTAACTCCTGAGCTAGGATCAAGCTAGCCAATCACTTTTCTGTGGGGCATAGTAATAGGACAAGGAATAATGGGTATACACTTGAACATAGAACGTTCTACCTCAACATAAGGAGAAACGTCTCTATTGTGAGGGTAACAGAGCCCCAGCACAGGCAGCCCTCAGAGGCTGTAGAGTCTTCTGCCCTGGTGACTTTCAAAACACATCACTGACCTGTACTATGTGATCCTGCTCTGGCAGGGGGGTTGGACTAGATGATCTCCAGATAGATAGATAGATAGACAGAATCCCTATCATTCTATGATTCTGACCTGTCCCCCAAAGACCACTTCTCCTTCACAGTGATAGAGAAACTGCTGCTTGTCTCAGGACATGGAGAAAGATGTCCTGACTGTTTACAATGTGAGACCCAGAAGACCTCTCTTCTGTGCGTTTCACCCCTGAACTGAGTTTCCTGCATGCACAGAGAAGCTCATTTTTTTTTAAGTTCCTAAAGACCATGACAGTACAGCTGGAGCTTTGCTGAGGCAGTCTCAGAGCAGGAGATTTATATCTGTTCTAACTTCAGATTGCTGTAGTGGTCCATGCCTCCATCACTGGGACCTGGTCCAATGTAAAAGTTTCCCTCAGTGAAAGATTAATTCTTTCACTCTGTCAAGATAAAGAAATCCTGGCAGTAGGTACCTTCCAAAGATGTCCGGAGCTCATTGCAAGTCTTGGCTACTGGATTCCCTGTACCGCCTACCTGATACTCAGTTTATCAAAGCAGTGGTGGTTATGAATGGATAAATACAGTGCTGCTGAGCAATTTGTCTGAAAAGAAAAATCTCTCTCCAGCTGTCTTCCTCCTTCAGGACTCAGACCAGTCCTGGGTCACTCAGCACAGAGCTGTATCTCCCCTGGGGACCTTTGCCAGGACAGCTACGCAAGCATGCAGCAAATTACTGCTATCAATATGTGGGATGAGGAGAGTCAGAGTCATGACTTCATCTCATTAGGTTGGTCTTCCCAGAGCATGCTGCAGAGCATATTTCAAGAAATAAGGCCATGGCAAGGAGGGCTCTTCTCCAGGTGGAGCCACCAGGCACTAGAAAGAAGTCAAAGGCAAACCGAGCTCATTCCTAAAACTGCCTGACAAGAGGATGTAGAGAGGTGGGGGTTGGTCCCTTCTCACAAGGAACAGGGGACAGGACAAGAGGAAATGGCTTCAAGCTGCACCAGGGGAAGTTGACATTAGCCCTAAGGAGAAACTTCTTCCTCAAAAGGGCCCTCAGGCCTTGGAACAGGCTGCCCAGGGAGGATGTTGAATTGCCATCCCTGACCGTATTTCACAGTCATGGAGATCTGGAGCTCAGGGACAGGGTTTAGTGGTGGATTGGGACAGATGGGTTAATGGTTGGAATCTGTGATCATCAAGGTCTTCTCCAACATAAACAATTCTACAGGAGAAGAAAGTGTACACATATGTGACTTGCAGATTTGGTGAAAAACTGTTTGTTTGGACAGTTGCAAATTGTTACAAGATCTTCTGCCTGACACTACATCCAACCCTAAGTCTCACATTGAATGTGGTTTGCTGAATTCAGATGGTTGCTGTTTACAACGCGAACAAATTCACTGTGCTGTCTTCAACACCCAAGGAGTTCATGGGTAGAATGACAGGTCTCCGGTGCAGTGCTGGATCTCCTGTGCAATGAGAAAGCAAATAGCAAAATCAAGTGCCAGGCAAAATGGATGCCCTACACAAGGCTGTGAGGGCAGGAGACAGACCTCAGCCTTTGTGGGCAATGCAGCCCTGGGGGGGGGTCTCTCTCCCTCGGGCTGAGACCTACTGGAACCTGGCCTTCTATGGTACAGATACTACATCACACTGCAGACCCCTCTAAGTCGCAGGAGGATCTCACAGAGACATCATCTCATTTGGGTCTTTTTCCCACAGATACAAATCTACATAGAAACAAACAATCTGCTTCAAAATAAATCATTCCCATAAACAATACGGTGTGCTGGAAGATTAGGAGGGAGTGCTTCCTTGTGTCTGGTGAGCACCACAGGACTGATATCCTTATGGCTCTGGGGTGTGACTTCTCAGTTCAAAGGAATTCCCTACCATGACTAATTTATTCCGGCATTTAAAGCTCACTCCACTGACATGGATATGGCCCTGTTTACAGGAGAGATGCTGAAAACAGAAGAACGGGAGCAATACTGGTCTTTGCAGTCCTTGGTACCTACCTGCCTGCTTCACCTTCTAAAGAAAGCTGACAGCTGAGGTGGTGCCTGTCCTTTGCAGAGCCCAAAAGTAATGGTGGTGCAGCACACCTCCTGGCAGCACAGGTGTCCAGGACACGAGGACAGGGCAGTGAGAATTCTGAAAATATGTTAAGACTTTGTGGAGGGGTTTACTACTTCTGGCTTACCTAAGGCAAATAGCCTCCAGGCTCTATAGCTCTGCTGAGGTCTCAGGACCTGTCCTCTTTGCATCTAGTCTGAGGTTTATGGGAGATAGATTACCTCTGCTTCCTGAGAACATCAAGAATACAGGTGGTCAGGACTGTCTCTCAACTAATGGCCAGCACAGGGAAACGCCAGCTCTGGACTGTGAACTCAGCAGCTGAATGATCTGTGCAGACAAGTCCATTCTTAGAGGTTGTATCACCTTCAAAGAAGCAAGTATGGATAGTCAGTCCTGGGACCAATCTTGTTCAACATCTTTGTCAGTGACATGGACAAAGGCTTTGAGTGCACCCTCAGCAAGTTTGCTGACAACACCAAGCTGTGTGGTGCAGCAGACACGCTGGAGGGCAGGGATGCC
>JAOXOE010000787.1:472708-508705 GCA_028565055.1 Phoeniculus purpureus | reverse complement strand
CCTCCTGACACCCACCTTTCACATATTTATAAACATTAATGAGGTCACCCCTCAGTCTCCTCCAAGCTAAAGAGACCTAGTCCTCACCTGTGATATTTAACAGTCGTATGGGACAGGCTATATGTTCTTGTCAGTATGTTGTATGTGGCAAGAGTCTTTTCTGTCTCGAGTCCCCTTTGATGGTGGGATGTCATGTGTAAATTGCCTCAGTTTGAGGCAAATTGCTTTAATGTCTGGAACACTGGACCAGGACCCAGAGGCATAGAGAACCATCCTTGGGTGACCTACAAATCTTTATTCCTGGGCAGTCTCCAGCCTCCCTTAGCTCACCTATTCCATGAAGTTCATCTCTTCCCTGGGGAAAGTACAAAGTTCTGCATGGTCAAAAGAAGGTACTACATAGAGAAACTGAGGTTCACCTCCCCTTGTGTAAGACACTTACTATGAGCTACTCAACATAAAACTGCCTGTAGAGTCAAGAGGAGAGAGAGGCCCTCCTAAAGCATCTAATTTGGTTTCTAGGAAGCTGATAACTGGGTGCAGTGTAGATACCTTGAGTGCAAGGGTCTAAATCTGCTCATGGGCAGAATTAGCACCAGCTGAGGATGGTGCCATAGGGGAAGGGAGGGTTACAGGCTTCCCTCGCAGCAACTTCTAACTACCATCTTCATTCTGGCATAACGGGATGCATACTGCCTTCACTAGGCTACATTTTTCCTTCACAGCCAGAATCTGCCATTGATGTCCGGAGAAGGGCTGGAATTTGGCAGGAAATCACTGTCCATTGTGAGGCCTTCACTAAACATCTGCTCTGAATGCAAGAGCTGGTTTATGTAAAGGAGGTGGAGAAATCACAAGCAGTGGTATCTCAGGGAGCCTTGTGCTTTGAGACCTCCTCTGGAAGGGATTAAGCTCCATCACACTTCCCTGGGAAGAAGCACTGTGGACATGAGCTGTTGGAAGAGTTCAGCATGTTGCTCATGAGGTGAAAAAGCTGTTCTTCCCTCTCTTCCTCTTCCAAAACCAGCTTTCTCTGGGCAGCCAAGGCGCTGTACTGGTACACAAGGCATGCAGCCACAGTTGTACTGTGACCATGGGAATATACACACCATCATGGCAACCTGTGCTGCTTCCAGCAGGAAAATGGAACTGAGTTTTGTGTTTTACCTTGTGTCTGTCTTCCCAAATACAAATGTGCAAAATCAGAGGCGTAGTGCTCAAAGTACAGGCAGGGCTGCCCATGCAGTGGGAAGAACCAGCTTGGGTAGTCCTGCGCCACGCAGGGGCCTGCAGCCTTTCGCAAGGCAGGTGCAGGATGCCTGTCGCTGGCTTAGGAAGCTTGGAGGGCTCCTTGGCTTGGAGCACTCTTCTGCACTAAGGCTTGGTCCAGCATCAGCAGGTATGAACACCAGACCCCTGTGCCACATACAGACCCCAAAGCTATCCACAATAGATGTATTTGTACCTCAGTAAAATCCTGCATCTTTCTCTGACACTCTCTCTCACACACAGTTTTACAGCTACGGCTTCAGCAAAGAAGGACTCGTGAGCAGCTGGCAGACCAGGGCATCATGCCACGTGAGTACCTTTTCCACCCACTCCTGGCTTCAATGGGCTCTCTTCACCTTGGGCACTGCTGGGGCACTGTGTGGCACCAGCTGCCTGCTCAGACCCACTTAATCCTGAGCAGAATGCAGCTGGTGGGGTGCTTCCTGCCCTGTAGGAGTATTACAGTCTCTAGTGCTGTACAATGGTGCCCAGCATTTGCCAGAAGATTATAACGCCACCGCTTCAACTGAAGTCAGAAAAGATTCTTAGCTTACACCATCCCAAATCTCAGCTGCGCAGCTGTCACTGTAGCAGGACAAGCGTGTCCACCTCCAGCCAGAAGACTCAAAAACCTCTCCAAGTAGGCAGAGGCAGAGAATCTCATGTCGTCCCATAAAATCCAGGAACCTCTGTGGCAGCATCAGACCCACAGAACAAGGAAGACGTAGAGAGAGCCTGTTCTAGGAGGTCATAGAAGAAGGAAGAGGTGGGTTACTGCCTTGGTCCCACTGCAGCCCCTGAGGCAGCCCCCAGTTGAGCGAGATCTATGCAGATCTGCGCCTGTGCCCAGCCAAGACAATGCAGGGCAGAGCTGTCTGTGTGCACTTGAGGACGGTGACACCTGCTTGATGCAGCCTAATGAGTGATGTCCACGCTTTCCCCTCTCTGACCACATCCATCCTTGCTAACCTGGCATTCCACCCTTAAGGACAAGCTCTGGGACAGCCTTATCTTGTAATCACTGAGCACCAGGAAGCCAGTTGCTAGAGCCCAAAAAATCAGTGAATGAAAAACATCCTTTTGCACCTGCATCGTGAGGCCTATGGCACTAGTGAAGAATTTAGCACTACATTTATCAATGGATAACTCCATCCTAAGCTAGCTCAGGTTCCAGCTGCATGAATCTGTGATGGCCTGGTACCTGGGAAGAGGATTAGTTTGTGTCATCAGGGACCCCTTAGCTTCACAACTTTCTGAAGAAACAGGCACCCCCTGTTTGCCAGCATCCAGCAATGCTTGAGCAGGATGACAAAGAACATGACTGCCAAAGTGAAAAATGGTTTTACAACTTACAAATGCATGTTCTTCTCATGTCTCTTCTGTTCATAGTTTTGTAAGTTCAAACTCTATACTGCCTGGGGCAGGCATTCCAATCACAAGAGCTGTGGCTTTCAGCAAAATACTGTGACCCTTGCTATGGCATTGCAAGCACTGGCAAAACAGTGAGCTGCCAAAAACGCACCTAACATCTCCTGAGCTGCCAAGTCCACTCTGTAGAGCGGGGACACTCCAGTAAGGGGCACGTGTACGGAGCAGTGCTGCCGGCTGAGGAGTTTGGTACTTGGTGCTGCTCTGCACAGCACCGCGCTTTTGCAGACACCACCTGCAACTAGAACCTCATACAGTACAGACTATATATTAAGCCAAATTTAACTGCTGCTTAATGGCCACTAAAGGGTTTCTTCCTGTTACTTACTGCGTCTATGCACTCCCAACTTCTAGGCTGACGCTTTGCAGTCTGGTTTCCGTCCAAGAAGGCCATTTTAGGATGCGTGAGCTCAGTTCACTCAGTGAAAGCAGTAGAAGAAAAGGCACTTTTGCCATTATAAAAACAAATGTGGAGCATCTTACTGCTGTGTTTGACCTCAGGAGGAAGTCCCAGACATTAGCATTTGATACAGGGGAGCCCCAGCCAGCTTCCCCATAGCTTGGGTACGTGCAGCCATTCCTTAAGAACAAGTGTTTGTTTAAACTTTTCTTCCCATCCCCAGGACTGATGACCAGCTGGTGGGGAGGGCTCTAGGAGATGCAGTAGAACAGGATCTCTGATCACATGCATTGCAAGAAGGCAAGAAATTAACTCATATGGCTGTAACCCATAGTGGTTGAGAACAGCCCTTCTAGGAAGAGAAAAGATGGTCATTGCTGGTCTCCATGGTGACAGTTAGGCTGGGTACCAGGCTTGGAACCTGCACTTGACCTCACATCATCCACCAGATTTTACACAAGAATTACTTTCGATCAATTGTATGTTTTCTGGTGATATAATTCCAGGACAAAAAAAAACAGCCCCCTTTATTTTTCTAACAGATAGTTTCTTACAAAGAACAGAAAGAGAGATGGAAAGTCAGAGTAATAGAGTACAGTGGAATTATAGGTTTTGAGGGCTTGTAGAAACCCTTGTAGGGAAAGGAACTGGTGCCTATACAGAGAGCCTGCTGAGCTGTTCAACAGTGCAGCTATAGCACAGTGTGAAATGTTGGAGCAAGTGCTAGGAAGAGTTTTGGTATCTAGGAGAACAGTGGAAGGTGAAATACCAGTGTTACCTGAGCATGGCACAGTGACATGAACATCCTTACCAAAACCTAGTTTGTGTTTGGCTGAATCTCGTTGTGAACCTGAGGTCTGGTCGTACTCCCTTGATTGTTCCTTTAAGAACTGTGAAACCTTCCGATGGTCCCATCACTGGACAGGGGAGGAGACTGCCTAAAGGAAGATTCTCAGGAGCAGCAGCATGGCACAAGACTTCAAGTTCAAAGCTGGACTCTGTCAGATATTTTAAGGTTGCAACTTGAACAAGTGGCTGCAAAACAATCAACATTACTGAAAAAGGTTGCACAAACAAAGACAGGTGCAGCCTGGTAGGCAAGAGCAGCCCTGTGACTCTGTGTGGAGGATCCTCTGAAAGCAAGGGGAAATCCAGGCTGGTGAGACACAGACATGTTCCTGATGCACAGGAGTGCAGGTGAGAGCAGAGCCTGCCCCACCTGCTCCTGGTGGGAATTTTCCAACTCGATATAACACATGTGGCTTTAGTGTGCTAATGAAACTGCTGCAGAGACAGGAAAAGCATCTTAAATGAAGAGCATACGGGGTCACTTGCAGGAAGGCAGCCTGTAGGTCTGAGCATGGCTGAACCCACTCTCTGAACCTACCTGCCCAGATGCCTGTCACAGACAGGGACAGTTCCTGCTCAACTACCCACAAGGAACAGGGAGCAGCTTGCAAAATCAAGGAACCCTAACCCTAGACCCCTCATCCTCTAACTGAAACGGTAAACAGTAGAGGCAATAGTCCCAAGGTTATCAGCATCAAGCAACAGCAGCAGCTCTGCCTTGTTGCCTCCAGACCCTCAGTCATTTTAAACGGACTTGGCATTTCCTGACAAGCTGTCCACATAACCAGTGCTGGCCATGTCTTTATTTGTTTTGCAGACTAATGCAAGCTGCAGCATCCACATAATTCCTCCAAAACTCTTGGTAAATGACTAAATTCTGCAACATTTCCTTTTGAACAGCACGGTGTTTGGTCAGAGCCTGTGGCACACTCCCAGTGTCCGCACATCACAGTGAGCAGGGCTGTCACAGTCATCTCTCTTGCTACCTTCATTTTCTCACATGCACCATTTTATTCTGCTTCTGACCAAAGCAGCTTCCACAAGCCCTCATGGCTGCTTACTGGAGCATGGCACAGTAACACTGACTTTGCTGTCTGTCCGCTTTCCGAGTACTGGGAGCAGCAACATGCCATGTATGTCCTACTGAGATTCACTGGAGGTTATGGGGGGGGTCCCCTGGGGTTGTCTAACAGAAGCCAGTTCAGAGGAACCCTAAACATTTCATAGCTGTCCTCAGCCTTCTTTTCATCCTCCTCTCATCTGGATGGAGAACAGCATGTCCTGTGTGAAAAGACTCTGTCCTTATTGGATCCCCTTCAGAAGATGGAAAGGGAATTCCTGTCACCAAACACAACGTTGTAGCAGACTGGTCTTGTGGGACAGGACACCTTCCCTTGCCCTGTCCCAATGAGAACAGTTAATGTTGCCTGCCTACACAGGCAGAAAAGAATTTTTGTAGTATCTGAGAAATACTAACCCTTTCACCATGCAAACTCTGCTGAGCCAGAGTACAGAAGGAAATGTGCGAGGTTCTCCAGTACAGACTGCCCCATGGGACTGCTGTTCACTGGTCCAGGAGTCAGGGCTCTTTGGCTCTTTAGCCTCCTTTTGGGAAGTCCTCTGAGTTAAATCTCCTTGGTGTCAGGAGATGTTGAGGGCATGGTCTGCTGCGTGGTACCCATCTGGCAGCTGCCTGCCCAGGGAGGCCCCATATCACACAGATGCTTCTGGGCAGGGGACAGGACCTGTCCAGTGGGAGATGGAGGGACATAGTCCCACAGTTCTGGGGCTGTGCCTTGAAATAACCTTGCTGGAGGCTGTGCCCTGTCCCCAAGAGGACAGTCAGGTCTTTTGAGTGTTCCTGCTGACCCCAAGCCTCAGTCACCTGCAAGTTTTACTTGCCAGTGAGGTCCCCTCTCATTATGTTGCTCTTCCCATGTCTGTTTTCGGGGGTTGCAGTGCCTTCCACAACCTGCACGAAGCCCTGCAGGGAAAGGCCTCCTCTGCTGTCAGATGTGTCCCACAGAGAACTGCGGTTCAGAGCTGCACCCCTCCCTGCCAATGTGCCTCCTGTGCTCCCTGTGCTCTCCTTCCTCCCTGCTCCCAGGCCATGGACTAGCTGAGAGCATGGGATTTCCCAGAGCTTTCCTGAGTTATTTTTAGTCAGCACAATAAAGGGAACAGCTAGTTTGTGTTGCTATTTTTATAGCACTCATTAAAATGCTGTTGCTGAGTATCCTGGTGGCTGCTTGCTTCCACTCCTGTGCTGACTGCTCCTCTTTCTTTCCTCTTGCAGCACTGAAAAGCCCATCCACATTCCATGAACAGCGAAAAAGTCTGGAGCGAGCCAAGGTAACTCCTGCAGCCACTCAGATGAGCCAACACGTGGGCTTGCTTTGCATGTGTTGTGGGGTTTGAAAGCACCTTCCATCACTGTCCCCAGTTCTGACATCCTCTATTCAGGCCAAGAATGAGGTTCAGGATGTCTTCTCTGATTCCAGGCATGATGGGGCTAAGTGTGAGTTCACAAGCACTTTGGAACCCTGTTCTCCAAACAGGAAAAGGGTAGAGGAGCCATCTGTACCCTGAGCACAGGGGTTCTACCACAGCACCTGACTCTTGCAAGAGACTGTGAGCAGAGTGAAGCTCAGCATGGCTTTGGCACTCCTGCCAGTAAATGTCCAACCACTGAGTTGCTCTGGCCAGGTCCACAGACCACTCTTTGGCTGCTGCCCACTCCCGCCTAAGACAGCACGCAAGACTGAGGGAGCTTAGGTATTTAGCAAGTGTGCAGGAGGAATGCAGATGCTTTCTGTCACCTGGAGCCAGTCCCAGGGAGCTCACACTTGTCATCAGACCGGAGCCTGGCTTTTAGCTCAGCAGTGCAGCTTGGCCATTACAACACACAACTTCCAAGGGGCTAAGTGGACCAGGCTCCCACCAGCCCCATTATCTGACTGCGCTCAAGCTTCCCTAGATACTGCTGAAGGCAGAGATAAGATAAGCAGCCGTTTCCAGAGCACTGAAACTGCAACATGGTCACATTTTGGGAATCACTAGTTTTCCAAGCACCCACCAGCCAGCCTTGAGCAAGCTGGAGGGATGTCCATGGAAAAGGGAGCAGTCACTCAGGCAGGTTTTGCTGGAACACTAGTTGGTTCCACTAATCCACAAGATGCGCTTGCAGTCACGTGGGAAAAGTCCTTTGTGAGGAGGAGTGACTGAAATATGGGTAAGTGCTCCTTTGAACTTAAACACACTCCAAATCACTTGTCCCCCATCTCCTGCAGTAATAAACGGCTACATGAGAAACACTCTGGCTCAGAGGAATTGGTATGCTCACAGGACTTCAGGCAATCCAGAGTACCCTTGAAGAGTCATATATTTCATGGTCTGAGTATACATTTGGGTCTCTTTGCATTTCTCTTCAAAGTTTTCACTGGCTAGTTGCCTGGAGGAAGAGAAAGGATGGCCCAGTCTATCCCACACTGCATGCCATCGGAGACACTAACGAGCACAGCCCCTAACGAGCCCTTTGCAAGGCTGCCCTGCAGAGAGCTGCGACAGAAGGAGCCGCGGCTCTTTTCAGATAATCACTCAATGGTGTTTGTGGTTTAGCTGATACTCCTGCACGCTGATGTTTTGCAAACAAAAAGCAGATAACAATAACCACTCGCATGTGTTTGGAAAGCAATTCTGCTTCAGCTGGCATTAAAACAACACATCTCTCTCCGCCATTTGAGCCCAGTGACACAAATGCAGCCCGCAAGCAGCAAAGGTCAGAGGGAGCTGAATCACAGCAGAAAGTCAGGGTAAGGCAGGGCAAGTTCTGGGCTCAGCACCAACAATGCCACATCTGTAGGACAGCAACTCGAGCTTAGCCCAGGTCAACACCTGCTCACAGGATTAGCTGGAAAAACATTAGGTGCATTTATTTGCACTCAGGCACAGACAGCAACTTGCTCTGGCCTGGCACAGGGGCCAGGTAACCCTGCCCATGGTCCAAGCAAGGGGCTGTGTTGGTGAAAATAAGCTGGGGAAAAAATATGGAGGGAAGGGTGAGGAACTGTAAAGACTTCAGTAAATAAAATGTCTATTATTTGTTTAAACATATCACTGGCAATGTCAGATGCTGGCAGCTGGCCAGTGCAGCAGACTTTGAAGTCAATGTCCTGTAATGGATTGCTGGATGGAAGGACCGGAGCAGGCTGGCTTTCCTGATGCAGTCTGGCTCAGCGGGGCTTTAACAGTCACTCCTGGCACCACAGCAAGCATGTGGGAAAGGACTTGAGGAGGCCAGCTCTCCTGCCCCTGCCCCAGAGCAAAGCAGCCCACTCTGGGTCACTCCTGGCAGATGTGTGACCACCAACAGACATCCCACCCCCAACAGCTTACTCCAGTGCTTTCTAACCTGCACTGTTAACAAGGTCCCTGTCTCCCAGCCCAAGCTGTTCTCTTGAAGTTTAGGTCAAATATATTTTCCCCCATATGTGCAGACATGCAGAACTCTTATCTGTCTTCTCATAGTGCTTCTAAATAGTGGTGGTTTACATTCTGTTTTCCTGTAGCTGTCTCACCTGTAGAGTGACCAGCCTTCCCTCCCTTCAGTCTTTCCTCACCGATCCCATCTCTGGCTCAATAATAATTTCTGTAGCTGCCATCCAGACCCTTTTCATGGACCCCTGCAGTCAGAGGGCATAGAATAGGGCTTTGCTCTTCCTGGGCCCATCTCCTTCATCATGTCTCCTCAAAAGCTACCTGCTCATCTGGGGATGGAACTTAGCTGCTGATCACTAGATCTTCCAGCGGCTTTTTCTCTTTACTTATGGAGTAACTAACTTCTGTCAGAAGCCACTGGCTTCTGTCCAGTGGCTGCTACAAGTGGGTTCAGTTTTGATCCACGCCTGTGTTTAATCAGCTGCCTTAGCTGTGGCTAGCTGTGACCCGAATTAAGTCCTTTCCAAATGTCCATCTTAAAATTGTATTGAATGCATTTCAGATCGTTTCTTCGATCACTCCAGATCCTGTTGTATTGTAATCTCTCGGCCTTCAATGACTCACAGTTACAGATTGTGTTCTCTATCATCCAAGGTATTAATGACTGCTTACTAGTAGGAAAAATTTCTGTGTAACAAGATTCGAAATATTCTTCTGTTTAGACTGAGCCACTCTTAATTCCTCTGGTGACCCACAGCTGTGCTGCTTTTTTATGTTAGACTTACCCAGACCAAATTTATCTGGCTTGCTTATAACAAAGCTGTGTGAGATAATGTCCAAACATGCTGAACTCAAGGGACATGATATTCGCTGTTTATTCCTGTAACAGAACTCTGCCATGTCTCCATAGAAGGACTATCAGGTAGGTGTAATATGGTTTGTTCTCAATGAATCCATCCTGGCTGTCACCCAACTCCTTGCTATCTTCAACATCCATTTATATCATTTGGTCCAAAATCTTGCTGACTGATGTATCATTTTTTTGCTTCTTCTCTCTCTTTTGAAGTAAGAAATTATGGTCTCCCCTGTCCAGTTTCCTGTAGACCCACAGAGAGTTGCTATTAGTCCAGCCTTGTGCATCTCAAAATGTTTGGGAACATTTAATTCATCTGAATATTCTCCAACCTGTTGTCTGACCTGGTAACTGGAGCTTCTTCTCTTTTGTTGCTGAAGGTTCTTGGCTTAGCCACCTGATTGATAAATAGCCATTTATCTTTTTAGTGAGTATGGTTTAAAAAGTCATTAAATCCTGTAGCCATCTCAGCAGCATGCACAATTATTTCTCCTGTTTATGGAATACAGACAGCACTTTCCACTGCCTTGTTCTGGCTACAGAAGTCCTTATAAAATCTTTTTCATGTGAGCCTGTACATTTTGTACTGAGGACTTTCCAGTTAAGCTCCAGCTGCTTGTACTATTCTTTTTTATTTATCCTTAGGATTTTAACCTCTTGGAATGATGTACGTTTTTTGTACCTCTTCTTCTTGCATCTCAGCTTTGCAAACAACTAATAATGTGGCCAAGTTGTGCCCTAGCTTTTCTTTGCCGGGGATGAGCTTGTATTTGTTTTCTGGAGGTCAGCTGCTCTCAACACTGACCTCCTTGATCCTAGCAGACCTCACTGTGCCTTTCTGTTTCTAAAGCCATGAGGAATTTGGCACAGGGTTCCAGGACCATGTTCATCACAAGCTGTGCTTCAGTGATCAGCAAAGTGGATTTTCCCAACCTTACATCATAGCTGGGATGAGGAACCTCAGGACACAACTGCTGCAGGACTGCAGGAAGGAGAATTGTGACTGACCTGGGTAGAGCATCTGGTGTCTTCAGGACTTGCGCTTTCCACAGAAACCACTGCTAACAGTGCACTGCCTTGGTGCAGCTTTAAAAGGCACCAAGCTAGTCCAAGTTGGGAGCAGATCCACCAGTCCCAGTGAATAGTCTCATCCTAGTCTCATGAGCTCTCCTAATACTTCAGGCTCTGAAAGTCCAGGGGAAATTGGAAAAGGCACAGCTAAGAACTGGGTATAGTGAACAGCTGGTGGCTCCATGCACATTGTTCCCTTTCTGAAGAACTTCTGCTCAAGAAGAAGACAGTGTCTGAGTGGAAAAAAAAAAAGCCATTTAGGAACTCGCTTTTAATAAATCTGAAAGAGCCATGGGATGGCACTAGGGCAGATGCTCTCTGTACCTTATTGCTGCTGTAGCCAGGTAACTCTCAACATTTTTGTTCTGCAGACTGAAGACTATCTCAAGCACAAGATCAGAAGCAGGCCTGAGCGATCAGACCTGGTCAATATGCACATTTTACAAGGTAAGATCGAGCTTCTCCCACATACTCCTTGTGTCTCCTGCCTTGTGACTCGTGTTTTGCCTGCCCCACTTGGGTTCCCTTCAGGACTCGCAACACCATTAACTTTGTCCCAGTTGCTCATGAGAAGCAGATTCAAATGGGACACATGCTGTCTGGAATTCAGTCCAGATCTCGTCTTCAGGAGGCAGGACACACATTCACTCCCCAGCAGAAGCAGACCCAAGGTCATCTAATCTTTTTCCCATCTCTAACAGGGACCAGTATAAGATGCTGTAGAGGACAGTGGGGTAGAGAACAGCTGGAGAGACAACTCTGATAGACAGAAGTGCCAACATCTGATCCTCATGAAAGGCATACCCAGGGCATTGAAATCTCTACAGCAGGTGGTTGCAATACCTT
This sequence comes from Phoeniculus purpureus, assembly GCA_028565055.1. Taxonomy (NCBI): domain Eukaryota; kingdom Metazoa; phylum Chordata; class Aves; order Bucerotiformes; family Phoeniculidae; genus Phoeniculus; species Phoeniculus purpureus. The sequence continues at coordinate 497,552 of JAOXOE010000787.1, read as the reverse complement.
CCAAAACGATACCTTTAGTTTTACCATAATTCTGGATATTCTGTGTGACAGTTTTTGGTGATGCAGTCAATGACTCCTGCAATACAAAAAGGGTGAGCCCTGCTATCAGTCCACGAAGCACAGCAGCTCACCCCAGTCCCATTGAGAGAGCTGGTACGGCTCCACTGCATCCCATCGCAGACACCAGAGCACTGCAGTGTCCCTTGTTATCTCCAGAGATAACAAGTTCCTTAGAGACAGGGTAAATGTGCAGCTCCTCTCCTCTCCTCCTGTCAGTCACGTGGAAAAAGCAGATCTCTCTCTGGCATCTGTAAATGCTGGCCTCTGCTCTTTGTGTGGATGAAGTCTGTATCTCTTCTGGCATGAAGGAGAGCTAAGCCAGAAGTCCAGGCTGGATTCATCTTTGATTTCCTCTTGATTTCCCTAAAATGAGCTAACGCCATTGCTTCTGTAACAGTTGGAAGCAGCATGGACTGAGTTGGGTCCCAAGGTCTGTAAACCACATTTGGAGGCAGCTGCGGTCACCAGGCATGGACAGGCAGACACAACCAGAGGAGAGGTGGAGCAGAGGCTGCCTGGCCATGTACTGAGCTGTGCTGTCCTCCATACACACCTCTTGGCTGGAGCCTGTGCTCACACCTCTGTCTGTCATGCTGCATATCATGAACTTACATGCCAATGTGGTGCATACCAGGAACTAGAGGTGATTGAAATTGTCCAGCTGAGACAGTTCCCTTCATCTAGATGCCTTAGAGGCACACCTTCTGGTACTGCTCACCTCAAGGAGCTCATATATGGTCACTGCCTTGTCTGAGGCCAGATGTGACTCTAGATCATCTCTCCTAACCTCTCACAGAGAATTTTTCCCTGGTATCAAGCCCTGCAGCTTCTGTTGCCTGCAGCATCTGTTCTAGAAGAATGTCGGATCAGAAGACCAAAAACAGCACAACAATTCACAAAAACATAGACCCCTGAGACATGGTCCACTTTAGAGTCCCACTCCCTCACTTCCCACTTCTGTGCCACCAGGAAAGGAGGATCACCTTTGTTCAGGAAACCTTTCTCTTCAGTTGGGTTCCCTTCTGTCACCAATCCATAACTGGGAGCTTCTCAGTTGGGTTTGGTAGGGCTGCTGCTTCCAGATCTAGCTGCCTTTGTTATGTTCCTCTCTGACCTGAAGGCTTGGAGCACTGTAGTCACAGTACTTCCAAATGTCCACTCCCAAAGACTCAGCTTTTGATCTTCTAGCACAAGTGACTTTCTCCAGTTGTCATACACTTCATGGCTCTGTTCTCCAGCTGTTCCCCAGAAGTAGTGTCCCATCTGCATTAGCTCTCAAAGGTAAATGGGGTCTTGGCAGGCAGAAGCTGGAGTCTACTTTGTCTCTCATGTTAGCTGCAGCTTATTAATGAAGATTCTTTTGCAGATCATTCATGGGCCTTGGGGAGGATTCTCCAGCTGCAGGCTGGGTCTGCAAGCCTTGGCTAGTAGACAGAGGCTCTTGACTGGGAATGGAAAAGCTGGACCTAAGGCTCAGAGGAGGACCCGTGTCTCAAACCCCACCAGCCCCATGTAGTCCAGCATCCTGACAGCAGAGCAAGTCCACACTAGGCCATACTTAGGTGTTGGCCACAGCCCAGAAAGGCTGTGCTGAAGGGGAAGCACCTTCTCACTGAGTTCTGTGTTTACCAATGCCCCAGGTCCTGATCTGACACCTTCCATTTGGCCTTTTAGACTCAGCTGCAGAGGGATCCATTCAGTCTACTCAGATGAAGCTGAAAAGAGCCCGACTGGCAGATGATCTCAATGAAAAGATTGCTCTCAGGCCGGGCCCTTTGGAGCTGGTGGAGAAGAACATTATTCCTGTCGACTCAGCTGTTAAGGAAGCCATAAAAGGTAGTGGAAGTGAATGCGTTTGTGGTGATACGTGCATGCAGGAGTGACCAGCCTGGGTTTAGCAGCTGCATTTATTGCTTAAATGTTAATTATTTTTGCGGTGAGTGGCTCAGTCTAGCACAGCCTGTGCTGTCCTAGCCAGACCTCTCACCTACTTGGAGCAATGACCACTGAGACATGCACAACTGTTCAGCCATGTCTCCTCAAAAAGACCTCCCATCCCATCTTAAACCACTTCTCAAGGATGTGAGATGTAAATGATGTTGCTTAAGACAGGACCTTCCCTTCTCCCTGGTGTGGGAGAGGACCTGGGTACATGTGTGTGTCGCAGCCTGGATTGTCCCACTTGTGCCATGGGGAGTTTTATGTCCTGTTGGGTGACACGGAGTGGCTCCAGTTCAGACAGGCTGTGGTTCTCTTTTTTCCTTACTAATGATAGTGTGATTCAAGGCTCAACAGACTAGGATGCTTCATTGCTAGGGTGGGTAAGGGTCCTTGGGGTGTCAGACTTCTGGGGAATATGGGGAGCAGTCTGCACACCAAAGCAGGAGATGCTCTTACCCCCTAGTCTCACTGTCAGACTTATATCTAAGCTTCTCTAAACCTCCATCACCTAATCCCAGATGGAAGAGAGGCAGATTCCTCCGCAGTTATTTGCCTTGTGCTGGTACAGGAAGCTCGTGTGAGAGCCAATACAAAGTGAAAGGGTGACTCAAACTTCACCAGGGCCAGATGTTAGGACAGGGAGGTCCAAAAGCAGAAAAAGGAGCAGGAAAACCAGCAGGGAACTGCACTGCAAGGGCAGGAGTCCACACTTCCAGCCATTTCCTCATGTCCAAATTGGCCCCCAGGTCTCTGGTGAGGCACTGAGAGATGCTCTGCCCCATGCAATCTGTTCTGCTGTTTCTGGTTCCTCAATTCATAGAATGATTTCCATTGGCATCATCCCATGCCTGGCCTGGGGCTTAGAGTGACCTGAGGACAGTGACAGGGCAGGAGGATCTTTGCAAGACAGGAGTCATGCCAAAAATGTTAATTGAGAGAGGAAGTACTTTGACTTTTATTTCATCTCAGAAACCAGCACAAATGACACGGAGCACCCTAGGCTCACCCCTGTCCTGCCCCAAACTGCCTCTGTTCTTGGTTTTGCCACTACAAAGCACACACAGCACCAATACGGCAGCCTGGCCCTCAGGTTGCTCCATTGCCAGCTCTTGTCTTTGAAGGTGGAATGTTCCAGGACTCTGCCCGAAGAGGAATTTTTAAGGAGAGTTCAAGTTCTCCCCAGACACTGAGTGAAGTAGAGAACAGTAGAAAAAAAAGTTTAAAAAGATCACAGAATAACAGAATGTGTTGGGCTGGAAGGGTCATCTAGATCAACCCCCTGCAGTGAGCAGGGACATCTCTAATTAGATCAGGTTGCTCAGAGCCCCATCAAGCCTGATCTTGAATGTCTCCAGCGATGGAGCTTCTACCACTTCTCTAGGCAGCCTGTTCCAGGGATCCACCACCCTCAGATTAAAGAACTTCTTTCTAACATCCAATCTAACTCTGCCTTGCTCTAGTTTAAAACCACTGCCTCTCATCCTGTCGCTGCACACCCTTGGAAAGAGTTCCTCTCCAGCTTTCCTGTAGCCCCTTCAGGTGCTGCAAGGTTGCTATAAGGTCTCCTCAGAGCCTTCTCTTCTCCAGGCTGAACCATCCTGTCTCTCTCAGCCTGTCCTCATAGGAGAGGGGCTCCAGCCCTCTGATCATCCTTGTGGCCTCCTCTGGACCCGCTCCAGCGAGTTTACAACCTTTTTGTATTAGGGGCTCCACAGCTGGATACAGGACTCCAGGTGAGATCTCACCAGAGCAGAGCTTTTGAGACAGCCCAGGATGCGATTTGCCTTCTGGGCTGCAATTGCACATTGGTGGCTCCTGTCCAGCTTTTCATCCATCAACATCCCCAAGTCCCTATCTGTGGGGTTGCTCTCTAGCACATCATCCCCCAGCCTGTATTGGTAGTGAGGATTGCCCTGACCCAGGTGCAGGACCTTACACTTGGTCTAGCTGAACTGCGTGAGGTTCACATGGCTCCACTTTTTCAGCTTGTCCAGGTCCCTCTGGCCATCCTGTCCCTCTGGCGTGTTGACAGCACCACCCAGCTTGGTGTCTTCTGCTAATTTGACGAGAGTGTACTCAGTCTCACTGTTTATGTCATTAATGAAGATACTAAACAGCCTTGGTCTCAACATGGACCCCTGAAGGCCACCCTTTGTCATCTGTCTCTATCTGGATATTGAGCCACTGACCACAACCCTCTGAATGCGACCATCCACCCAATTCCTCATCCACTGAACAGTCCACCCATGAAAACCATCTCTCTCCAATTTAGAGAGAAGCATGCTATGGGGGACTGTGTCAAAGGCTTTGCAGAAGTCCAGGTAGGTGACATTCACAGCTGTTCCCTTGTCCACTGATGCAGTCACTCCATCCTAGAAAGCCACTCACTTAGTCAGGCAGGACTCGCTGGCTGTATTGAATCACCTCCTTGTCCTCCCTGTGTCTTAGCAAAGCCCCTAGGAGGATCTGTTCCAGGATCTTCCCAGGCACAGAGGTGAGGCTGACAGATCAGTAATTCAGGGTCTTCCTTTCTACACTTTTTAATGATGGGTGTGATGTGTCCTTCTTTCGGCCACCAGGGAAGACTGCCATGGTTTTTCAAGTATTGTGGAGAGTTGCTTGGCAACTGCATTGGCTTCACATCCTCTTTAAATACTCTGCTTTAGAAACACTTGGGCGAGTTTGAGCATCACTGTCCACAGGAGCTGAGGCTTGGAGGCTGGGCAAGTGGGCTTGAAGCGTGAGCAGCACTTCTCTGCAGCTGCTTTGTGAGGAGCTTGTGGTAAACAGATTTAGAGTTCAACAGCAAAAAGTCGACTTAAAGCTATCGACTTGATTTTAAATTTTTCCCTTTTGCAGTGCCCTTCTATCAGAGTTCTGTGGAAAAGATGGGTCCTGTAGGCCAGTCTTATCCCAAACATGCAGCACATGGGAGTCAAACATGAAGTTACTGGGTACTACCAGGTGCCATGAGAAAGAGGAAGTGCACCTGTAGGCAACGGGAGAAAGGCCCAGGCTGAAGGGTCCTCAAAGCTGATCTCTGGAGTCAGAGATGCCTCAAGGTGATCACGGTTTGGGGCAAAGGGCTTAACACAGAGCAGAGATGAGCAAAGGCACTTCTAAACATTAAGCCTTTTGTTTTTGCAATACCAGAAAGATGACAAGGTTTTAAATCATTTTACTTTAACCTTGGAATCTCAACTGTTTATACAGTGGAAAGTTCAGCTGACGTGTTCCTCTAATCACCTCCGGCAGGGTGAGCAGAAAGTGCCAGACCCCAGCTGAAAGCCCAAACGTCCCAGTGACAGGAGGCTGCCAGTGCCCCGCATAGCTGAGCAGTGATATAAGAGCCATTTTTTACCAGGTCCTTGTCATCACTTTGTCCAATACGCTTGAGAGGACAATACCCAGTGCATTAGAAACAGCCCCGAGCAAGCACTGTTCTGACCGAGATTACAGCAGAGACATGGGATCCTGAAGCAACACGGTCAGCCGGGGCTGGGTGAGAGCAGGACAGATAAGGGCAGCATTCCCCGCCCGCCCTATCGAGCAGTGGGGTGCAGCACATTCCTGTCATGCTCCAGGACAAGCTGCTACTGTGTCCTGAAGGTCCCTTGCACTCCTGGCCTTGGCACCATTTCCCAGCTCACACCTGTTAAATGCCAGCCCAGAGTCTTGTGGGCACACAGGTGCCCCTTGCTTCGTGCTGTTTTCCTGACCGAGGATGCCCGTGCTCTTCTCCAGGCCTGTCGAGTCACTGGCAGACCCGGCAGTGCTGCAGTTCCTCACGGAAGACCCAGTTCAGGTGCTGCCTCTGACAGAAAGGGTACAGGTCCTATTTGCAGGAGCCTTGTGCCCTGGAGAGCAGGGAGAAGAGGCTCTCCACAAGACACCTAATCTCATATCCTCACCCTGTATAGTGGCTGGGCAGCAACAAGGCTGGGGCAAGGAGCCAGGGCAACCTGCTTCTTCACCCACTCTGGCACCACAGGCCAGAGGGAGCAGAGATAAGGGATATCTCTCAGATAGGGGCAGGGGTCAGAGCCGGAGGGTGTGTGTTGGTGAGAAGACACACATTGCTAGACCAAGAGCAGGGACAGGTGGAAGTTCGTCCCCAGGCTCTTCCTATTTCCCCATTTGTCACCTCACTATCGGCGTGCCAAGTTGCCTGACAAATGCCAGACATGAGCACGAGCTGATTACAAGTGTGGCCGAGCTGTTCCTTCCTCTACCCCCACCTGCAGCCCTCCCAAGGCTCACATGAGACTTCTTTTTTTTCCCAGCATGTTGTTTATCAAAAAGCTGGGGATCAAGAGCTCTTGCCCATAGAATCATAGAACAGTTTCACCCGGAAGAAACCTTGAAAATCATTGCATCCAAGCTTTTCCTAGCCCTATTATCAGCACTAAACCCTATTCCCCAATGCAACGTCTACCCTTCTCTTAAACACCTCAAGGGATGGCGACTCAACCCCCTCCGTGGGCAGGCTGTTCCAATGCTTGACAATCCTTTCAGCAAAGAAATTCCTCCTGACATCCAACTTGAACCTCCTCTGGCACAGCTTAAGGCCATTTCCTCTCGTCCTGTCACTGCTAGGGAGAAAAGACTAATCCCCATCTCTCTCCAACCTCCTTTCAAGCAGTTGTACAGAGCAATGAGGTCTTCCTTGAGTCTATTCTCCAGCTTGAACAGCCCCGGCTCCCTCAGCATCTTCTCATCAGATTGTTCTCCAGACACCTAACCAGCCCAATTGCCCTTCTCTGCCCCCTCTCCAGCCTCTCCATGTCCTTCCTGTACTGTGGTGCCCAAATTGCCCCAGTACTCGAGGTGTGGCCTTATCAGGGCTGAGTATAGGGTCCTTGGTCCTGCTGGCCACACTATTGTTGATACAGACCAGGATGCCATTGGCCTTCTTGGCCACCTGGGCACCCTGCTGGTTCCTGTTCAGCTGGCTCTCTGTTACCACCCCCAGGTCCGTCTCTGCTGGGCAGTATCCAGCCACTTCTCCCCAAGCCTGTAGTGCTGCTGGGGATTGCTGTGTCTGAACTGCAGGATCCAGAATTTGGCCTTATTGAAACTTATGGATCTGGCCTTGGCCCATCAGTCCAGCCTGTCCAGATCTCTCTGCAGATCCTCCCGACCCTCCAGCAGATCCACACTCCCCCCAACTTAGTGCCATCTGCAAACTGACTCAGGGTGCGTTCAGTCCCCACATCCAAATCATCAGTAAAGATGTTAAACAGGAGTGGCCTCAGTGCTGAGCCCTGGGGAACACCTCTCTTGACCAGCTGCAAACTGGATTTAACTCCACCCAACAAAGCTCTTTGGACTCGATCATCCAATCAGTATTTTTTTACCCAGCAAAGCAAATACCTATCCAGGCCTAGAGCAGTCAGAGAATGCTGTGGGCAACAGTGTAAAATGCCTGAGTAATGTCAAGGTAGATAACATTCACAGCCCTTCCTTCACCCAATGAGCAGGTTACTGTGTCATAGGAGGAGATCAGATTTGTTAGGCAGGACCTGTCCTTCATAAACCCCTGCTGACTGGGTCTGATCCTTTGGTTACCCTGCATGTGTTGCATAATGGAACTCAGGATGATCTCCTCTATCAGTCTTCATGGAACTGAAGGTCTGGTGCTGGGAAGAGATAGGTGCTGGGAGCTTTGCAGCAGGAGAAGCAATGTTTGGGGCTCTCAGAGAGGCAATGGCCATAGTTTGAATCACTTCATGCCACTTTGGACCTCTAGGATCTAGAACCCTCTGTTCAGCTGCAGCCAGGACAACCCATGTCGTGCCCTGAAGATTGGGTGGATTTCAGCTGTGGTCCTTCCGTTGAGGACTGGGTCCCATGGGTGGTGCAGACTTGCAGTCAGGGTGCTCAGCTGATGGAGATAATGACTCTACCACTCCCTCCTCACCTCAGCCCGACGGTGGGGCAGGACAACAGATCCACTCCTGTGCCAGCCCCACTTGCCTGTCAAGTCAGGCTCCCCCAGGCCCTTAACATGTCCATGGAGCGATGCCACCTCCTCTGGATGGCACGGCCAGAGCAGTGGGGACGGGAGGGGACGCTCTCAGCTCCGAGCACCAGGTCCTTTGCCTCTGGATGGGGGGGGGCATCTCCATCCCTCACCCCGTCCCTGCCTTCGCCCCCGCTGGGTGCCGCGCCCTGATCCCCGTCTCCCCGCAGGCACCCAGAGCAGCTTCCCCGAGGCGGCCGATGCCTTCGCCTTCGAAGAGGAGGAGGAGGAGAGCAGCACGGACGGGCTGTCCCCGGAGCACGGTCGTGGCCGGGACTCCCCCACAGGCACCGCTGAGCCGGCGAGCACCAAGGGCGCGGAGCCGGGCCCCGCAGGCACCCCGCAGGTCGGGCCGGGCGCCGGGACTACCGGGGCTGCGGGGAGGTGCCCGGGGTGGGGCGGGTTGTCCCTCGGCGGCGCGGACGCGGCCACGCTGGAGTGTGGCGCCCCCCGCTGGCCGCCGCGGGCACTGCAGCCGTCGTGGCGGGCGGGCGGCCGGGCGACGGCGGGGACTGGGGTTGGCTGGGATGAACTGGCCTGGGAGGGAGAACAGAGGCTCTGGGCCGGGCACGGGTGAACTGCAGGGACTGAGCGAGTCTGGACAACACTGAGGAGCCAGCGGTGTACTGGGATACGAGGGGGAGGTGAAATAGGGAGTGCTTGGAGACTAGGATGGACTGGGAAGGTAGTGCTGGGTTAATAGTTGGACTTGAAGATCTTAAAGGTCTTTTCCAACTAACACTGGGATAGCTGTGGGGATGGTGGGCTGGAATAGCTGTGGGGTCCTGGGATGTTCTGAAGCATTTGGGATGGGGCGGGGGACTGGGGCCATTGCCTGTCTCTTCACATGGTTTGTTTCTCCCTTGCAGGATCACTCCCAGAGCACTGATGGCCACGCGCTGGACCCAGCCTCAGGACAGGGTAGCCAGTGTGACAGCCCCAAGCAGGTCGTGGGGCAGGAGAGCCCCACCCTGCCTGTGCCCAACGTAGTGAAGGTACTGGGACACCCAGGACAGGGAACAAGTCCTGGGCACCTGGCTGCAAATGAGCAGAAGTGCCCGTGTGCTGCACCTCGTGTGGGTGGGAGATTTGGAGGTTTGTCCTTAAGGGCATGGAATAATGTAGGGAAACAAATCACATTATCAAAACCTGCAATTTGATTGATTTTGTACCTGTATAGGGTGCAGCACTATGCCTTGCTAGAGGCAATTGCTCAGATTCTGCAGGGGGAATGTTCCCTGAGGCTAGGACCAGGAGAGACAAGGCAATAGTGCAGTATCCTCCAGGCAAGGAGGGTCATTCTTTATCTCATGTGCTTTCCAGCACAACTGAGCAACTGAGATGGATGTGGCCTTGAGGGGGTCCCCGAGGTGCAGGCTCAGCAGCTCTTGGAGCTGGAGTACCATGGTGCTATCTGGAGCTGCCTTTGCACTGTCCCAGGCCTTAGAGTTCCCACAGAGATTTCAGGAGATCTCCCAACTAATTCTTTCCTTCTTGGCCAAACAGTCCAAATCATCCAGTGACAGCAAGAACCGTCACAAAAAGCCCAAGGACACCAAGCCCAAGGTGAAAAAGCTGAAGTATCACCAGTACATCCCACCAGACCAGAAGGCAGAGAAGTCTCCTCCACCCATGGACTCTGCGTATGCCAGACTTCTCCAGCAGCAGCAACTCTTTCTGCAGCTCCAGATCCTCAGCCAGCAGCAACAGCAGCAGCAGCAGCAACAGCAGCAGCACTTCAGCTACCCAGGGATGCACCAAGGACAGATGAGGTGAGTCACCAGCAGTGTCCTTACAGTCCAGACTGATTTTTCTTGGGGTTGACAGTCCACCCAGGTGAGCCAAGAGGTGGTATGCTGGGCACACAGACCCCAGGGAGACAGACACATTACCCTAAATCTCTTCTCTTATTTCAGGCAATCAAATGAGCAAATGGTCAAAAGCTCAAATTCTTCATCAACGTCTGTCAGCAACACCCCACTTTCTCCTGTGAAAACCACCTTCTCAGGCCAGGCTTGTGTCTCATCTATCAAGCCAGGCCCTCTGCCATCTAACCTGGATGATCTGAAAGTGAGTGCAAACGTTGTCACCACAGGAGCAGAATCTGGTGGCCTGAACACACTTTGCTCCCCCTGCGGCATGCAGAGCAGTGCTGCAGACGGGGCTGGTGCTGCAGACCGGGCTGGCACTGCAGAGCCACCATGTTGAGAGTAACCCCAGGAGCACATCACTCTGGGTTGGGAACTGGTCACCACACAGTAACTGAAAACGAGTTTGGTGCTCTGCAGGTGGCATGGGGGTGTGCTGCTCCAGACTATCCCAGCAAAGCTCAGGTATAACTCGGGATGGCTGTAGGCTAAGCCACCAGGTCAAGGACTAAAGGGTGATCTGTGCTGCTGCTCCTGCAGGTCATGGCTCCATACCTTCTGGTTCTGTGGTGGACATAATGGATGCTGCTAGCAGACCAGCCAGAAAGCTAGAGAGTCTGTGTGTGCTCCACTTAGTGACTCAGCTTCTCAGTGGTCACTGCAGGATGGCTCAGCTCTTTGCACAAGCAGGTATCTCCTGGAGTCTGCAGCTAGGACCACTGCTTTGGGCAGTATCTAAACCTCTCACGTAGGCAAGACACTTAGGACATAAGGGAGAAACACTCTCATCAGCAGCTAATGGAATCTCAGCCATGGGAAAGGTCAAGTCCTTAAAAGGAAGAGAGACCTGCAGGAAGTACTCATTATCAGAGAAAAAAATAAGATGAAGTAGAAAACCCAGCTTGGGGCCATAGTGATGCCCCAGCTCAGATGCCTCAACCATGTGCATATGCCTGAACATTGAGTGTCTGGCTCCAAGATGCCTGATAACATCCTCTGAGCTAAGGGGATCAGCTAGTTCATGATCAGTGTGAAAATACTGTGTTCACACAGAAACCTTCTGCTTCATAGAGAGCAGTCACAGCTCCTGGAGGCAGAAGAAAGGTTTTCCTGTTAGTGCTTAGGGCTGTTGACTCTCATGACTGCAGGTGAGACAGTGAGCACTGCTGGGGGAGGTCAGAACTTCAAAGCAGGATGGTGGGAGCCTGTAATCTTGTTAGAAATGTTGGGTTTCTAAAGGGCTCCTCTGCCACTGGGACTGATCACTGTTGACTTTCCTTCTAGGTGTCAGAACTGAGGCAGCAGCTCCGAATACGAGGGCTGCCTGTGTCAGGTACCAAAACAGCGCTGATGGAGCGGCTGCGGCCCTTCCAGGAGTGTGGCAGCAACATGGTGCCAAACTTCAGTGAGATTACCACTGTCACCTTCCCAGTTACTCCAACAAGCACGCTGTCGAGTTACCAGTCACAATCCTCCACTAGCATGTTATCAAACGGCTTCTACCACTTCGGCAGCACCAGCTCCACACCACCCATCTCTCCTGCCTCCTCTGACCTCTCTGTAAGTGGCTCTTTGCCAGACACATTCAACGATGGGCCCATGTCTTCTCCACAATTCGGTCTTCAGCCATCCCCAGTTCATGGCAGTGCCGAGGAAAGTCTCATGAGCAGCATGAATGGAGGCAGCATCCAGCTGGAGCTGGAAGGGATCGACACGGAGAAAGACAAAATGCTGGTGGAGAAGCAGAAGGTCATCAATGAACTGACGTGGAAGCTGCAGCAAGAGCAGAGGCAGGTAGAAGAGCTACGGATGCAGCTGCAGAAGCGAAAGAGGAGTAATGGCCTTGAGGAGAAGCAGCAGCCTCCTCAGCATTTCTTTGGTGTCCCCATCAAGCAGGAAAATGCAGTGTCCAGCTGTCCATTTGCATCCAAACAAACCACCCTGAAAGGCCAAGCCAGCAGCTCAGATAAGTTAAGTAACAGTGGGGTGCCGCAGCTGCCTCACATGGTGAACAGCCACTGCTTGGAGCCTACGGGGCCAGGCACCGTCAACTCCTCGACATTCCTGAGCCCACAGTGCTCCCCCCAGCACTCTCCCCTCGGGGCTGCAAAAAGCCCCCAGCACATCAGCCTGCCGCCGTCCCCCAACAGCCACTATCTCCTCTCCGTGTCCTCCGGCTCAGGGGCAGAAGGGCACAGCGGGTCCCCACAGACCAACAGTTGCCTTCGTACATCTTCGGTGAGTGGGGATCCACCCCAGATGGCCTCGCGGGTGTCCGTGACCAGTCAGCCAAGTGTCTCAGTTTGAGTCCTTTCTTGTCAGACAGACTGACCAGAGGGACAGTAGGTCAGAAGTGGGTGGCACCATAGGGTTCTTTGCAGGGCATCTCCTGGGGATCCCTACTGGCACCACAGCCAGTTGCCTGGAGACCCACAGCACAGGATCTGGCACAGCTCCTTCTGCCCTAGGGGAGCCCTGGCATGATCGCCTCTTCCCCAGGAGATCCCAGCACAGCTCTTTCTGCCCCTGGATGAGCACTGGCAAAGCTCCCTGTGTCCTGGGAGACTTCTGGCAGAGCATCCTCTGCCCCATGGAGCCCTGGCACAGCTCCTTCTGCCCTAAAAGAGACCTAACCCAGCTGTCTCTTACCTCGCAGGAGGCCCTGGCACAGCTTGCTGTGTCCCTGCATGAATCCTGGCACAGGTCCCCCTGCCCCATGGAGTGCTGGCGTGGTTCTTTCCACCCTGGGGAAGCCCTAGCACAGTTCCCCCTGCCCCCTGGAGTGCTGCACAGCTCTGCCCACAGCAGGGAAGCTCTGGCACAGATCTCTTAGACCCTGAGAGACCCCTGGCACAGGTCCTGCACCCCTAGAAAGCCCTACTGCAGTGCCATAGGGGTTCTCAGCATCTCACTGAGCCATTGCAGCTCCTGGCAGTGGGGTTTTGACCACTGGGTTGAAAGAGGGCAGTTACCCCAGTTTTATGAGAGGCTGATTTTTGGGAAGACAGAGCAGGACTTGCAACTGGGACCTGCAGTCAGGTAGAGCTTGTGCCTCCCCACCAGGCAACTGACACAGCAGAGTTGTCCTTCAGCATCCACCACTTCTCACTCAGCCCTCTGGGCAGGTACAAAAGCTCAGAGCCATCTCCAAGCTGCCACCACATAAAAGCAGCACAAGTTGCTTTTGATCGGAGCCCCAGTTCATCCTGACACCTTCTCAGGCAGCAGCAACACCTGTCATATGGCCTGAAGCACACATGCCATGGTGCAAGGCATGGGCACAGCCTCCAGGGAAGTGCACAACAGCCACAGAGTAGAGAGAGAGCTGCTGTGAAACACCCAGCACTGGAGCAGGGCAGGTTTCAAGCCACATTCGGCACCCAGAGCATTGAGCAGCACGAGCTGGGCAGTGGGGCCGAGAGCAGGGAAGCAGTGGGTAACTTGTAGAGGTGAGCTGAGTGATGGGCAGAGCTGTGGATGCAATAGGCAGTGGGACACAGTGCTGAGTGATGCCCAAATCACTGGAGTAGTGAGACAGTGACTCTGCTCTGGACAACCAAGCAGCAAGTCAGTGTCATCAACACCTCGGGGGACATCTCCAGCTCTTCCCTCACTGCCTGAGTGCAAGGGGTAGGCAGAAGGGGTAGTCCCATAGTGTCCTGCAGCAAATCCCAGCTGCAGCCACACCTTCTGGCCATTCCTCTGCTGACTGCAAAGGGCTCCCAAGGATGAGGATCCCCCTTCAGCAACAGCTCCCTCTCTGCCCAGAATTGGTGTACTGCCTCCCACAGACCAGGGGCACTGCCCTCCACAGCAAGGCAACCAGGATGTGCACAGCCATGCATGGTCAGGCTGAGTGGCCTCATAGCTGCTCTGCATCCACACCTGGATCTGATCCACGTGCTGCGTCTCATGGGATGAGGCATCTGTGGCCAGATGGTGGGGAAGGGCACACAAGGGTCTAGAGGAAATGGGGACAGCATCTGGCTATCACTGAACCTTCAGATGAAGTCTCTTCTGGAGAAGGGGACTGGCAGAAAGCTGGCATGTATGTGTAAGTGTTTGGCACAGGGCAAGGCCAGGCACCAACCTGGCAGTGACTGTTTGCAGTAGTCTCCATGGCCTGGGCTCTGTGAGGTGCTCCTGGACAGGTAGTGATGGAGAGGGGCTGGGAGTCAGCTGACAACCAGGAAAGAGCTGCCTCACAGGCTGTGTGCAGCTTGTTTTTCTCTTTCCCTGGCTCTGTACGTTCATGGCTGGACTGAGCACCAGGGTGTTCTGCAGCACCACGCCTGTGCTCCAGCAACACCTCAGGTCAGCCTGGTCCTGGTTTCAGAGTCAGCCTGACGGAGCTGGTTTACCTCCCTCTTTGCTGCCAAAACCAGACACTTTGTTTGAGCTGATTTGACCCACAAAATCATGAGTTTCCCTGGTATCACACTGACTTCATCAGGGGTGAGAAAGAGCTGGGCTCCTGCCATGCTGCCCCATGCATTGACTTCGTTTCCCTGTATTTCCCCCATGCAGATGGCTACGCAGGCAGGTCAAAAGTTTTCTAATTCATCCCCAAGTTTTTGTAAGCCAAGCCCAGTCCTCTCAGAGGTAAAGCAGCCTCCACCCTATGAGGATGCAGTCAAGCAGGTAACTGTATGATTTTTATTTTCTACAGGGCTAGGGCTGTGCAGGGTGTTCTTGTCCAGTTAATGTAACTCATCTGCAGGAGTTGTAACCCGCTGGGCTGCAGCAGCCCTGTTTCTGTAAGGAAAGGGCTTTTCTTTAAGGCTCCCTTGGTGAATGACTGCCACAGAGCAGTCAGACACCACGCAGATGGGATAACGTCTTCTGAGCAGAAAAACTGATGCCATTGTGTGGAAAGTCCTTCCAGTCTGTGGTGAGGGAGAGTAGAATGACAGGGTGCTCCCAGGGAGCACAGGGAGGCACATGCCAGTGTGAAGTGCTGGGTCCAAACACCAGAGCGTGCTGAGAGCCCCTCAAAGAGGCAATCTATAGTGGCCACTGTGTAGAGGGCTGGTGGCAGGGCAGGGAACCTGGCACTGTGCTCCCCACATCTGTCTGCCATGCTTGTCCAAGGTCTCTGCAGTGCTCACATGAATGCTGCTGCCAGCCTCTCTCTCCTGCTTGGGAGAAAGCATTTGTGGTTGTGGTTGGAGGGACTGTCCTCCTAACACCCTCTACTCTCCTCTTTGTTGTTTGCTGCAGCAGATGACACGAAGTCAGCAGATGGATGAGCTCCTGGACGTGCTGATTGAGAGTGGAGGTACGCACTACGCTGCTTCCCTGTTCCCTCCAGGACCTCCCCTCAGAGCCATCTTTCATTTGCCCTCCCTATGCCAGCAGCTGCTGAGGTTTAATCCAAAAGCACATTGGCACTCCTGGAGCCTGCTCTGGCATGTGCACCCCTGGTGCAGTGGTCTGAGCTTGGCTGTCACCTCTGCAGACTGTGCAGAGAGGAGAGACAGTGGGCAGCAGCCCTGAGCATGGCACTGCCAACACTGTCCCCTCACAGAGCCCCCAGTATCCCCCTGTTCCCGGTGCTGCCAGTGCCACCTCCTGCACAGCGCTGCCAGTGCCTTTCCCTGTGCCCCTTCCCCTGTGCAGCCCATGACCAGCCCTGCAGGAGCAGTTGCCAGTGCTTGTGGCCCAGGAACTGTGTCCAGAGCAGGGGAGCCAAGGTCAGAGAGCAGGAACACACAGGGCAACCTCAGAGAGGGTTGGGGAGCAACACCATAGGGTTGTGTGAGGAGCAGGTCTCCATAGGCATTCCCAGTGATGCTGCCCCTGCGCCCAGCAGCAGTAGGCACTGCCAGAGCACCTGAAACTCTGTTCATTTGTTGACAGAAATGCCAGCCAATGCCAAGGAAGATCGCTCCTGCCTCCAGAAAGTACCTCAGATAACAGTATCTACAGGGAATTCCAGCGCTTCGCTTCCAAAGTCATCGGCCCCATTTGACCAGGTCTCCTCAGCCCCACTCGCCTTTGAGCACTGTCCAGGCAGCAGCGACACACATCTTGAGGTCCTACTGAATGCCCACAGCCCCCTGGGGAGGGTCAGTGAGATCTCCCTGCTCAAGATGGGTGGAGAAGAGTCCCACTTTGAAGGAATGATGGAAGGGTTCTCTGGCAAAGCTGCAGATGAACTGCTCACCTCCCAGGAGATGTTACAGACTCCTCTCTCACCCATGGAAACCCAGCTCTCCCCTTCCCCTGCTGATGGCTCCAGTTTACAAATGAGTTTCACTGAGTCTCCATGGGAAACAATGGAGTGGCTGGACCTCACGCCCCCCAGCTCTGCCACCAGCTTTGGCTCGCTCACCCCTGCGGGTCCCAGCATCTTCAACATCGATTTCCTGGATGTCACTGAGCTCAATCTAAACACCAGCATGGACCTGCACCTGCAGCAATGGTGAAAGGGAGGCTGGTGGAGGCAGGGTGCTGTAAGCCTGCAGCAGCCATATCAGCAGTTCTGACATGCCAGAGAACACATAGGGCTCATGTGCCACATCCAGGGGAAACAATTCATTGCCCCACCATATAAACCTGTCTGAATTTCCAGTTACTGCAAACTTACAGCACACCAACTCTGGTACTTTCCTCCATTGACACATCCCCACAGGGGACACCTGTGCCTTTAACAACACCTCTGCAGAATGACAGCAACTTCCCATTTCTTCCTTCTACCTTCTTTCTCATTTTAGCAGTCTCTCCCAAGAACTGGAGCAGCTCTTGACAAAACTGTGGTGAGGAGACCTCACCTGGGCAGCAACGGGAAATCATGGAGAGGAGATCCCATTGCTGCCCTCACCTCCATTCTTCCTGCAAGTCCAGCCCTTTAGGCAATCCCTGCTGGGCTCATCTTGGCCATGCCCAGGTGGGTGGAGGAAGCAGGGAGGCTCTGCCCAGCTGGGGCAATAAGCACACTTCTCCATCCAGCCAGGTGAGCCTGGCTGCCTTCCTCCTGCCCCCAAAGCTCTGTGCTGCCCAGTCCCTGTGCAGTTCCGCTCCAGGTGGGTGAGAGATGGAGACCACTTGAAGCCCAGTAGCTGTCCTAGCACTGGTCTGAGCTGAATGAGGCTGAATCCTGTGACCTTGGAGCAGAGAGCTCTGGATGTTAGAGCAGCTGCTTAGGCTGTGGGAGCAGGCATCAAAGGAACTGCTGTGTCCCAGCTAGTATGGTACAGAAAAAGAGATGTCTAATGTGTTGTGGTCCAAGGTAGGAGCAAGTCAAAGGGAAAATGCAGCCAGGCTTGAGAGTGGCTGTTCCTTGCACAGCCAGAGGTCAGGATGGATGTCCACCACTCTGCATGACCTGGGAGCAGGGTGAGTCTGAAACAGACACAGCAACTGGACACGGGGCAGGGCTGAGCAGGCCCTGGTGTGGCTGCGATTCTGTCTGAGCATTTGCTTTTGTTGCCTCTGCTCCTCTGCCATCCATCCCTCCATCCTTCTCTCCATTCCTCCTCAATCCCCAGCAATCTTCTTTGATTCCTGATTATACTTTGGCATCACTGTTCCCCCAGCCCAGAGCAAGGCCATTGGAGAACAGCTGTGAATCTCTGAGCCTGGAGGAGCTAGTTCTCCCGAAGCCAGCAGAGGTGGGTGCTCTCCTGCAGTGATGCCTCTGTTTGAAGGCACCAGCATTTCTCCTATAAGTCTCTGTGCAATAGATTTCACCAGGCTCCAGCAAGAAGGAGCCTTTGCTTCACTTCTTGGCTTCCACCAAAGAACTTGCTGCAGACTGTGTGACGGACACGCGTTCTTTGTGATTCTGGTTTTGCCAAAGTAAATATTGTTGCTGACAAAGATTGTTAAACTATTTACGGACTGAGCATATTTAATATTTGTGTTACTGGAAGGAGGGCACACGGGAGATGCGGCAGCTGGGAAGGGGCACAGCGATGCCGGGGGTCTGCAGAGGCTCTGCTGTGTCTCCAGCTCCCAGCGCTGTTGCATGCTGTACAAAGCACGTGGCAGTAGCTTTGGAGTCACTATTTAAGGCACCACTTTTCTATTGTATAAATGGTCACCGTCACTGCTAGGGTAGATGATCACAGGTTGCATTTGTTGTTTTTTTAAAATAATTTCTTTTTCTAAGTGAGACATTTTTTGAAGCTGGTCTGTGGAGAACATTAATAGCACTTGAACAGAGTAGTGTTAGCTGTACAGGGCTTTCCAGGCAACTTCCTCCTCTCCATAAATGTACTGCCTTATTTAAAGGGATGCTCTCAGCTTCCAACTTGTAAGCAAGCACATTATGTATATTACCAGCAACACCTTCATTATTAAAGAACCCTTTGTCTTGCCACTCCGCCTGCTTGTACTTTACTGGGTGATTTTATTAGCCAAGGCAGCCCCAGCCTTCCCAGCGCCAGTTGTTTGGTACCAGCTCAGGGATGTCTGTGGTCCTCACAAGAACAGCAGTATTTCTTTCACAGTGACAGTTTCTCCTGGAACACTTCTGAAGAAGTGAGCTGGAAGCTTTTTCTTCCCATTTCTTTGATTTCACTTTGTTGTCCTGCAGATACTGCCCCTCGGGTCAGTGTCCCCTCTAAAGGCAGGGATGGGCACCCTGCACTGGGCTGGCAGAGGCTTGGGCAGAGCTGTTCCCACAGCCCACCCTCCCCTTGCCTGCAGGCAACTGGAGACCAGTCCTGAAGAGACCCTGGCTCCTTCTCCCAGGACATTCACCCACCAGTTTGCAAGGAGTCTGTCCACCTACCACCTGAAAAATTGAGGTGATCCTGAGACGCTGCAGAAGTGAGTCTGAAAATAAGTAGACAACAAGCTGACCTGTTCTATGAATGTCTTTTAACCTCTAAATCACTCACTGTGACACTGCCTGGGCTGAGCCAAGTTATGGTTACTCAGAGACTGAGCAGAGATGAATCAGTCTGGGGTTGTTTCAGCAACGGTGATGTGTCTGGTCCTGTCTGCCCTTTGAGGAAATCCTGCCCATGGTGTTCACCCTGCAGAAGAGGAGCTGGGAGGACTTTCTGCCAGGACTTGAAGCCACAGCTTTGATGTGCAGGAAAGATGTTTGTCTGGTGGTGGAGGAGAGCATTTAGGGTGGCCAAGGCCAGAGCAAGGTCCTGTTGTGGGGCTGAGAGGGAGCTCAAAGGGTCCCCTGAGGTCTCTTTCCAGGCCCCAAAGGATACCTGTGGCTGAGATCCTCTGTGGTCTGGAGAAGACCTCAGCTCACTTCTAACCTGACCATCAGTTCTCCAGCACCACTGGAGCAGCCTTCTGGGAAAGCAGAGGCCACTCTAGCAGGACAGGACAAACTTTCTGCTCCTGCTGTCTTGAGGCAGTCCACACTCTGCCTTTATATGTGAGTGCCTGTCCCACACAAGCTTTCTTGAGGGATTTAGGGTTTTCTTCCTCTTGACACCAAGCTGGAGGATCCCAGTGACACCACACTCTCTCTGGGCCTTCCTGCCTAGAAATTTCAGGAAATAAAAAGCAAGAACAAAACCAAAAATGTTCCAAGAGTCAAATTAAATTCTTTCATGCCTTCAGCAAGCTCTTTAAACATGAGATTGTGGCAGATGATGGACCACATGACTCAGTGTGCGTGAATAAATGGCCAGTTTATTCTATCAACAGGTATTATTCAAGCTGTAGTGGGGCGGATCTTGACTTGGTCTGCCAACAAGACTAACCTACTTCTGGCTTCAGCCACACTGTGAGGTGTTCCAGCCCCTCAGTCACACACTCACTGCAGGTATTGCAGCCTCTGCACAACATCCATTCTTTAGGTGCTTTAGGAAGTATCCTGAATGGCCGGTCTCAGATCCCCCAGGTAACAGAGTTTTATCTCTATTCTTAAATTAGAGCAATTGGTCATCATTCTTCTTTCATCATCCAACATGCTGGTGCAGGCAAATTGTTCGGCAGCCTCACAGCTCCTCCTTTTTTGAGGGGTTCACAGCAAGGGCTGCCAAGACTTGTGCTTCAGTATTCTTGAGATTGGAAAGAGTGGTCCAGATTATCCTGATTAAAACAAGCATCATTCAAAACATCACACAGCCCAAGCCTGCAAACATCCATCTACGTAAATTTAATCCTGCAAACCAGTTTCTTGGGTGTAATCTCTTTATACTGTCAGCAGAACCATCCATCACATTTCCATGTGTTAATTTTTGTGACTCTTGAGAGTTGAGTTATAAGTGCAGAGGCTGAGGCTTGTAACTCTCCACATGTGTTTGTTGAAGAAGCCCCCTCTAAATGCCTTTTCACTTCACCCCAATTGTATTGGTTTGAATTCCATGGAAACGATGTTACTCATAACCCTTGTTGAGTATGTTCCCAATCTCAGTGCAAGCACATTCAATTCATCACAGCTTTTTGCATGTCTCCTACCCAAATTAGAGCTTCCTCTAACCAATGGACAATGTAATGGTCTATGTTTGCTTGTGTGACATTGGCTAATCCTGCATTGACAGCATCGCAGTTTGTACGGATATTGTTAGTGTGGTAGTAGCTAGAACTATAATGGCAGGTACTGTAACAACCACCCAATTAAAGCATCTCCAGCAACTCCTGTAATGCTGAAAGATTCTTGCTAGCTGACTGAACCCTGATTTGCTTTCCCGAGGTCACATTAAATTGACTGGGATCCAAATGCTGGCCATAGGTGTTGTTACGGTTAGAAGCAAAGTTGTGATAGTTTCATAAGTAATGCAACCAAAATATCAAGGATTGGTTCGATCCATACTGTGATTTTTGAGTGTTATTTCAATCTCATTGGATGCTGCTAATACAGTAGGATGAGAAGCCTGAACGATGACAGAATCAGTACGCCAATTGGTCAGATTTAAAAAAGATTGATTGATGCTTTTTGTGCACTCCCCATGAGCTACTTGTTGTAGAAAGAATGGCACAGCCAGTCTCCATGTTTTAACTTGCAGGGGTGATGTTTTTTCTAACAACCGAACTTGCACTCCAGGTCCTGACAGGCTGCCTTCTGACCATTCCAATGTTGCCTTTGTTACTTGCGAGAAGTTCACCGGGCACAAAGAGTTACTACCTAAGTGTCCCTGAGGCCACAAATCTAATAGGGTAATATCATTTCCCAAAGTAGCTGTTGTTTGAACTTGTGAATGACAAGGGTGCCACTGTAGGCTGGTAATGTCTCGTGGTATTCCACGAGGTATTTTACATAGCGGTATGGGTGGCACGGTGAAAGTAGTACTAGTCAAACTATTTCCTTGTGCCTTTGTTCCAGGTATAGAGATAGAAGCCAGATTCCCTACAGTGTGTTCTTTATTTTCTCTTTGCTAGTAAAATAAATGGAGCCTTTGTTCAAGCGCCACACACTCGGTAATGGGTGAGTCTGTTTGTTGTACAGACTGGCAACATTTCTCTTTGAAGTTGTATAGCCAAAATATTCCTGATTCCAATGGGCCAGAAGGAGAGATCCAAGACCCTCCGATCCAAAAGGAATCATTATTAGAAATGGGAGTATCAGGGTCCCCCCCCAGGTCAGTGGTTTAAAAGATGGATGGTCCAACACGTGCACCCAGTACACAGAAGCTGAAAAACAGGGCAGAGATACTGAAAAAAGAACAAAGATGAATAGGCTCACGCTTGCTGGATTAGTTGATACTATGGAAAGATATGCAAGAAAATGGTTCACAGCATTAGGAGGAGCTCCACAAGGCTCCATCATTCTGCTTGCAGTTTCATCCAGATGCTTCAAGTGTCGCTGTATTCCAGATGTCTTGGATCGTTGTCTAGGTCTCAGCATTTCTTGTAGCATCATGTTGCTCATCTGAGGCAGGGGATTGTGATTCTGTCTCTGCAGCTCATGGTGTGGTATCAAGAGTTTAGCCAGTATCCACTGAGGCTCTGCGGGAAGAAGAACACAGGCATAACCTCTCCCCCCAAGTTAGTAATTTCACTGGACCATGCCAGGATTGTGGAGCCTCAGGACCATGATACAACACCTGAGGTGAACGTTTAAATGTTGACCTACAAAGGGAATGTCATTCTGCTGCAGTGGTTGGGAAAATGCCTGAAGAACGAATCAGAAAGTTCAAAGTAGATGCTGCATTATCTAAGAACTTCTGAGGAGACACTGTGTTCCCTCTTTTCTGTTTATCAAGCATGGATTTTAATAAAGCGTGTGAGCGTTCCACTGCAGCCTGGCCAGCAGGACAGTGAGCGATACCTGTGCCATGCTTCACACTCTGCTGCCAGAGGGATAACTTTATCTTTTGGGCTGTATGCACTGGCTCATTACCAGCTTGTACAGGTTGAGATATGCCCAAGGTGGCAAAAGCCCGTGTCCATTGATGACAGACGTCACAAACCTTCTTGCCAGTATGGGTAGGAGTAAACATCATCCCAGAAGATGTATCGACAGAAATGTGCACATAGCTCAGCCTGTGAAGGAAGGGATGTGTCTAACACCTGATTGCCAAATGATGTTAGGGGAGGAGCCCCTTGGGTTAACGCCAGTAGAGGTGTTGTGGTGGGAACATGTTGGCAGTTAGAGCAAGCCTGGATAATTCCTGCAGCTGGTGAATGTGAAAGATTAAACTCGCTCCTGAGTGCCGTGGAGTTTTGATGGGGAAAGGAGTGGGATGCTTTCACGTGATCAAATTGTACAGTACAAGTCGAACAGGCAACGGCAACAGCCTTGTCTGCAGTAGCATTTCGCTCTGTTAAAGGGCCAGGAGGTGACGTGCGGGACCTTAAACAAGTAATGAACAGCTAATGTTGTCTGTTCACTAACATCGTCTGCAAAGTCTGAAATAAGGACAACAATGGTTTATCCTCTGTATGTTTTAGAATGCAGGTTGGCATTCGTTGGGCCAGAGGTACAACATGCTGGGAGTCTGCAAGATAGTGAAGGGCTTCCTGTGGAAACAAGGCTAAGGCATGCAGTAAGGCCCCCAGTTCCACCTATTGGGTGGAGCCCGACAAGTTTACTAGCCACTCGTGTCATTCATTATCTGCACGCCGTACCACTGCTGCTTTATGTGACTTTCTGGATCCATCAATATAAAAATGCATGGGTAGTTCTTAAAGGCATTTTAAAGGCAGCAAAGAAGCAGAGAAGAAGGTGGAAGTCGCCAACGGGGGAAGACAGAGAAGGGCAGGCACTTTTCAACTTTCTAAATCCAAACATTAAACTTTTCTGCAGAAAACACACGAATCAAACTTACAGATCCTGCTCAGCTTTTAAAGTGAACATTCCACCCCTCCTCCTTTCCAACAGCATGAGATAAACTTTTCCCAATTAGCATTTAATAGTTTGTCTAACACGTAACCGCTGTGCCCGAGCAGTGGCTGATGTGGCGGCCTCGGCATTGCTCATCTGTCTGGAAATTGCTGCTTGTAATGTGTCCACGAAGGAAACACTTGGCTCTCATGGACCCTGCCTGATTGTTGTGAAAGGTGTTCTCATATCTGCTGCAGGTACTTGGCATAAGGCCTGCAACACAATTTGGCTGGCTTGTTCAGATATCCTTCGATGCAGGGCTGCTTGCTGCTGTGGCGTGGCACAGTCTGCCCTTCCTAGCAGTATGTCTACAGTTAGAGCCACGTTACCGTCCAGGTTAGCAGTACTACTTTCTGTTGCAGGACCTCTGTACTCAAGCTGCTAACCAGCATACCGAGCAGGAGTTAAAAGTGCTTTTATCAAGGTTTTCTGGTTGTACGGTGTTAACACCCGCACAGACAGGTGCCACCGTGTCTGAAAGACTCACTGTAAAGGTGTTCTGTTACCCGTTGTCTCATATGGCCTTACACAACTCCTCAGTCATCTCACACGATAAACCTGGACGCCCTGGAGGCTGATGTTCTCTACAGAGCACGAGGACAGCCTGTGTGATTTCTGTATCACATTGTGCAAACACTTCTTCTCCACCACTTCCTATTAGCGGCAAACCTCTTTCTCTTGGCTGCACAAGCATGTCCAGCATTTCAGAATAAGATTCTCTTAATGGTGCAGTTGGGTGCACCAGATAACAACAACCCTTTGATGGCGTTAGTGGTGTTCTTAAATCAGAGCCATTGGTTATCATTCTTCTCTGGTCTTGATGAAAACCAGATGGCCTCCCACTGTCCTAGGGTGAAATCAGAGCGCTCAGCTCCCTCCCTGAAATGCCTGTACACCACTGCACGCAGCGTGGGCAACAAGCAGGAGGAGTTAGAGATCTCTGCTCAGTCTGGTGATTATGATTTGGTGGCAATTACAGAGACGTGGTGGAACAGCTCGTCTGACTGGAATGTGGTCATGGACGGCTATGTCTTTATCAGGAGGAACAGGTCAGCAAGGCGAGGTGGTGGAGTTGCTCTTTACATGAGAGCGCAACTGGAATGTATTGAGCTCTGTCCAGGGGCAGATGGAGAGAGAGCTGACAGTCTGTACGTGAGGATTAAGGGACTTGCTACTATGGGTGACACTGTTGTGGGGGTCTATTACAGGCCACCAGATCAGGACAAGGAAGCTGATGAGGTCTTCTACAAGCAGCTGAGAGCAGCCTCACAGCTACAGGCCCCGGTTCTCATGGGGGATTTTAACTACCCTGATATTTGCTGGAAGTCCTACTCAGCCAGCCACCCACAGTCCAAGAGGTTCCTCCAGTGCTTTGGTGACAACTTCCTGATGCAAATGGTGGAGGAGCCCACTAGCAGAGGAGCGCTGCTGGATCTTGTACTCACCAGCAAGGAGCTTCTGGTTGAAGGAGTGAAGGTTGAGGGCAGCCTCGGTTGCAGTGACCATGTGGCAGGAACAGAATACCTAGCAGTATCACAACCCTGGACTTCAGTAGGGCCAACTTTGGATACCTTCTTTACCTTGTCAAGAGAATGAAGCCAGGCTCTTCTCAGTGTCATCTAATGATAGGACAAGGGGCAATGAGTGCAAGCTGGAACATAGGAGGTTCCATATAAATATCAGAAGGAACATCTTCCCAGTGAGGGTGAC
>JAOXOE010000787.1:457529-472608 GCA_028565055.1 Phoeniculus purpureus | reverse complement strand
AGGGGCAATGAGTGCAAGCTGGAACATAGGAGGTTCCATATAAATATCAGAAGGAACATCTTCCCAGTGAGGGTGACGGAGCACTGGAACAGGCTGCCCAGGGGGCTTGTGGAGTCTTCTTCTCTGGAGACATTTAAAATCACCTGAATATGTTCCTTTGAATCTTGGTCTAGGTGATCCTGCTGTGGCAGTGGAATTGGACTAGATGATCTTTGAGGTCCCTTGCAATCCCTGTTGTTCTGTGATTCTGTGATATCATTATCCTACATGCTGCTGCAGGCAGATGTTTTGACAGACTCAGATGAGATGCCAAGCTCAGGGTACCAGAGCTTCCTCCACGAGAGGCACTGTGACATGAACACCATCTTTCCACCAGCTTCAGGACAGACCATGTTTAGGCAGTTTCCTTTTCTAATTACATGTGGAAATATGTTTCTCAGCTCTTCTGGATTTCGCACAGGATCTCCCTGCTCATCCTTGGCTAGTCCCCCAGAGCATCTACTCTCCTGTAAGACAGACTCACTTGTGAGGCAGGACCAGGGGCACTTCTTACCTGGGCATGGAGCCTCTGCACCCCTTTGACCTGCCATCATCTTTAACACCTAAGAGGAGGCCACCAGGAAGAAGGACTTCTTCCTGGTGACTATGCAGGGTGCACTGATATTCTTAGAGGGCTTCAGCATAATCAACATCTGGTTGTAGAGTGTACATTTGTTCACCCTGCAGCATTGAAAGTGATGCTTCTCTCTGGCCAGGTGTGAGAACACCAAAGCCACCTGCACGCCTGGGCTTACCCACAGAAGGATGAGATGGCCTGCACAGATGCTTTTTTCTGCTTACCACAGCACTCGCACCCTCAAACATCTACCAGCTCAGGAGTGCACCCTCCTCTCAAAATAATCTGACTGAACATAATCTGGGTTGCCCTGTTGCCTGGCACCATCTCTACCCAGCAAAGGGCACTGCTGCCTGGCCGAGGGAGAGAACAACCTGCCTGCTCAGACACTGAAATGAACTTTCTTCCCAGGGCCATACAAAGAATTGAGGCATCCAAATTTTGCTGCCCCTCATTTTCTTCTTGTCTTGCTAGATGAGATGACTGATTTATGGTGAGCATGGACCACATTTGGGAATAGAAGGAACAGAGCAAAAGTGCTCTGGGCAGGACAACAGGAGTTTTTCTCAACTGCCAATGAGTGAGAGCAATTGGCCAGTGTCGAATGAGATGGGTCCACACAAAGGACCTTCTCTGGTGGTTCTTAGTGTAGCACCCACACAATCACGGGCACCCAAACAGATATCACAGAGTTTAGTACATACAACCCCATGAGCAAGCATGGCTTCTCTGGAGCAAGTAGGTGCCTTTCTAGACACAAGCAAACCCTTTCAGCCTTCCCTTCTCTGAGCCTGTCTCTGCCCTTGGGACTGTAAGCACAGCTACACCGCAGAGGAACAGCCCTTCGCCCTGCTCTTTTGGTGCAGCTGACATTTGCTGTTCGGAGATGCTTTGTCATGACAGCAGGTTCTACCCAGCCCTGCCATCTGGGACTGATACAAAGAGAAGGGCTTTCTCTTCCACGCTGACAGATGCCCCACAACCCCACCAGCCTGCCCTGCTGGTTTATTCCCAATACAACTCTGCTGTTGGATCTCCAGAAGAGGGAGTTAGTGCTTCATCGTGTTCTCCAAGCGTCTGCACAACTTTAAACACGCTGGAACTATCCGAGAGCTGTTCTCCTTTTTTATTAATCAGAGCAGCCACTCCTCCTTCCTGGGACCATTAACATGATCAAAGCAATGACTGCATTTGTGAATGGAAAGAGGAGTCAAAGTTAGGATGGAGCTTTTACTGCTAAGCAGCTCCTCTGTTATTAACCCAGGCCTGAGCACTTTGCTCGTTCTCATGTGGCCACCAAAACTGGACAGAATGAAGGCCAGGGGAAGCCAAGAAGAATACTAGTGGAAATACTATCCACACAGCTCAGAATGCTCCTGACAGGAACTGTGGGGGTCACATCTGCACAAATTCGTGCTGCTTGTGTCTAGGCAGGAACATGTTTGAATCAAACCTCAGAGCTGCTCTTGACGTTCCACAGACACAAAATCGTAACAGACTATAGTGTGCTGTTCTAAAATGGTGCTGTGTAATGCTTCATGGAGATCTGACACATGCTTCAGCCATGCAAGCAGGCATAAAAGTGTGAGAAACCAGCATGAGACACCAGCCTGAATCGCTGGCACAGAGAGAGGTCAGTGGCTCCAAGTCTACCTGGAAGCTAACTCAGACATCTGCTCCTCAGCCTTGGTGCTGAGTACAGAAACCAGCGAAGCCTCAGAGGCCCTGTAGTAGCCTGTAGGAAGGACCTGGAGGTGAACCATATGGCCTGGTTGTGATGCCCATAGAGAGCTCATAGCCCCAAGGCTAGAGAAGGCTGTAAGTCCTCACTCGAGGAAGGAATGTTGGAAGGGTCCAAGGGCCCAAAGCAGCAGTATCAGTGGCACTGTGCAGGCATGGCTCCTGTCTGAGATACCACAGCATCTGGGATGTGGATGAGAGGTTTCTGTCCCACCCTCAGCAGTGACACAGTGAAAATGAGGGCCCTCAGCAGAGCCAGGGAAGTCCAAATGCGTAAGGAAAAAGCTTTCACAGGAGGCAAATCCGAACATGAGTTCAACCAGGGGCAACAGAGAGGAACTGAAATGGCTCTTTCACTTCCCGCAAAGTCACTGGGAAGAGACACCGGGGATCCTCTCCCTCCTGCAGAGCATGGGAACACCCAGTGCAGGGATGCAGAGTGAACCAGCTGCTTTCAGCTCCTTCAGCTGTGAGAGTTCCTTGAGAGCAAAGGCAGAGCATCCCAGAAGAGCTCCAGTTCATGAAAAAGGTTGCAGAAAGGGGAGGAGCTGAGGTCTTCAGCATCTGCCCAGAAGGGAAAGGACCCTTTCTGGTTTAGGGTGGGATTTTGTCTTCTACCTGGAGACGGCCAAGTCAGGGATCTTGGATTCTGGATGTAGAGTGAGGACAGCCCACAGTCCAAAGCCATCCAAAGCACGGTGCTTGTCACAAGATGCTTCCAGAAAAAGGCTTGGTGAGGTTGAAACATTGGATTTATCCCAGGTGACAGACTTCAACCACCCTTTCACACCACCGATCTCAACATAGCAAGACTTTCTTCAGCTCTGTCACCTGCCTTCAATCGTCTTGACAAAACTGCACCCCCTCAAGTGAAGAGACACTGCAGGAGCAAATGCCAGCTGGCTGCTGAGCTGTGGTGTGACCAGTGATCCCTGGCAGCACGCTCTGGCTTTCACTGAACTGGGCACACCTGGGATGGGCCAGGGGCCCATGCCTGGCCCTTCTCTCCAAACACTTCAGAGAGCTGTCTTATTCCCCAGTGGGGCTGCTGGGAACCTTTTCCCATTGCCTAGACGGTGTTCAAGCCCTTCACAGCTTCCAGGCAGGAGAGATACCCCAGCACCAGGAAACCTCCAGGACTAGGTGTTCTTAGAACATCCAGACTTTGCAGACACTGATGGCTCTTGCAAAATAAAAGCAGCCTGCAGGGCCATGGGCATCAGCAGCTCCTTCCTTAGTGCGGCCATGGCTGCCTGTTCTCGTAGGGATGAGGCATCCTGAGCCACCAGCTCCCTGTGAAGCAAATGGGGCTCACCTGAAAGGGACAGAGGAACATTCAGCAGTCCTCTACAGAAAGAAAATACATCCCAATTGCCCTAGACTTTTTTTGTGGTTTCCATTTTATCAGAAGCAGTTTTGAATCTGCTTTTCTTCAGCACAGCTGTCTCTGTACAGGCAAAGCCTGTGAGGGAAATACTCAGAGCTTTTGGAGAACCTTCCCAATCACATCTGACCTTACAAAATGAAAATAACAAGGGCACAGTCGCATCCCAGTTTTATTACAACTGACCTGCAGGCAAAAGGATAGAACTATTACATAAACACTCTGATCCATATAATATCTTAAATAGAGGGGGAAGTCAAACCAGGATACCAGATAAAATACTCTGAAGCTCTCTGAATCAGTTGTGTTCCTGAGCTCCATTTTACAGACAGTAAGGCAACATCCCTGCACATCAGCTTTTTGATAATTTTTATACATGTTTCTATGATACAAGAAAAAAAAGTAACCAGAGTTCACAATGTACAGTTCTTACACTATTTTCACAGCTTCTGAACACTATACACTTTCTTTTATTTTGTAATAAAGATAATAAAGAGAATAACCGATGCACCCTTAATAGTTCATAATAACCTGTGTTTATAACAACCCCAAAACTGCCCTGTGCAGCCACCCAAGCCACAGCACCTCAGCCCTGACTTTGTCACTAGCAGCTCAAAGCTCTGTTTCCATTTCACATCCACTGTTTAAGTTGCTGCTGCTGGGTTGATATCGGGAACAGATCGGACACTGCAGAAGAGCTGTGTGAAGGCAGTCACTTGTGCTGGAGGGAAACCGGTTTTTGGGAGGATTCATCCCAGCATTACCCCTCTGAAAGGCTTTAGGGGTCCTTGTTCCTGGGGAGAAGCAACTCTAGTGCGTGGGTAGAGGTAGAGCTCCCCTACATGTGCCCACCTTTACTGGACCTGCATCACTTCAGCCTCCAGACAGCACCAGAGGTCCCACTATGGGTGGCTGAATTGCAGCTGCCAGGACTTGCCAAGTCTCAGAAAAGCTGTTTGCCGAGGCTGCAGGGCTGAAGGAGAGAATCACTCACCCCTTTAGATACCCTGTGTGTTTTTCAGCAGGTCCTTCCAGGTCATTAATCGGAGCTGATGGTAACAACCAGTGACTCCAGAAAGCTCTGCCTTGTCCACTTTGGGAAGACTTTAGTGACTGCCTTGCCTGCTGAGCACCTGGAGGAGAGGGCAGGAGCCTGCACCTCCTCACCCCAGCCTGTTGCACCCCAAGTGATCACATGGGCTCAGCTGTGGTGCCAGACGGACCAGCTCTAACATCCAAGGGGCAGATGAAGTAGAGGTGTTACCTCTGCAGACACAGAAACCGCATATCTGAAGGAACACAGCCTTGGTTTTCTCCAGTCCCAATCACGCACCCGGGCCAGGAATGTGCTGTTCTCCAGTGCTCCTGCATCAGCCCAGTTTGCACTGAGTAAAAGTGGTTTGATATCTAAAGCCCACCTTCAGGAATCACAGAATCACTTTGGCTAGAAGACCTGAATCCTGCCACTGTTTTCACTCCCACTGTGTCTCTGGCCCCCTGCATCCTGGGTCCAGTTTTGCGACAGAGCTGCCAGTAGGTTGCTGTAACAGAGCTTACCTACAAAGTGCCTAACTTGACATGGAAATCGGAGACCCTGCGGCCTCTGTTTAATCCCCAGTGTGCTACTAAATGCCCCAAAACAGCAATGTTTTGAAAAACAAACAATGTTTTAAGGAAAAAATACTCGTTTAAAAATAAGCCATTGTTTGCAGAAATGCCTGATGTGGTTTTCTGCTGAGCAATGGGCCAGAAGGCAGAATCTTGCCTGGCCTTGCTGAGTCAGCTACAAGGCGTCAGACGCTCCTTCATTTTCCTCTCTGTCTGCACCAAGCAATCCCAGTGAGGTTCACTTGAGGGTGCAGGAAGAAGAGCAATGGAGGGTCACGAAAGAGGTTAAACACACCTGGAAAGGGGTGAATGAAGTTTCCAGCAAGCCAGGCAGAGCGTGAGGTTTTCAGCAGCGGGGCAAGCACTGAGCCCCAGTGCAGCAGGGGGACCTTCTCCCGTCCCACAGGCAGCACGAGAAGGAAGCGCCAAGGTTGGCACAGTGGCTGGGAGGTGGCTGGCTGGATTGGCCGCGCTGGCCTCAGGCCAGGGAAAAGGCATCAGGGCTGTGACAGCAGAGGATGTGAGCAACACTGGCTGGAAACCACAGACACTGACAGCTCACGGACACAGCTGCAGCCTTTGTGAACGGCACCGGTCGAAGTCAAAGCAAAGCCAGGCGAGGGTGAGCACGGTGCAGCTATAAATCAGGTCACAAGCAGGTTAAATTCAATTGAGTAGTTTAATAATTCTTCAGGTCAAAGGTCTTATCTTACCAGGTAACAATTTACAGGACACCTAGTTAAGAGTGAAGAGTGGCTGGCTTGGTATAAGGAGAAAGAATACATGATGTCCCATCTCTGAATATTTTAACGTTAGCCTCTTTCAACGCAACATATTTTTGGTAAAGACATATTCACTATATTTAACATGATCTCTTTTTAACAGGAAGTTCAGCTGAGTACACTGTCCCCAGAAAGTACACTGTGACTGTAAAGCAACAGGATTTCATAGCAGTAAATCTATTGCACTTTGTGAAGAATAAAATTCTCCTTTGCCTTTCGCGCTCCAGAAGGCAAAGCATCTTGTTGGTTAAGCAAGTTCTTCTCCCTCTAGGCAAAGTCTCTTAATGTTCAGACAGACAATGCCTAACTTCTGTTTGTTTGCTTTTTATTATTACTTGAAACAACAATTGGAAGAGTTTGAGAGAAAAATCTTTCCAGTAGCTGCTGAGAAGTCTCCAAGTTTGAGTCTAAAAATGAATTTTGGGTGCTATCCAATCACGGTCAACAAATAAATGTACTTATTTCCACATTTCATGAGTATGTCCACAAAAGAGCAAGATGAGGTCTCTCTTTGACCAACACTAACACTGTGTGATCAGGTATTACAGGGATGCACTTTATATGTGACAACAGTATACAGACAGGATGGAAATAACACCAATAGTATTGCACATGGTGTCTGGGCGAGCATTAAAAACACTGCAATACGGGATGAAAATTCTTTACAGCTTGTTTTCCCTCAGCCCTTTTTCTAGAGTTTGATGTAGCAGCAATATCAATCGACGTACATTGGAGAGCTGGGAGTTGCTGGCATCTGATCCAGGATTTTACAAACATAGCATGCAACATCCACTGTGCGTTCCTCATACATCAGGATGAAGGGATGTTTCTGCAATCAAATAGAAAGACAAGGTTATGCTCACCCTCTGGTGCTCACTGGCTGCCCCAAGTAAAAGCTCAGTGGATGCATTTGCCAGACATGGGAACATGGGGCTCAGTGGTAGTTGCAGGACAACTCTGGTTCACGGTTTTACGTAATAAGGGAGGCTGGGCTGGAGGCAACGATTCAGGATTAACAGCATCTGACTCCTTTGTACTGAAATACTTCTAAGAGAGGTTTCATCATCGACCTTGCCACCACTGGGGAAACAGGAGTGACAGGGAGACTCTGTAGAGGTCAATCAGGATTCAGGACGCAAACCACTTCTGCTGAAGCCTGACCCCCTGCTTTGCTCAGGAGGCCATACAAGCTGTAGGGTTACACCATGGTGACTCGGGGCCAGGACACCAGGCAAGCTCCTTTCATATCACACCAGCACCACCAGCGACCCAGAGCATGGATGGTCTTCGCTAGGTACTGACTGAGGATCTCAGCCACTGCCACAAGCCCAAGCCAGACAGAGTGGCCTGGAGGTGCTGCTCTTCCCCAGGCTGCGGAGCTGAACACATCCGATGGCCTGAGAAAATCAGCAGTAACCACGTCCATGTGACTCAGCCCTGCAGTGTGACTGGCAGAGCTGCGCTGACCAGCATGAGCAGCTCTGCTTTGCACTCACCAGAAGCTCTTTATACTTTGGCCTTTTGGACTCGTCCTTTGTAAGGCTAAAGAAAGCAGAGAGAAAATTAGGAGAAGGTGGGAAATGGTTACAGACATCAGATGCCAGTTTTTACATTTCTTTTCTGCAAGAACCATCCTTGTGCTGTGAGCGAGCACAGGGACTTGCTCCTTCCCACTCCACATGGGTGAGCACCATGTGTGCCCACCATCAAAACCCGCTGGGGCCTGACTTGAGACAAACACTGAATACGGAGGTGGGCTGAAGGGGAAAATTGTTCCAGCCAGCACTCACAGAGCTGCTGGGATCCCAGAAAGCTGCAAAAAAATCCCAACAAATCCCAGAAACTCCTTCACATATTGAAAGTGTCTCTTTCCGTCAGAGACCTACTGCAGCAAGCAGGCAAGGCAGCAACACTGCAGGACTGGCTTTCAACAATTTTTCTGACTCTTCAGTGCAAAATCTGCATTATTAGACTTAGATTTGCAGGGTGATACTTGGGAGATTTATTCTACCACCCAGCAGCTCAGGAGGAGACCTGCCTGCCTGCTTAGTAACAGCCCAATTACTGTTTGCACTTAAGTAAAGGTTATGAAGGGAAATTATTTATTACAGCACTGCTGTGAAGACATGGTAAAAATTCCAGGCAGAAGTAAGATTATTTACAAAACCAGATTAAACAAACCCCAGAACTGGGCTGAGAACTGCCCTGTGTTCTGGGGCTGCTCCTGAGCAGCAACTCCTGGGCTAGGAAACAGGCTGGAAATACAGACTGGCCCAGTCAGCCCCATGGACCACGGAGGCTGCTCTTCAGCAGAGATGCCATGCAGGTTCCTCTGCTAAGGAACCCAGAGCCAAGCTTACCAGTGCACAGAGGGCAGGAGAGCAGGCTCCACACTCTGCAGACTTGAAAATGATGTGGCATCTCTATAAAGTACGTGGGAAACAAACTGTTGCTGTACTGTCCATGGGGGAAGCTGCTCTGACTTTCTGACTATTTCTAACTGAAAAACAGAACGTTATTTTAAGCTGAAAACCATGCTGGTGCTCAATTTTCTGAAGCCTAAAGACAATCACTAGACCTTCCTACAGCCAGCTGGAATCAGAACCTGGCCTCCAGAAAAATTCCTAAATCTGGAACAGATTAAAATCCAACCCCCAGAAAAATCCCCATCAGATGAAAAACCCTAAACCGAAGCCTCCTGAACATTAAAACTGTCCAAAGCTGAGCTGTGCTGTGTCACAGAACTCTCAGATGGACACCTCAGTGCTGGAGATGTCTATCACCTGGGCCTGCCTAGGCCAGAAGTTCCCAGAAGACAACTGCAGCTCCTGCTGAAGTATCTCCTCTGCACTCTGGCATTAGGTTAATGAAATTATGTTGACACCTTTCACATTTTGATAGAAAACTACTTCATCAGGCACTTCACTACTAGCCCATAACCTAAGCAAGACTGCAGACACGTGGCAACGGAAAAACTATCTAGAGCCCCTCCTGCACACCCTCCCCACCGTGCCATCCCCAGCTCACTGTGCCGCCCTACAGAAAATGATCTCTGGTCTTGATCTGATATATGACTGATACAAGACACAAAGCCACCAGCCACGCACAACCCCCACTACAGGTCCTGACAGTCACTGTGCTGAACAGAACTGGGTGGGAAAGCTCCTGATTGACTTGTCAGTCAAAAGGTGGCACCAGTACACAGACTCCACCAACAGGCTTCAGAAGAAAGGTCAAACTGCAGCTCTATCCCGAGGCTGTGTCACACGAAGGTGACAGAAGCCTCCTGCAATGGATCTTATCATGCTTCTCCTAAGCACAGACTCTGAGGTTTTCTTCCCATCCCTTTCCTAAATAGCAGTTTCCAGAGGTCTGGTCTGCAGTCCCCACACAGACAAGTATCCCACCACCTCCAAACCAGTGAACCATGAAAGGTCCTCAGCCTCGTGCTGGTGCAGGACTGTGACACTAAGCTGGGAAGTGACTGGCATGTGACCCTTGTCCAGCAGTGACAAAACAACAAACGCTTTCAGTAGGTGACACTTACCACAAGTTGACAAAGTTGATGAAACTTGGGGAGAACTCTCTCTCCTCTGAGTTACTCAGCTGCGGTGGGTCTCCTTTTACTACTTGTGTCAACTGGTCAAACACACTGTTCCACTTGGGGTAGGGAAATCGCCCCGTGGCCAGCTCATACTGCAGAGAGACAGGAACAGCACCAGGCACATTACACAACTTCTTAACCAGGGTAAGAAATTGCCTGCAAGGATCTGAACTAAGAAGAGACTCTTCACCCCATTGCCCAAAATTCAGCTGAAAGAACAGTGAGGAAATTTTATCCAAGAGTAATTTCTGCTGCCTCAGAGTCAATCTGGCTGTGCCAGGCTTTCATACCGGCAATGCCTTCTCCTCCGCTTGCTACAAATGAATCAACGTTCATTGCTACATTTACTGTAGTAAAATCTTGTCCTCCCCCGGCACCCTAATAAGCATTGGAGAATATGGAGCATGAGAATTCTCATAGAATATCTCATGTTGAAAAGGACCTATAAGGATCATGGAGCCCAGCTCCTTACTCCTCATAAGACAATGAGAACGAGCATTTTAACACTCCAGGAGAGAAGACAAAAGCTACTGGTTCAGACTTATTGCTTCTGCCTTCTCTTCTGCTTCACAGCCTTGAGAAGGGGATGATCTTTTCAGTTTACTGAGGTGTGCACCCAGCAGGGTTGTGGTTAAGCGAAAGAGGAATCAGCAACTGTGATTCAGGATTAACTGAAATCTCTTGCCCAGCCAGAGTGTACACCAGATGCCAAGGCTGTAAGAGGCTCATTTCCACAGGCTGGGGGCTCTCTTCCGCACCACCACACTCCCCATTCCTTTTCATCTGAGATTTTGAAGACAAAAATTCATTTATAATCCAACACCTTGTCCCTGCTCACATCACTCTGCAAAACAGAGCTGCATCTAAAGGTACCCTTGGGGATTCAGGAGAACCATCTGCTTTGAAGAGATCACCGTTGTTTCCGAGCCAGGAGGTGACCACTTCAGCCACAGTGTGTAAATGCTTCACAGCAGCAGAGCTGGGCTTTGCTTCTCACCCTGTTTGACACCAACTACCCCGTGGCCACCCCCAAGAACAGGGCTTTAAACCCACTCACTCACCAGTGTAATTCCCAGGCTCCAGACATCTGAGCGGACATCGTAGCCTTGCCTGGATGCACTGGGATCTATCCTTTCAGGCTGAAACAGGAAGAAGGACCCATCAAGCCCTGTGCCGTGCAGGAAGGAACGAGACACGTCTGCACACTTAGAGAAAACTCTCCCCTCGTCCTGCAGAGCAGAGCCTGGCACAACTCTGGAGGCAAAGCTGCTGCTAGGGCAGATGTTCCACACCAGCAAAGAAACACCTGAAAGAATCAAACTCTCATTTCGTGGTGATAAGAGTGTAAAAGGTGATCTGAAATGGCAATTCATCTTTTTCTCCATTTGTATGAGAAGCTTGAACAACTGATTCTGCCTATTTAGTTAGTTTTGTTTAACTCTGGGGTCTCTTTAACACAAAGTATTGTTTTCTCTGATTTTACAACCTAAGTTGTTCTTGTCATAAGAACAGGGAACAGCCATCTCACCCAGCAACCCATGGCGCAGAGGGTTAGCAGCCTCAGGACTCTTCTTGCCAACTAAAAGAAGGTTTGAAAACCTCAAGAGGTTTTAAAAATAATGCATTTTACAAAGAGCTCTTCCTTACAAGGTTTTGGGCAGCCCTCGAAGATACCTGCGATGTTACAAGGTCTTCGCACATTCAAGAAGTTTTCTACAGGAAACATTATGGAGCCAGACATCGGCAACTGGCATCCAGCGAGTCCGCTGGAATGGTGACCCAGCCTAAAGCTTTTTTATGCTTTGCCTGTCAGCTTTACGAGAAACCTCAACTCTGCCAACTGCTTTGGTTAAAAATACCATCATTTTTAAGCCTCAAAAGAAACAGGTTCCATTCAGTTTTGACTACAGCAATAATAAAGAGACCTGATCTACTATAAAACACTGCATTATTAGCCACAGGAAACTCTCTGGCTCCTTTGCAAATGCCATGTTAATACAATTTCAGGGCAGATTGCAGGTGCAGAGTGTCATGCGGTGAACACAGTCACTCAGTGCAACCTCAAGCCTCCAGGGGACCACCATATGAGACCACCATGTTTTCAGCACT
Organism: Phoeniculus purpureus; assembly: GCA_028565055.1. Taxonomy (NCBI): domain Eukaryota; kingdom Metazoa; phylum Chordata; class Aves; order Bucerotiformes; family Phoeniculidae; genus Phoeniculus; species Phoeniculus purpureus. The sequence goes on along the minus strand of JAOXOE010000787.1, from coordinate 460,765 downwards.
ATCGCCAGCATCCAAACCTTCCTGGCACTTCTGGCTGCTCTGCCATGCTGCCAGCTATCCTCTCTGCAGCCCCAGCTGTGACTGCTTCTACACTCTTCCATTCCCTCACGAAACAGGCAATTCTCCTCCTGTGCTCTACTCTTGTGAGACCTTGCCTGGAGTCCTGTGTCCAGTTCTGGAGTTCCCATCACAAGGCGGCCATGGAACCATTGGAGTGAGTCCAGAGGAGGCCACAAGGATGATCAGAGGGTTGGCACTCCTCTGCTCTGGGGACAGGCTGAGGGAGTTGGGGCTGCTCAGCTGGAGAAGATAAGGCTCTGGAAGGACTTACTGCAGCTTTCAGTACCTGAAGAGGCTACAGCAAAGCTGGAGAGGGACTTTTTATGAGGGACTCTAGTAATAGGACAAGTGGGATGGATGGTCTCAAACTAAAAGAGGGAAGATTGAGAAGACATCTGGGGCAGAAATCAGTTTCTGTGAAGGTGCTGAGGCCCTGGCACAGGTTGCCCTGGGAAGTTGTGGCTGCTCCATGCCTGGAAGTGTTCAAGAGGCCAGGCTGGATGGGACTCAGGGCAACCAGATTTGATGGGCTCTGCTCTGGTGAGAGGTATCACTGCCTGTAGCAGGAGGCTGGCACTGGGTGAGCTCTGAGGTCCATTCCAGTTCTACCCATTCTATAATTCTATGATTCTCCAAAATGGAAACTCACCCAGGCTACCACCCACACACAGAGTACGAAAAAGTTGTTTCCACCAAGCTTCAGTGGTTCTACTTGTGGTTTCTCCTACAACCTTGTGTTCACCACTCGTAAGTAGATGGGATACTGCCTTCCCAGTGCCACTGATGTGTTTTGCCTTCCTTACTCCCAGTCACGGTGTGTGCTCCGGAGCAGGCTGTCTGACAGGCCATCCCCTGAGCACGCTGCCTTGCTCATGCTGCCATTTTCCCTCTGCTTTGCTTTCTTATCCTTCGCTGAGGGTTCCCATTCAGCTTAATCTCATGTATCAGTTGCTCCTCTTGTAATTCTGAAGGACTTTTCAGTAGCTCTGGTAGGAGAGCATGCAAAATAATAAAATTACAAAAATTCAACTCTTTTAAATCCAACATCAGCCCTCTAGATGCTCATTTGGTATCTCCCTCAAAATCCTTCACATCCACAGGGCATGTAAGGCTGGGCTTCAAACTGCCCCTAGTCCAGCACCCACCTTTGCTGGATGGTTCAGCACAGAATCACAGATCACAAGATAAGGAATTAATAGCTAATCTCAGCATCCAGCTGTTTAAAGACAAGGAATAGAAACCTAACAACAATTTCTCCATAAGTTTGTAGCTGTGACAGTGAGAAAAGTACACGAAAACAGCAGGATGGGATCTGAATGGAAAATGTGTGTTCCTGGTCCTGGCTCCTGGCTACTTGCTCATTCGAGGGGAGGATGGTTTGAAAGGCAGTGGACATCCAGGACATATGTGCTCTTGGATATTGCAGGAGACTACTGGACACTGCAGCAAGAATCAAAATGTCTCAAGGAGGAGCCTGTGGCTGAGCACTGCCTCAGGTTCAGGAAAGACAAGATGAGCTCAGATTTATAGATCAAAGCTGTCCTCTGCTCAGAAGAAGCACATGGAATAACATCACCTAATGGCTACAAAACAGTCTGTATGCCCTCTGCAATCTGCTCCTGCAGATGGAGCGACAGGGACCATGATGGTACAAAGGGAAAGTAGAACAGACTAGATGATCTTTCAAGGTCCCTTCCAATCTCTAATGTTCTGTGATTCTGTGAACAGACCAAAATAAATGCCATCAAAACAGAGAGCAGAAAGAATCCTGGGAATTTCCCCTGTAGATTACAGGGGAGCAGTTAACACCATCGAAGGAAAAGTCAGAGTGTCACATGCTGGGGACCTGGAACCAGGGCTGCAGGCAAAGTCCAACTAGTGCCAGGTGCCCTTTGAATGCCAAGTGCAAGTGAGGAAAGGACATGGCTGACTGAGACCCACCACTGGATGCTGATGGAGCACTGGGGTGGGGGATGATGAATATCATCAAAGCAGGGCATGGGCTGCAGCAGGACTTCTCTCCAGTCCAGTACCCACCTAAGCACCAGCATCTTGGCTGAAAAACTAAAACCCCTGCTCCCCTCCAAAGCCCCAGTCAGGCACAGTGACACAAGGACACATGCAGGGCTCCCTGCAGCAATCAGATGCTTCACATTGCTAACTAGACTCTTGAAGATCAGAGCTGAATTTTCTCTGGTTATACAATCAGGCAATCCACAACTGCATACCTGGCATTGAAATAGACATCACAAACTCTTATTTGCGACTTAGGCAAATCTATTCCTGAACTATAAGAAAATAAAAGGTTATCAACAGCCAAAAATGATGAGAAGGACCCCAGGTTTTGCAATACCAGAAAGCAGAGCAGACTCTACACAGTACAAGCTCTCCCTCTGCTCCAGTCACAGGAACAGACAGATATGAGGTGAAAGCTGCCAGCCTCCACTGGAGATCATCTCCTCACACTAAAAAAACGAGTGGAATGAAGCCCAGCCTGTCCCTGGCTGATAATGGGAGCGCTGAAAAGCCCTGCACATCTGGAAGCAGGGCTAATCAGGTTCTAGCTGCACCAAATTCAGCTGCAGAGCAGCCAGTGAGCTCTGAGCCAGAGTGCACAGACAACATGAGCTGGGTGAGTCCTGTGTGCAAGAGCTCCAACCTCCTCCACGATGTTCTGCCACTACATTAACTGAGACACCACGTGTGTGTTGGTTTAGGGACCCTCAAGACAGAAATGCCATCCCACCACAGCACTGACTCCGTGCCCATGGGTCTGTGGTGTTTGGCGAGGGGTGCAGCACTGCTCACAGATGGAAGGCTCTGTCACTGCCCAAGTAACACAGTTCTTAGGGCCAACTCCAACTCAAACCCACAGCAAAGAGGGGACAGCTTACTGTAGAGTTGTGCCACAGCAATGGAAACTGCTTTCAGGGCCATAAATAGCCAGTTTGGGAAATTCTGCTGCTGCTCAGCATAGGAAAATATTGTTGCCCAGTTTTCACATCACAGTATTTCTCAAGAATATTCCTACAATAAGAAGCAAGTTTTTCATCTTTTGGGGCTGTCCCTTGTACAAGCCCTTCACACACTTGACGACGACAACTGGCACAAGAGGAGGACAGGGCCAGCCCAGCTGAAGTGCCTCTATGCAAATGCACAGAGCTTGGGCAACAAAC
>JAOXOE010000787.1:403746-448806 GCA_028565055.1 Phoeniculus purpureus | reverse complement strand
TCTAGGGAGAACAACATAGAGCCAAGAGGCAATGAAATGGCACTGAGGACACAGGCTGTACACACACTTACACGATTACACCACCTCTTGAAACAAAGGCCACTTAAAATTCTCCCAAACATTTTTGTGGGCAAGAAGAAAAGTCACAAACTTACCTCTGTGAATGATTTTCAAGTTTTCTTTTAAGTGGTTTAGTGCTTTCACAGTCTAGGAAAGAAAAACGATGAGAAATAAGCAAATGTTTTTCAGATTCCTGAGATTATTACATTTGTAAAGGATAGGGAGATAAAAGCATTTAATATGTTGAGGTATCAGTGCTGTAATAAAAGCATTTTTCTGAATCTCTCCTGCAAACAGCAGGTGATACAAGAGAGGGCAATGGGCTCCTGTAAACACACATCCTGGCAAGATCACACCCTGAGAGGGGAACGAGGGGTGAAGTCAAGCAATTTCTGATGCTATCTCAAGTGGTAACTCAGATCTGAGCCTTTTGCCAGACTTTTTCAGTAGGTAACAACTGTTTCCATTCTACTGCTGAGCAGGAACAGTGTGAGGAGAAGCAGAGACTGTTTATGGTTTAACCCTTCACCATCAAACGGAAGAGACACTTTGGGAGCCTGATTTCACAGGATGACTTAAAAGTCCCTGAAAGTTGACCATTCTAACTCATTTTGTATCTGCTGAAATGATTGTCTAAACAAATGAACAACAGAATGCCTTGAAGATGCAGGCAAGGGGGTGTTGGTGTGGTGCTGCAAAGCTCTCTCAAGCTATGCTACTGTCAGAATTAAGTCTAGCACCAAGGAGTAGCTTCCCAAGACTGTTCCTTCCTTTTGCCCAATGAGAATTCAAGTGTTCAGATAACAAAAGGCCCTGGCAAGCTCTGGGGCAGCTGAAGTGCTGCAGTCTCCTCCTCACTGCCCACCTTGCTCCTCCAGTACATTTTTCTGCTCTGGTAGCAGAAGCTACCAAACCTCTCTGAACAACACAGCACTCACAGATTTTTTCAGGCAGGCCTATGGTGGAATGAGACTAGATGGTCTAATTTTTCCACATAGCTTCAAAAACAGACACACAAAAGTTTAACAAAATACTCACAGCTAAAGTGATTTTGCCTAAGATTTCTTCTGGAATAACATCATCTAATACACTATATACATATTTGTAAAACTTATCAAACGAGGTAGACATGAGCTCCATGCAGATCCAACAGTCACCCTGGAAAGAGACAAGAATCTGTGTTAAGCTACAAATGAGAAATAAAAATCCAGAAAGCATAAAGAGATCCCCTGAGTCCAATAAAATACATCCACAGCAACATGCAGGTGACAGAAGGATGGAAGACTTGACCCATAGGCACCTCTCCCCCACTCCATTCACCAGCACAGGCATCCAGCTGACCAGCTCAGACCTACAACTATGTTTTAGGTGCCGTAATCTCAATGAATCCCAATCTCGAAATCCCATCTACCTCTCCAGAAGTTTGCGCAATGAAACATCAGGATGCACAGTAAGACTTAAAAAAAAGTCCCCTCCTTTCACACAAAATCCAGAGATGTCATCTAAGCAAGAGAAAATGAAAATAAACCCAAGTGTGGGGAGGGGTTCATTGATGTGTGTGTTGCAGTTAAACAACTTAAACGCAGACAAGTGTAAAACACACCAGTACCTGTGTTGAAGCAAGCTAAGTTTAACTACCGCAGGACAACAACAGGACCTTTTATCAAAGTCTCTTCAGAGATCTGTAAATGGACCTGCACACAACGGATTCACTGCGGATGAGAACAGAACCCCATGATATGATCTTCATATTCTGAGTAGGTATCTACAACATGTGAGGGACAGCCTGGCCACAGACTGATCTTATTCCAATTCTTTTGAAGATACTAGCTCCAGCTGAGGACAACAGAAGGCTTTGAGTGAGCTCTCTCTGTAGACTCTCATGTACTTCAGGCAGCTCTTCACTGCTAGAAATACTAGAACAGTATGCCCAGACCTGTCTTCACTACAAACAACATGCTCATCCCTATCTTCTGCAGGCTGGACCACAATGAGTGTAAAACTACGTTAGCTGCTTTGTGTGGAACAGAGTTCATTAGTCTGGCTGTCTGTCTCATCCTGGCTAAATACCACCTAAGTCACTTGTGTAGAAGCAGCAGTTCACATAGGTGGTGCTGCTCTGGGCTGCCTCGGTGCTTCGGAGCATGGGATGTGTCTGGGTAGGACTCAACTGCACACCCTGTGATATAAGAAGCAACCACTACAGGAGAAACTTCTGCGAGTAATTATTGTACACAAAGGAGCAATTTTTTGCTCCTTTTACTGACCAGACAAACACAAAACAACCAAATTCTATGCTGATACATCAAAATGAAACCCCATGGCAGGGGCATGCTGGAGGGGTGGCAGAGCCCTGTACTCCCACCCTGCACACCCAAGCCACTGCTGTGTGAAGCAATTTTGTGGAGCTTGTCATCTGAAGAACTATCACTGTGCCAGTGAGGGCCAGGTGTGATCCTTGATTTGTATTTATCTGGTGACAAAGCTTGCAGAGCCACAGATTTTAAGGCCAGAAAGGCCTTTTGTGCCAATCAGAATGATCTCCTGTGAAACATAAGCCAAAAAACTTTAACTGCCAAGACACCTCCAGTCCACATGCCTCGTTTAGCAGGACAGAAGTGCCAGCAAAGGCACCCACTGGTGTCAGCAGAGGCAGTGGTTTCCCCCTAGCTGGATCCTGGGCTGCTAACACACCTGCAAGGCTGTTTTCAACAATGCAAACAATGAAACACCAGGGAACATCCCACATGCCACTGGCATTCCGGATGCTGCTGCTTTAGTGTCAACATATCCAGCGCAGTCCTCCACCACTGGAGCAATGCTGCTTTCAAGAGCAGAGCTTTCCCTTCTGCAAGGCTGATCTGCTTTCCTAGGAATGGCTGAGTGGCCAGTGGTCTGGGAAGACTGTGGGTTCAGAGCCATAGGCAGACCTGTTTCCCACTGCTCCTTTAGCACCAGACCTTTTATAACAGCAAAATGTAAAGCGGGAGCTCACGTCACCCACCCGAGGGAAAGGGCTGCTACAAGCTTGAGACCAGAAAACACACATTTCACCCCCAACAAAGCAGAAGGGACCAATGGAAATAGTGCTATGCTGGACACGATGTGGATACCATAGTGACAGGAGCAAGCACAGCGCAAAGGGAAGGAGGCACAACTGATGTTCAAGCAGACATGGAGAAAGGACCAAAAGATGGGGAAATCTGGCAGAGGACTTGTCCAAGTGACTGAAATTAGGCCACACAAGCAGGACACTTCCCTTTCCAGCACTGCCAACAAACACACAGTGCAACTGAGGCACTTCCACATCATCAGGTGTGGCTCACAGAGAAAATAGCATGGATCCAGCACTGGTGATCAACTGAAACTGGAATCACAACAGACACTACAAGGTCTCTCATGAGAGCAAACAAGGACCTGTTCTCCCGGCTGTAAAATTATTCCAAACATTACTTCTGTTCCAAGCAGCTTTAAGTAAAAACTCAGCACTGTGCTACAGCCTCATGTCACTGGGCCTATGCTGTGGGGACTGGATTTGCTCAGGAGTCTTACTGACCACCAGCAGCCTTGAATGTTCAAGCACCAAGACTGTGACTAGCTGCAGGCAGCAGCTGGTGCTGGTGCAGCACAGGCAAACTGAAATGACAGGCAACCTTACTAGAGCCTTCAGGGTAAGAACAGCTTCTGTGGGGTTGGGATGGGCATGTTACCAACATCTCAAAGGACAAGAAATTGCCACCTAATGTTAATTTCATCACCCTGCCTGATGAAAAGTGCTGAAGGGAAGACTTTGTCTCCTGCAGAACATGTCATACAGGGGCCCTGAGTCTGTCAGTTACGGAGATAGGAATCCCAACATCTACCTGAGCACTGTGAATCCCCATCAGGAGATTGATGAAAAACAATTACAATTGCTTTTAACAATTACAGAGCTTCATTCAGGCTGGCGGCAAGATTCAAAACTCCTCCTGGGCCTTGAAAGAACTCACCCATTGGCAACGCTGGTCAACTTTATGGAGAACAAAAAAGAAGACTGGCAGGGACAGCCCAGTACTAGTTACACAGCCCCCACCTGACTACACACTGCTGATACACATGGGGAAAGCTGCTTCACTGCCACTGCAAGGACATAACCACTGTAAAGAAAGTTTCTCTTTAATTCATGGTCTCAGGTCAGGCAGATTTCCCATTATAAAATGCTTAAAGAAGAATTTCATTGTCTCTTCCCATTAGAGCTCCTCTGCCAAAGAATCTGTTCTAGTCCTTATGGAGTAGGAAGTTACTAGATGCTGATGCACATCTCGCAGGCATCCTAACAACATCCAGGAACAACACAGGTCATCCAAAAGGTCACTGTCTGTCTCCAGAGCATCTACAAAAACTGCTTAATCAGCAACTGGCGTGCTCCAACTTCTCTCTGCAGTCCTGAGTTCCCTGTGAACAGCCAAGTGTGTCACAAAGATGCCACCCTCCTGGAATGCAGCTTGGCAGAAAAGGACCTGGATACCCTGGTGGGCACCAAGCTGACCATGATTCATCAGTGTGACCATGCTGCAAAGGTGGCCAGTGGTGTTCAGGCTGACCTTGATGATGGGTAGAGTGTCTCCTCAGCAAGTCTGCTGATGACACTAAGCTGTTAGGCCTAGCCAACTCACCTGATGGCTGTGTGGCCATTCAGGAAGACTTGGACAGACTGGAGGGTTGGGCAAAGAGGAATTTAATGAGATTCAGTAAGTATCACTGCAGAGTCCATCACCTGGATAGGAGTAATGCAATACATCAATACAGGCTGGGGGATGATCTCTTCTGGAAAGCACCTTCATGGAGAGGGATCTTGGAGTTCTTGTGGACAAGTTCTCCATGGAACAGCACTGTGCTTTTGTGGCCAAGAAGGCAAATGGAGTCCTGGGATGGATCAAGACGAATGTGTCAAGTCGATCAAGGGAGGTTCTCCTCCCCCTCTACTCTGCCCTAGTCAGGCCACATCTGGAATACTGGGTCCAGTTCTGGGCTTCCCAGTTCAAGAGAGACAGAGATCTGATTGAGAGAGTTCAACAGAGGGCCATGAGGATGATTAGGGGGCTGGAGCATCTGCCTTATGAGGAGAGATTGAGAGACCTGGGACTTTTCAGCTTGGAGAGAAGGTTACGAGGGGACTTAATCACTGTCTATAAGTCCATGAAGGCTGGGTGTCAAGAAGAAAGAGACAATCTCTTTTCACTTGTGCCCTGTGACAGGACAAGGGACAGTGGGTGTAAGTTGGAGCACAGGAAGTTCCACATCAAAATGAGGAAAAACTTCTTTATTGTAAAGAAGTTACAGAGCACTGGAATGGGCTGCCAGGGAGGCTGCAGAGTCTCCTCTGGAGACTTTTAAGTCACTTCTGGATGTGTTCCTGTGTGACTTGTATTAAGTTCTATGATCCTGCTTGAGCAGGGGGGGTTGGACTCAATGACCCTTGGAGGTCCTTTCCAACCTCTTAATGATCTGTGTATCTGTGTGGATTAGGAGGAGCATTGCTAGGATGTCTAGATGTGGTGAGGCCACACGTAGAGTGCCTCATCCATTGATTGCTTCCTCAGTACAAGAGAGAAGTGATCATACTGGAGAGACTCCAGTAAAGGGTCACTAAGATGACTACGGGAATGGAGCAACTCTCCCATGAGGAAAGGCTGAGAGAGCTGGAACTGGGGGAGCCTGGAAAAGAGAAGGCTCAGGAAGATCTCATCAATGTATAGAAATATGTGAGGGGAGGGTGTACAGAGATCCAGGCTCCACTCAGCAGTGCTCAGTGACAGGGCAGCAACAGGCACAAACTGACACATGGGAGGTTCACTCTGAACATCAGGAAACATTTTTTCACTGTGAGGGGTTACTGAGCTGTGAACAGGCTGCCCAGGGAGAATGGAGTCTCTACCCCTGGAGTTGTTCCTTGGCACGTGGTCCTAGGTGACACCTGAGCATGTGAGTTGGTCAACAAGACCTCCAGAAGTCCCTGCCAACATCCACCATTCTGTGATGCCACTACTGAAGGTTTCTCACATTAGCGCATGGCGGGGAGCGCCTCCAACTTTTAAGCAGACTGCATCTACACTGGTGAGAGAATGAAGAGTGTCATCATCCTCACACATCCTTATTTCTTATGGACCAGAGACTTACCCCAGGGACAGCAGCTCTAAGTAATGCCAACACAGCCCAAGAATTCCATAGAAACATGGTGTTCTGCATCAGTAGCACAGAGAGCAGACACCTTACATCAAATGACCAGGGACATGCCCTCAATTCCCAGCCCTACCAGCACTGTGCTACTGTGCTATTGAGCTTGTTGGCACAGAACATTAGGGATTGGAAGGCACCTTGCAAGATCATCTAGTCTAATCCTCCTGCTAGAGCAGGATTCCCTAGACCAAGTCACACAGGAGCATGGCCAGGTGGGTATTAACAGGGACAGTTACTTGGAAAAAGCCGTTAGTGTGACCATGGTAACGAAGCAAACATTCCTAGCCTCACAGGTCCTGTCTGACACCGAACAAGCTGTGACACTTCCAGCAGACCTGAAGGGAAAGAAGACTGTGGGGGTTTTTTCTTAGCTGTAAAAACTCCTAAAAGCAACACTTGGGGCACAAGGGTTGCCTATAGCTCAGCTCAACACTCCTCTCTTCTCACTAGAAGGAAGTGACTCAAATGAAATCTTTGCAGAAACCCTAGAGGCACAGGCTTTCCTCCCTGCATCTAGCAAGTCAGTACTGCTTTGGGGATAACCAATGGATAGGAGCAATCAGATCCTCTTCCATGCACCATCTCTGGTGTTAACCTGGAAAGCTCTGGGAGTGTCTGCAGGAGTGAGGGCTCATACTGGTGCACTATGCAGAAACCAAATGGCTTCAAAGGGCCAGTGCAAACCACATGAAGTTTAACAAGGCCAAGTGCAAGGTCCTGCACCTGAATCAGGGAGATTCTCAACATCAGCACAGGGTGGGGGATGTAATGATGCAGAGTAGCCCTGCAGAGAAAGACTTTGGGGATAGTGTTGCATAAAAAAAATGGACATGTGCTGGCAACAGGTACTTCCAGCCCAGAAAGTAAACTGTATCCTGGGGTGCATAAAAAGCAGCATGGGCAGTGCATCAAACAACCCCCCCATCTCTGTTCTACACTGATGAGGGGGATTCAGTTCTGGGGTTCTTAGCACAGCAGAGACATGGACCTGTTGGAGCATGGCCAGAGCAGCTCACAGAAATGATCAGAAGGCTGGAAACCCTCTGCTGTGAGAACAGGCTGAAAGAATTAGGGGTGCTCAGCCCTGGAGAGACGCTATAGAAGCCACTGTCCATGTCACCAACAAAGATTACTAACCCCTGAGGTGCACTACTCATCACTGGTCTCCCACTGGACATTGAGCCACTGGGTGCATTCAGCCAGCCAGTTCCTTAACCACCCAGTGGTCCATCCAACAAATCCATGTATTTCCAGTTTAGGTAGCAGGACACTATGCATTACAGAGTCAAATGCTTTGCATGAGTCCATGCAGATGACATCAGGTGCTGTTCCTTTATCTACCAACTCCGTAATTCCACCACAAACAGTCACCAAACTCATCAGGTATTATGTCCCCTTGACGAAGCCATGTTGGCTGCTGTCAATCATTTCTTCATTTTCTTAGTCTCAAACCTGATCTTCACTGACAGTGGACATAGTTTCCTTCCACCAGTCCCTGCATCTGCCTTCTATAACTTGGGTGGTGTGGCCAGGAAGACCGAGGCAAAGAAGTCATTAGGTACCTCAGCCTTCTCCATGTCCCTCATGACCAAGTCTCCTGTTCCTTCTGGAAAGGGCCCTCATCTTCCCTCACCTTTCTTTTGCCGCTGAGGAGATATTTCTTGCTTCCCTTCATGTCCCTGGCCAGATTTAATTCTATCTGGGCTTTAGCTTTCCTCACCTGCTCCCTGGCTGCTCGGACAAGTTCTCTGTATTCCTCACAGTCTCCCTGTCCTTGCTTCCACTCTCTGGAGATATCTGTTAGATTTCTTCTGATGCTGTCACCTTGTGACATGAAGGTCATAATATCCTCAACAAGTGCAGGAGCAAGCAGAGCTTGCTCTGTCCCATGGAGGACCCAACTCCATCATGATGTGCATCAGTGCCATGAAGGCCCTGACTTCATGCGAAGGCTGAAACAGTGCACTCTCCCTTTTCAGCCTCATTCCTGTTTCACTGAACAGGAGATTTAATCTTAGTGGATGCTGATAAACAGACCAAGTCTCATACCTGGCAACCACCTTCCAGCATTTGTACTGTTGTCACATCATACAGGCACACAAATACAGGCATTGGGGCAAGAGAAGAACAAGAAGCAAATGACGTGTTAAGCTGCTGCCTGCTAAGTGACACATGGGAGCGGTTGCCAGAGAAGTTCCCTATCAGAAAAGTGTGTTTTTCCTGACGCTGCTATAATCTCGTTGCTAATTATCTGCTCATGAGAGCCACTGACTCAACATCAAGCTCTTCTAATCAACGTTTAAGCTCCTCTAAAGAGACTCGAATAGAAATCTTTCACCTCCTAGGAGCAGGCAGAAGACAACTCCTCATCTATAGCTTTATCCATCCCTGGAGAATCTAAATCCTGCCTCAGATCACATGGTCTTAAGTGGATCTGCCTTTTGGAACTTTATTCCTAACTTTTCACCTTAAAATGCTGGTACAAAGAGCTTTGTTTATACACCCTTTGCTGTTGAACTTCCTGAGAGAGGTTCAGCATTTAGCCATGTCCCAGGAGAGTATGCTGCAGCAGGGACCTGATCTTCACAGTTATTCAGGAACAGATCTGCAAAGGGGGCGAGACAGGTTCAAACAGCCTGATGAAGTTCTTTTTCTTCCTTCCTGTGCTTCTCTGCTGTCACCGTTTATTGGCTTTAAAAGATATAAGTGATACTAGAACAGAGTCATAGAGTAAACACAACAAAGCAGAAAACCTCACCCAAGCACACCATACCCCTTGTGTACCTTTGATGTACGTAACTCAGAACATTAACCTCAGAGTGACCTCACACAAACCTTTCCCAGATGGAGAATGCAAACAGTCCTACTTGGCTGCAGCATGGGAGTTTTGGACAAATCAAAGGTTCTACAGACTGACCAAGGTAGGGTTTTATTCACAGATCCTGGGATGTGCCTAGAGGTGCAGAGCCTTGCAAAGCTCTGAACACGTTGCTCACTGGCACCTGACAAGACACTGTCTTGCCCAGAGACTTTTCTCCACACCAGCTGAAACCTTTATCTTTTGTATTTCAGCAAAGCTGGAAATTTTGAGCCAAAGCTGAGACTCCACACTCAGTAGGAGCTCGTACTTTGTGAACACGGGAAATTCCTCCTGGCTCCAAATGGCATCATGTTTAAACAGATAAAAACCAGCAGAGCATGGGAAAAGAAGTCAGGGGAGCAACCTGCAAAATCACTGAAGCAGACTTTCTAGAAGCAGGAGTTCATTATTCAGTCCCACTTTGAGGCCTAAGCAACCACACTAACCTTCCTTCTTTAACAGCTTCCCAGTAGAGCCCTGCAAGACTCTGCACAAGTCACTGTGTGCTAGATAATACACAAACACAACTAGTGGCCAACAGGTCTCTATTTTCCTTCTTCCCTTAAGTGGATGTGCTGGGTTTGTGCTGAAGCAGAGGAAAAGGGGCAAGGCCAAACCACTGCACTCTGCCAGTTTCAATACCAGAGCAATTACAGAGGAAGAAATAATCTGCAGGAGCTGCTGCTCCTGGAGGAAGAGGATAAAGTCCTGAGGTGTTGACATTCATCTTCTCCAGAACTCTTACACTTGATAACATACCAAATACTTGCTGTCCAGCACAGTACTCCTCTTCTTGTGCAAGTACTGAACAGACTGAGCTCAGCCTCATGACTGGCCTCCAATCATGGCGCATGACTCTCTGGGCTTCCCAACTGTTTTACTAGTCATTCAAAATGAGACATCAATGGGAGAGCCTGGGCAAAGCACAAGGAGCAAATATGCTGCAGTCCTGCAGCACAATATCTACCTTAACTTGAAATAAGTAGATGCTGAAACAGTCATGGGCATGCAGTGTTTAAGATCATATTCCTGGCTATGATCAGCTGAAATATGTGAGGAGTGATGCTGGTGAGCTGCCAGAGCTTTCACCACTCTAATTCTGTTCTTCACCTGGCAGTTCTCATGGAAGCATCGCATTGACTAACTCACTCCACAGCACGTGCTAGCTATCTGCATGAATGGGCCAAGCAACATTACAGTCCCAAGGTCAGCTACTGCAGATGTTGCTCCTGTCAAGAACAGTCAGGCAGTTTGGGTCTCTTTCCCAAAAGGGCAGACTGGAACTGGAAAAGATGCAGAGAACAGCAGGAAAGACAATGAAAGGTCTGGAAGGGGTTCCACGTGTGACACAGGTTGTCACATAGCAGGTTGGGTAATGCATGACAGAAGGGGAATATGACAACTGTTCATAAAGCACTCAGTGATCTGGAGAGGACGGATAAAGATCAACTGTTCACAACCTCTTCAAACACAGAAACTAGAAGAAGCACAAGGAGCACCACTCAAATCAGCAGCATGAAAATCCAACATGAACCAAGATGACGGGCCTTCAAACAACAGGTAGACAATGAAGGAAAATGTCTCTCAGGGGGCAATGCTGAAGATGTACACATGTAAGGAGAAACTGTCATTGAAAAGAAATCCCTAAGAGTCACTGAGCACAAGGACAGCAGATCTAACTCAACAGACACTGAGCTGCTATAGACAAGTATCACGCACTTCTGCACAGAGATCCTGTGGCCATTGCCAGAAACAGAACACCCTGCCAGGAGTTTTGGTCTGAGCCAGCACAGTTGCCCTTGTTTTCTTACTGGTCTGCAGGTACAGACCACTCCAAGGATGATGTGTCAAACAGGAGGCTGTGACACAACCTGGACATGCCTGGACTTACACAGCTCACACCACCTCATGCTGGGGTGACAAGGCTGCCACTGCAGCAGCCACATTTGTTTACAGGGCTCCCATGTTCTCACCTTACAATGACTGACACAAACTACATCCTCTGCAGAGGTGGGCCCAGCCTGGCAGCGCATGCTGCAATGGGAAGCCACAGACTGCTGGAGCTTGTCAGGAAGGAAGAAATGCAGGGAAGAGTCTGGAATATGCAGAGACGCAACAACGGGTGAGAACAGCATGCAGGTGCTCAGCAGCACCCAGACATGGGGTCTCCTGGTTAAATACTCTTCATTAACAGTGAAGAGCTAAGAAACCTGACACAGATTAGGTTTCTCCTCCTTATCACAAGCTGGAAATCGCAAAGAAAAACAAGAAGGTAAAACCCAAACTGCTGTGAGTGAAGCGAGTTTGGAATGCCCACCTCTCTGAAGAGCGCGCCATAGAACTGAACAATGTACGGGCAGTCACTGCTTCGCATTACTACATCAAGGTCCATCAGAAGCTGCTTCTGTTCTTTTTCATCCACTGTTGACCGAATTCTCTGCAAGAGGAAGAGTGGTAGAGACATTATCACTCACATGCCATTACTGTACCCTCAGGCCCCACTTCCAGAGGAACATGCCAGGGACCCCAAACCCAAGGCTGAGCAGGCAATCCCCACAGCATGCTTGAACACTCAGGAGAATTAATCATGATCTCAAATAAGAAATGTAACTGAAAACCCCCAAAGCCATTTAATTTAGGCTGTAAAATCCCCAGCCCTCTCCTGAGCATCAACATGTTCCGATGAAATGTCAGAATGAAATTAAAGAGGAGAGATTTAATTGAAAGGTGCAGCAGAACAACATATTGAGGCTTTTATTTAAACAAATTCTCGCACAGTTCTGAGCTATGTTGTATGGGGCTTGAAGATTCTTTTAAAATGTAACCAAGAACGACTACATTTGAAATGTCTAAAAATAAATACAGAGGATAAAGAAAGAGGCTCCTTCCACCACAGCTGGCATGGCAAAAAGGGACCATCACATAGCTGAGGGAACACATTGCCCGGCTAATGCTAACGGGTGGGCAACAGTCCCTTACTGTCCTCAGAAACTAACAACTCTTCACCCAGTACTGACCGTGGGAACATTATAATTATATAAAAGATACTTTATCTATATAAGTATCTATTATAGATATACATACTGTGTGCATATAAAGAAATGTATATGTACACACATAACATACTTGACACATCCTGTATATAAAGTCTCATTTGGGCTTGAAAGAATAATGTGAGTTTGAAAACAGAAAACTCTCTGTGCTCAAACATGAAGCTGTTAAATGAGGGATGGAGACCATCCAGAGCTTTTCAAGTGATCTTACATTTTTAACAATTTGTACAAATGAATGCATTCCATGATCACAGGTGGAAGCTGCCACCCTGAAGGTGTAACTTGTGTTGAAAAAATATTAAAAAAAATTAAAACCAAGAAAAATGTGTTTTTCAAGAAGTCCAAAGCAACAGAGGTAGCCTTGACCCTCCTTGATGAGGAAAATTACTTGGATATCCAACAAAGGAAAATCATTCAACATTGTGGGAAAAATCTGCAGGATACCAGTACCCACTGACACCACTGCCCTGTAAGCAGCTGCCAGGGGCCTCAAGCCCACAGCCAGCGAGCACCAGGCTAAGTGTACAAAGGTATTTCAAGGGTGGCCATTCTGTACTTCAAGACTGTTTTATGATGACCCACACAAAATGAAGACAGTATTGACACTAGAATTTTCCTTACCTTTGGTGTATCCTGATATTTTGGTATTTCACCACTCGTTCTCAATGTTCTAGTAGCTCTAGTTTGGCCTAGGCCAGTAATTGTCATGTTCATGTTTGCCCCTTTCTCTGCCAGTGAATCTGGGCCGTCCGCACCCAGCAATGCCACTAAGTGGGTGGGAGTTTGTAGTAACAAACAGAACAAGATGGCTCAAGGGGCCATGAATGAAACTACAGTGCTTCACCTCTAGGTCACTGGTTCAAGTATTTCATGGTGCTTCAGACATGTCACTGAACAAACCCTGATGAGTCTGATTATTTCACTGCTTTGCATCTCCACCATATAAACCTCTACACCAGCCTGCTGAGTCACCAGAGGCTGACAGGATGTCTTCTCGGTGGCACACCATCAGCACCACATGAAGTTAACAATGCTACTGCACTGACCTCCCATAGCAAACAACAGATGTCAAAGCCACCATGGTGGGACTGATGAGGAATAGTTTAGCCTCTCACTGACATGCCACCAGCTCCTCCAAAAGGTTCCCCTCTTTGCTGAGGACCTTTCATCTGAATTATAACTCACATCTTCCTTCTGTGTTAATTCTGTATCTATCTACAGAAAGCATCTTTCCTGGTCATCTGGGGGTGCCCTCACCTGCATTCCCCTGATAACTGCACAATCCTGTGTCAGCCATCACCACACGCTCCTTGAACCGCACAACTTCCCCGATGGCACCTGACCCCCACCTCTGACAGACCCTTCTCTGCTGTTATTTCTCCATGTCTGGAAAGCACATGAAATACATGTCGTCTGGAGGTGGCAATTTCAATGACACCTCAGAACAACATTGAACTCCAAGATGCCTCCTTGTACTAGACACAATCTCCCCAGGGAAAAAGACAAAGGGCAGGCTGGGGAGCCAGAGGATGGACAGCAGGTCAGCTGTAGGGCAGAGCATCCAGGCAAACATGGGACCCATAGGACACCTGAGAAGCCAGCATGGACTCCCCAACACGTACAGCTTGAGGAAGGGAAGGTAACAATATGATGCAAGCCTGGGAAGTCTCACACATGAGTGCTGGAGACTGGAGATTGGCAATTCAGGAGGACCCAGTGCTGAGCTGGGGTCTGGAGAAGATGAAGCACACCAGGGAGTCTGCTGCAGGAGAGTATCCCAACTTACTAGTTAAGGATAAGTGCTGACTAGAAAAACAAGGAATAAAGAGCAAGAAGTGACTGAAGTCAACAGCAATCACTTCACCAACAGCACCTGAGCCATACTGACAGTCTGCTACCTGACTCCAAGGTGAGTGCAAGAAACTGCAGCAGCTACAACTAAAAGACTCCCCTGACAACATAGGAGATGGTGGGAAGGAAGCCATGAGGTGAGGCCACAGCCTGAAGGCAGAGATGAATAGGTCTGGCTTAGCTGTAGGTCTGACACCTCTCAGCCTGTCACTCTACTGCGTGTAGTCACCAAACGGCCAAACAAGCCACATATTGAAAACACAGGATTTGCAGTAGAAGCTTGAGGAAAGTCTTTCTTAATGGTTTCTTGCTGGCTTCAAATTTAAACTGCATCAGATCTTCCGGGAAAAAGTTCTCTGGCCCTCTTAACACAATCACAATCTAGGACAGCAAGGAGCAAGAGACTCAAAAGCTGTGCCCTGGGCAGCATCAACAGCAAAAGGGAAAGCTGCTGTGGGTTGGACCTCCCACAAATCTGAACCCAGACAGATCCCAGAAACTAGTCCCAAACCAGAAGAAGCCTTGCCCAGCCCCAGTACACATAGGTAAGATGCAGTGGGTAGCAACCAGAACAAAAAAAAGGAAAGAAAAAAAGAAAAAAAAGCTAGACATACCAAACTGGAAACCAGCAACTTAGGTTGTGAGACAGCACATAACGCTGCCCCACATGCAGGGCTCGCATATCCTCAGCAGAATGCACAGCAGGGCTTGGCAGGACCACTGGATGCTGTGCTTCCAGGGGACGGCAGGGACTGCAGACAACAAACCGGCTGGAAATGGGGGTTTGCCCACTCACTGCTGAGGACAAGAATATTTTTCTCCCTATCCAAAATACACTTAGTGCTGACAGAAGTATGACAGGTCTTCCACAATCACTAGTTTCCCACCTCCTGTCATAAAGTTCTTGCTTTCTCTCACCACTTCCTTTAAGCCCTTACTCGTTCCCTTCTTTCCCAGTGTACCCACAGCAGGACCTGGAGCGCTGCTTTCCCCAAAACTACCCAAACATATGCACGAAGCAGAAAAGTCTCCTCAATAAACCATAAGGAGTTAATTTGAGAGAGGGTCCCTAATTATGCAGTGAATGGAAACAATGATTTGCAATAGAACCAGCTTGCAAAAAACCCCCAGCTGTCTCTTGAGGAGGCAGTCATACCGGAAAGTGGAAGGACAGAGCAATGTGTCTTTTGGCTGAGCTGACACTAACGTGCCATTTAGCAGGCTTTTATAAGCTGTCAGGCATCCAGCTGAGGATGGAGAGATTAGGGAGGGACAAAGAAACATCTCATTTTTGTGCTCAGGGATATCTGATGCTTTGTGACCTATTTGTGCTTTGAGACTGCCATAGGAGAAAAGCTGGGAAAGCCAAAGCCAAGAACATCTGGATGACGAGGTAAGCACTGGCTATAGGGCAAAATGATGTCCAGAGGCACTAAGATCTGAACAAGAAATGGCTCCACAGCTTTACTGGCTCCTCCAGGAAGAAGAGGCATACTTCAGGAATACATCACATGCCTGGCATCCTGCTGTGTTTTGAAACAGCCTTGGTCACCTTCTCCAGACACACAACTGATCTTGAAATTACTTCTGATTTTCTTAGGACAAGTTTGGAGCAGAAGTAGAATAAGATGACATGGTCAAAACACTGCTAAAATAAAGAGAAAGCAAGAAACCAGCAGCAGTATTTACAGAGGCTGTCTTGAACTAGAGACTAGACTGGCAGTACTACAGAGTGAGGCTAGGCTGATTCAGACAACTCGTGTTGGAAGACACTGGAACTCTAGTATGTGGCTGAAAATCACAACACCTTTTCAGGTAAGAGAAACCCAAACGCAAGGACTGCAGACAAAAATGCCCTCTCCCCCGCTGTAATGATTTTGGACAGGAAAACAATCCAGTTAAGAAGAGGTGGCAAGACACTTCAATGGGACCGCGACAAAAAGCTTGAAGGTCCACTGAAGCACAAACTACTCGTCTTTTGATGGTGTATTTTTCAGCCAGTCGAAGAGGGGTCTCCTGTTGTGCTCAGGCTCCTGACACACACCTGCTGTCACCCAACAGACTGAAGGTTGACTCTTCTAAATATTAATTTACTTATTTGGTCAACTCTGCAGAGAAGAAGCTCTCCCAGCCTTCTAGAGGCCTTTTCAAGTCCCCTGGCCACACCATGTATTTTATGTGTATTTAAGTAAAAAGCCAGAGCATCCTGCTCCAACCCAGGAGAGCATTCCTCAGCTTTTGCTCCAGCTGGGGCTTCTTTCATACCAGTGTTCTTATAACAGTGTGGAAAACCCAAGTCCGCCAGAGGTCTTGTTTATGTGAACCACCACCAGTACCAGAGGGAGACCTCAGGACAGAAACTCTTCAGCTGCTGGGTGAGCTTCAAACTGCTTCACCCCAATAAAATGGGTGAAAAAAGTCTCATTTGCAGTTCCCTCATGAAACAACAGGCACAATCCCTGGAGCAGCATGTGGTGATGCTGGAGGGCAAATAAAAAAAGGGGCTGCAGAACTGCACATGTTGTGAAGCCTCCAGGATGAAAAAGAAGGCTGTGAGCAAAGCAGGGCTCTCTGCAAAGCAAAGAAGTCCAGGAGATGAATTCACAAGTTACTCATGAACTGCCACAGTCTGGGCAAAAACCAACTAAAGAGAAAACAAGAAACCAGGAGCAAAGTCAAAGGATACTGGGCAGAACTGGAAGCCAGGCCACAAAGATGATCAGAGGGCTGGAGCCTCTCTGCTATGGAGACAGGCTGCAAGAGTTGGGAATACTCAGCCTACAGAAGAAGGTCTCCCCAGAGCCTCTTACAGCAGCCTTCCAGTACCTGAAGAGGCCTTATAGCTCTCTTACAAAGAGCTGGGAAAGGGCTTTTTACAAGAGTTTGTAGTGTCAGAACAAGGGAAAACAGCTTTAAACTAGAAGAGGGGAGATTTAGATTAGATACTAAGAGGGTGCAGAGACATTGGAATGAGTAACCCAGGGAGGCTGTGGATGCCCCCTCTCCAGAAGTGTTCATGTCCAGGCTGGATGGGGCTCTGGGCAACCTGGTCTAGTGGGAGATGTCCCTGCCCATAGCAGCAGGGAGGAACTAGATGATCTTTAATTGTCCCTTCCAATCCAAACCATTGTATGATAACATGGCAGAGAGCTGGTGCTGCAGGCGAATGCTAGCCAGTGACTTCTTAGAGGAAAACAAGGAGTCCAGAAGATAAACCTGCCAAGGAGGTGAGGAGTTAATGTATAAACCGCCCTTGCAGCTGTGAATTTGCAGAAACAGAGCTCACAGTGGACAAAACCAGGCTGTTCTCCTTCCTACCTGGAAAGGGCTTTGACCTCTTATAACAACAAATCCTTGAGAAAATGATTGGGGAGTTTTACAGTGGCAGGATGACTGCAATGCCAGCTAAACCTGAGACAACAGGGATTTTGCACCTGTAGGAAGAGCTGAGAGAGGAAGGGTCCTAATAAGTAAGAGAACTGGGTTTTATTACAATTTAGAAAACACAATACAGTATCTTCCAGGGGCAAAAATTAGAATGGTATAAATGCCAATCCTCAGTTTGATCCTTTTTTCCTTTGTCCTATTTTCTTCCCAATGGCTCTAGGAAGCCTCTCTGGGGCACAAAGGGAAAAGGTTACAGCAGCCTGTTGCCAAAGGTGCAGTCCCCTGCCTCCAGAACCCAGCTGCTGCAGCCACAGTCTCACAAGTGCAAGGTCTCAGGTCCTGCAGCCCCTCCAGAGACACATCCTGTCTTCTCATTAATTAAATGAAGGAGGGACTGATGCAGGACTGGGAACAAGAATCTTCATGGACCCTGTACCCAGTAATGCTGACAGTTAAATCTCTGCTGCAGAGGTTTCATTCAGCAGCATGAGGCTCATTTACCCCCTTGGCTGCTGAGGCTCACACAAATGTTTTCTGGCAGTCCAGCAGCGCCCAACACCCCATCCATGGTGCCTGGATTACAACTGCCAGGATCTATGTGTTGGCTGATGAGCCAAATGCATAAAGTGGAAAAATTAAAGACAATGGTGCCTCCACCTGCAGATCTCAACATATTTTGGTGGTATTTCAGCACTCAGGAATTATTTTCTTGCAGTAGGAAGAACTGCAGACGGGAAGGGCAGCAAATAGGCTGCACTCAGGGGCCCTGGGGGCAGCAGCACACAATAAGGAACCAAAGACTGTTCCTTGTGCAAGGGCACAGCAGGCTAGAAAAAGCCTGGGAACAGGAGTTGAGGTTATGTTCCAGAGATCTGTGAGTGCTGGGAGGCTGCTAGCACAGCAGCAGGAGCTGCCATCAGCTGAAGGAAAAGTCCTGCAGCACAAGGAGGATTTGAATCTGTCCGCTGCAGAAGAGGCTGGCAAACTACAAGAGATGTAGCCTGGCCATGACAGCTGCAAATAGGACTTTGAGAAGTGGTGTAGGAAGATACCTGACTGCACTGGGAATGCGCAAGAGTGTTAGTGGAAACTCAGGTACTGGCAAAGAAGGATGGAGGAGCAGCTGAGGAAGGCCCTCCCCCACACCAACTTTCTCTGCATCTAATTAGCAGCTTCTGGAGCCAACTACATTTCACTCATCAGTACAGAACAGCAAACAACTTCTGGCTTGGGGCCTCCATAAAGCTGTTTCCTGCTGCTGAGTGTCCTTCCAAGGGTGATTTGCCTGCTGCTCTGCTGTTGCTCATGCAGAAGCTCAGGAAAGCAACAGCAACATCAACAAAAGCTCAGAGGCATGGGTTCTGAAAACCAGCATTCCTGATGCCTTGCGGGAACAGTGTGGTGCCACACCAGGGAGCTGGAAGCAGGTGTCACTAAGATCATAGCCAAAACATCAAATCCCTTCATTAACACGTTTTCTCCTCAAACCAGGGTGGGGAGCTGGGGTTTCAGAGGGCAACACGTTCACAGGCTGCCAGGACACTACAGGCTTGAGGGAGACTGAAGTAGCAAGAGGTGGACAGCCCCAAACACAGAGAGCTCATAGGGCAGATTTAGACAGAGCAGGCTGCCCCAAAAGCAACAGCAATCTGAGAAAGAAAAAGATTAATAGTTTAGGAAGTTCAGATTGGATAGGAAAAATTTGTTCCCTGAGAGAGTGGTCAGGCATTGGAACAGGCTTCCCACGGAAGTGGTGAAGTCACCTTCCCTAGATGTACATGACATGGAACTTCAGGGGACAGTTTAGTGGGCATGGTAGCCTTAGGCTCATGGTTAGACTTGATGGTCTCAGAGGTCTTTTCCATCCTTAATGATTCTGTGATTCTACTATTAGTTGCTAGTGCAAGCTCAGCCCTGTCCTGAAACCTCGCCCCCAAGAATTGCACCACCCAAGCTGTGAAACAGCTACTGCTGTCTTGGAGACTTCTCTCACTGATCCACCCACAGGGCTTCCTTTGTTGCATTTTGTGGTTTACCCCCACAGGGACAAGCAGAAGATTCAACATTTTAGAAATGGTGCAGCTGCCCAGACCCTCCAGGCTTCCTTTCCCTGCAGGCCCAGCCATGCCTGCTCAAGAGAATGGTGTTCAGATAAAAGAAAGTGGCTCCAGCTCAGCCCACAGCATTGACAATTTAAAGTTTAGACACTATCAACCTATCAAGAGATTTTGTTTGTGTAAAAGTAAGCCCTCAAGCCCAGCACCTTGCTAAAGCTCAGAGCACCTCTCCTCTCTTGGGGAAGGCAGCTCAACAGCTGTGCAATGCCATCTCCAAGGACACAGCACTGGTGCCTTCTGCCTCCCAGTAGGAAGCTCTACCTGCAGCACAGACCCTGGGCACTGACCAGATCATCTTGCAGTGCTGCTCACCCCTGGTGTAAACATAGTCTGAGACAGGAGAATTTCTGTGCCAGCAAAGAAATCTCTTCCTCAGTGACATTGGTTAATGTGACAAAGTACTTCTCAGCTTAGTTGCACCATGACAGAGCTGTGGGTTACAAAGCCACTCAGCTACAGGTCTGCCCTCATCTTTCAGGATCAGAAGAGTAAAAGTCTAGCTACCCAGGTCACACAGGCTGTGTTTAAGAAACTGGTGGTGCCCAGACATCTTTTTATTGCATCAGCAGTTTTCAACCCATTATCCTCATCTACAAGTTCCACGAAAGGCAACTAAGAGCAACAAGTCTTCAGCTACAAATACGTCTAGTTCCACAGGAGACTTTCAGGGATTCAAAACCAGGTTGAAACACCAACACGTATGGTGATCCAACATCAAGACCTGTCTAGTGATCTCACCACTGTGAGGAAGTCCATATTTACTGGAGAAAATCTAAGGATGGTGGATGCCCCAGTAAGCTGATACAGCATGAATTACAAAGACAGCAGCTAGAGCTGGGGCTGAGATGTGTCTGCCTGGCACCTGAGACCAGCAGGAGGGAACATTTCCACATCAGTGCAGAGAATATTCCAAAGAAGACAGAAAGTTGGAAAGGAAAAAAACACAAGACTCCTACATAGCTCACTGCTTCTCTTTTCTGGGAGCACTACAGCTGTTATCATTGCCAGAGTTAAGAGAGTGATGCCATCAGCTATCAGCCAGCAGCAGGAAAAAAAAAAAAGGAGAGAGACAGAGAGAGAATAGCTACTGCCCACCTCACCCAGCAGCAGCTCACAGACACTCAGGGAGCAGCGCTGCTTCGGCAAGGGAAAGATTGCTTCATGTCACCCGGGTGGAAAATACAGTTTCATACTGTTTCTGATTTTAAGTTGAGGTTTTGGGTAGCATAAGATATAAAGTGAACAGACAATTGCTACATTCTCCATCTTCAGAGCAAGGCCAGTATGGGAAACATGAAGCAAAGACACTCCATCGAACATCAGCAAGAGCAAAACATTTCCTTGAAGATGTCTGCTCCTGGTGAAGATACACCATGGCACAGGCTTATATAAACCCCCAAATTTAAGTCACTACCTCATTTCACAAGAAACACTAAGACGCTATTAGCTGTCAGCTTGTGCCTACCACCAGCCTAGGCTGTAGCTGAACCAGTGACCCAGAGGTGAAAGGCCCATGCCTCATTATCAGTGTCCAGAGCCATGTGATCCCCTCAAAACAGGTTCCTGACAGTCATCTTCGAAAGGGCACAAGCAATTATGACAGCTTCACAAATCACTTGACAATATGCCCATTTCACAATGTAATTTCAGCAAACAGCAGCCTTCACACTGGAAATAAATAGAAAAGAGCAGTAGATGGGTGCTAGATGGAAGAACATTAATTCTCCATCACATTTCATCCCTAGTGGACTGAAGTACAAATGTAAGTATGGGCATCACCTACTTTAACTGCCATAATTTGCCCACTTGGTTTGTGGACCATTTTGTTGACAGAACCATAAGCGCCTCGTCCAATTTCTCCAAGGTCTTTCAAGTCCTCTGCTGTAAAATCCCAATGTTGTTCAGGGGAAATCTTCAACTTTCCTGATGATTCAATGCTGTGGGTTCTCAGTCTCTCTCTGTCAAAAATATTGGGAAGCAATTTTTCCACATTTTAAATAGTCTGCAAATGTCTCTTTTCAGCACTTGATTAAACATTAGAAGAGAAGGGTTCACAAAGGCTACAGCAACAATCTCACTCCACAAAGGATTTTGGTTGGGGTGGGGGACATGGGGATGAGGGGAAATGGTGAAATCAAAAATGACATACACTTGCACACAGCTTCAATTCAGAATCAGGTTCTTCAGCTGTGGCATAAAATCCAACGTGCCTCATATAGCAGAGTCATTCTAATCACTCAATTACAAAGTTCTTTCTACTCTGCATGAACATACCAGGCTTTGAGCACTCCCCATCCCCATCTCCCCATAGATGTTGCTGCTCTACACCCCCATGCTCCCAGCAACTGTCTTCCTTCTCGCTGGGCTCCTATGCAACACAAACAAGCTCTTCTGCATGAATCAATGGGACTAGAGAAGGAGTTTGCTTTTAATGGAAAACTGCAATTCTTTTTTTTTTTTTAAAAAAAAATACATGTTAGGCAATTATTTAATTTATTCAAAACCAAATAAAGAGCCAAAAATTTTTATTTACTAAAGTTGTTTGCTAAATATGAAAACAAAAACTGCCTGTTCCTTACCAAACACCTACATTAACATGCCCAGGCAAACACTGCACCTACTGAAGACACCAGGATAAGGAGCAGATCAGTGTCCAAACTGTACAAGACACAAGAGTTCAGCAGTTGATTTAAGGTGCCCCCCACTTACTCATTCAAATGCAGGCAACACTATCACTGAATTAGCAGGAACTTTTCCAAGTATTTTCAGCACTTTTCATCTTAAAATGCCATGCAAGCTTTCATTCATTCATTCGCTGACTCACACTTACTGGGTTGTGACAGAAGCCACAGCCCAAGTTTCCCACTTTCAAGCTGCATTAACACCATTAACGTCAGTTCCCAGTGCAGGCCACCCCAATCTCCCAGGGGTATCAGAGCACACGAGTACTGCTGACCACCCCAAGTCAGGCAAGAGATTCTGTCAAACTCCTCCCTCAGCCTCTGGTCACTTCTCCTGGGCATCTGATCAAGAACCACTTGCTTGTCTAGAGTTTGGTGCAATGAGCAGAACACACGTGAAGTACTGGACCAAGAGCACAGAATTTACTGAGTTCATCAGCCACAGGAAAAAACACGTTATGTGATTCCACACTGAAAGACAACTGTTTGTCAACCAGCAGCTCCAATTCAGCTCGACACAACCGTGAGCCCAACCATGACCTCCACCAGATTTTACTGGGAACCCAGGTTTGGCAGGGGTAATTAGGTCAGAACCAAAGGTCAGCTGCCTGGTGTAGCTGTGGTTCAACTGGCTTTATGGACTGCACTTATGCTGCTCTGTGCCACACTGGTTTAGCACATCACAAGCTTTGACCAACTGCAGGTCCTGCCCCTCTGAGTCACCTGAATAGTTCCACAGGAAGCCTGTCTGAATAGTTCCACAACCCCTTTCCTTGCTGTGCCCACCTTGGTCATTGCCCACCTGCCTAGCTTCAGATTTTCAACCTGCTGCTCCCTATGCTGATCCTCCAGTGTCCTTAGGAATAACTATGGAAAGCTGTGGATCTTGCTGCAATAGAGCACAGCAGTGAGGGGCTGAGGCAGCACTGCTTCCTTCACACTAGTTACAGATCCTTCAGTCCCTGCACACTGCATGAGGGGGGTTCTCCATGGAATCTACTTACTAAAAAGCGAGGAATGAAAACAAGGTAGTAAAATGATTTAAAAAATTATAAAAGAACAGAGGAAAAACGAAAATATTAACAGAGATGTGACCTCCCACTTCGGCTGCTATCTTGCAGGCAGCTCATGTGGAAAGCTGTGTGAACCTGTTAGTACCTAACTGCTTGATCCCCCTGTCCTGCCAGTGCCATGAAAACAGCTCTCCTTCCAATGGAGGAAGGTAGGTGAGAAGCATTGTGCCCAGGAGGCACCGGCAGCAGCAAACATGTTTCCTGCACACCTCCTGCCAGCTTCTAGGCAGGGAGCAGCACAACTGGTGAGAGCTACCTCCTGTTCAAACCAGCAGGAGAAAAAAGACAGAGAGGTGTTCCTGGAAGGGGGAAATGCAAGAACTAATTTTCTGAGCAGAGCCCTTCCATCTCTTGTTTCAAACCAACATTTCGCACTAAAGTTCTCATAGAGCTAGAAAATTTAACTGTTCACATGATTTATTCAAATAAAGCAAATCCCACCTCCACTCTTCCCTCTCTCTATTTTTCTGCCCAGGAAACTTTGCTTTCTTATCCTACATCAGAAGAGAAAGCAAAATTGAATTCATGATGTCCTTGTCACATAAGAAGCCTGTTCCTGCCCAGCTGGAGAGTGAAAGCAGATCTGTGCCATTGTTCCCACAGCTGCAGGACCGGGTAGCTGGAGCAGTTGGAAAGGAAATGTGAGCTGGGAAATGCCCCTCCTTAAGGCCACATTGATAGCCCCCCCGCAGAGCAGCAGAACTCCAGGAGTCTGGACTGATTGAGAGAGAGACACAGAGAGAGAGCACGCCAAGCTTCATTTCCACTGGGTGCTGGTGATGCCTAGTGCTGCAATCCCAGCTCCTGCTTCTCCTTTTTCAACAACCCAGGGAAATGGTCAAATAACAAAATGACAAATTGGACAGAGCGACAGACACCGCATTAGAGATGTTGCCTGCTTGGCTAGTTTGTCCCATGCAGACGATGCAGGTCTCCTTTGAGCAGCATGGCCTGGCTGAAGAGTCAGGATTTGAAACATGATGATCACTCTTAGCATCAAAGCACCTGCACTTTGTGTCAGGAATTTTTCAGTGTAAATCCAAATCCCAAGGGACTTCCATGCCAAGAAAGCAGCTCAAAATGTACAAATCTGTAGCACAGAGTCTGCATTAATAGAAATGGGGAATTTTACAATGTAAAACTGAGCGAGGCAGCATGAACCAATCACTCTCTAAAGAAGCACAGAACCAAGTTTGCACTGCAGGACATAAATCCATGGGGTGGACATATACACCTCCAAAATACAAAATCCTGTGCTACCTCCCCATGAACAGACACTCCAGCAGCAGGGTAACCCCGTGGGACAGTGCCTAGTGAAGGTGAACAGTACTCATAGCTCAGTCCCTGCATGTGCCACCCTCAAAGGTCAGACTCCATGTCTAGTGTTCATGACAGTCTACAGAGATGAGATCTTATGTGGCCTCCTCCTCTTCCACAGCATTAGGCCATACTATCCACAGCTCCCTATGGTTGGGAACAGATTTCAAGATGATAATCACATGAGAGAGACCCGTGGGGTTTAATGCATGATCTGAAAAATAAACGGCTAAAGCCAGATGGACACTCCCAGAACAGTGAGAAGACAATGTTTTCAAATGCACCTCATGCTCCTGATGACTTGTCCAGGACTTGAGCTGCCAGCCCCCTTTCTTGCTTTAGAAAAGTTTTAAAAGTGAAAAAGGATGGCAGACTTCTGCAATTACTGTGCTTGAGAGGCACTAAGGGACTGGTCTCACTGCAGCTGGTTACTATGCTGGTCACAGCACTTACTACAGGGATCAGGAACACTGAGCAAGACAACAACTCCTGCAAACAGTTGCCCTTTGTCAGAAATGAAACCGTTTTTGGGTCCAGCTTGGCAGGAGGCAAGTGGATGCTGGCACCAGGCACCACAGTCAGCCAAGGGCAGGGTCACATGCCTTGGGACAGAAGGTTGCTCAGGGTCAGCTCAGGGAGCTGGGCCCACATGGGAACATGTGCCATGTCTGGAGACCCACAGAACCTCACGGGGAGAACTGTGGGGGCATCAGGAAGCTCTTGTACAAGCTGTGTTAGCTGCCAGCAGGGATGCCCAAACCTTGTAAAATAAGGTTTCCTTGTGAAAAAGGACTAAGGGGACAAACTGAGAAAAGTTGGTAGATTTTTTTAAGCAAAATTGAGAGTTCTCAGGCATGAAGCAAGGACAGAGACAAGCTGCAGGTAGCTACCTAACTTCTCTCTGGTTTGCTTTGTTAGCAGCTCTGCAGGACTCCAATAAGCTCAAAAGGTGGTATACTTGACATGAATAAAACAAACCTGCAGCACTGGAAAGACCCGAGCAAACCTGCTGTCCTGTGAAACCTGCCCAGCACTAGAGGCTTTGTGGGCATCTCTCATCATATCTCTTACTTAGGCTGCAGCTAGTGAGAATTGAGTCTCTTCTCCACAAGGTTGGTTAAAAAGCTGCTTGACAGAACAGTTTTACAAACATCTGTGGCCAGTCAACCCAAGGAGTACTGAGACATAAATCCTGTCCAAAGAGTTCCTATACAAACTGCAGGGTTCTAACAGCATTGTTAGCTGGTGGAAATTTCAGAGTAAAAACATGGACTGTTGCTTGCGCTAGCATGCCTCCACCAAGCCTTTCAAGTTGCCTAGAGAGGTTATAATGCTTCTATCTCAGTGTCTGTGTTTCATAAGCAATAGTTTTCAGACCCTGCAAGCTGGCACTAACAAAATACCAACCCTGCTTCTGATCTCACTGAAGAAAGTCTCCAAAACAAATGGTTTGGATTTTTTTCTATTGGTGCTCTCCCAAATCTTTTGGATTCTTATGGAAAGAAATTTCTGCTTCAGAGAAGCTGATGAGCAACAGTATCCTTGCAAGAGGCGCAGAACTAAACTGGTTTTGTCCAGACCTGCATAACTATCCTGAGGCTCAGTTACATTTAGTAACTGATTCCTAGTCATGAAGAGGAGATACAGAAAACAAGGCAAAGGAAAGAAGTGACTTAGTTTCTTAAACTCACAGCACACTTGCTCCCTTTCATCATGACCGAGTGGCAGAATTTGCCTCCCCCATCACTTCAGCTTTCTGTGCTCCCCCCAAACTTGAAGACCCTTCCAAAGTGTGGGAGGTTGCACAGTCCCCTCCATAGCCCTGGAGACTCAGCTCAGCACACTCCCAAGGCGGACAGTCTCCCTAATCTCTCTAGCTAAGGCTTTTAAAATGTCAGTATTTTGTGTTAAGCTCCCCGGTAAAGTACTGCATTACAATGGATCTTGATTAACGCTGCCCTGTACACGGAGGACACCTCTCAAAATTCATCAGAGCAAAGCCTGAGCCACGCTGAACTCAGTACATTAACCTCCAACTCTTGTGGATTTGGACACAAGCCAGCCTGCACCACGTGCACCACGGCTGGGTGTTCAACGCTGGACCCAAGCCCTTCAGAATAATAGTGTGAAAACAGGAGGTAGCTAATGTAAAGAACTCGAGATTGCCATTTCCTGAGCCCTGTCACCTACCCAAGGGAAAACAGGAAAAAGGGACAGGGCACATCTGTAAGAATCTACAAAAGCAGCCCAACAAATACTGTAAATATTTTGTGACGTGATACCAAGATGCAGCATCATTATCACCACATGGAATGGAATTATCTGTTTCTGACTCAAACCCCACCACTTTAACAGATGCCATTTCTGCAAGTGTGGGGAACACTTGAACATGGCCACGGGACAGCAGAGCTTACTGTACCCTGCTGTAAAGTTTCTGCTTGAGGTCTGTGTTTCTCCTTTTGAAAGTGAGACAATGTTACTACTACCCAGGTCGCTTGTGCATCACTTTAAGCAAGAGTTGTGGAAAGGACGGGAAAACAGGGTGCTGTTAGCACATGACACAACAAGGTACAACACAACTCTCAGCTACTCACGCTGTGAAGAACTTCACACTGCACTAAGCAACCCAGCCCTCACTGGGAGCATTGCATTTAAACTGTATTTTAACATTACATTGTGAGAAATTAATTCTCTTAAAGCAATGATGATTATTATTTCCAGCTGCACTATGATTAGAAACATGAATAACTACATTCAACTCGCTAACCAAATTCCTCAAATTTAGTTTTAAAAAAACTAGCTTCCATCCCGAAACCATCCACCTAGGACTGGTGGTCTCTCCTAGGTTGGCTCCTCATTTTATCCCCTCCCGAGTAAGTCTGCATTACTTGAGCATCAAAATCCTTTCTAATTACCTCCAGAGCCACAAAACTGACAGAGAAACAGAGGTTAATCACCACACCGTGGTATGACACTTCTCCAAGTCCCTCAAGCTGTCCACCTGTGTAAATGTCCCTTCATGGTGTGAGGATATGTTACCTTAGAGTGGTTCAAGTGGCTCACCCTCAATGGGCTACTGCTAAATGCTTTGTGGCAGGCACACAGGACACAAGAACCCAAGTTTGATACAATGACCACTGTGGCTATCTGCAAATGGCTAGCAATGCAACCTTGTAGTTTGCTCAGCTTCTTGCTGGAAACCCATGGGCAGTTAATGAGCACTGCTTTTTTAACTACATAAAACGTTTCTTGTCTCAATGACTAAGAAGTAATTGTTCTAATTTAAACTTCTCTTAGCCATAAAATTCCAGCTCTCATCCAGGAAAACTAATCCTTTGCAATTTGTTTATGGATAAAGATCAATCATTGACCTGCATCATTCCCTGAAATAACCTGAAATTTAACGCCAAGAATGTACCTGGCAGCAATTTTCATTCAGTGGCAGGCAAGGACAGAAGAGAGACAAAGAAATCACCTCACTGCAAGACAAGAGATTGCATTTTCACAGAAATGCAGCTACCATGACTGTGGTGACCAAAAGAGAGCTCAGAACAAGACCAAGTAGACCAAATACAACTGGAATTTTTGAATAGACCTATTTCCAAGACATAAGACTCCTGCAGGCCAATGAAAACAACAGCCTGGTAAAGGTCCCCATGCCCCACTATGGTCATATGGTAAGATTTGAAATGCTGGTCTCCAAGATGCACAGCAGGGTACAGCTTTCTTCACTGACTCTCAGGAGCCAGGAGGTGATTTTGTCTAAGTTCTCATAGGAAATGCTCATAGGAAATGAAGGATGATGTAAGTACTGGGACTGCAGTCCTGGAGGATCACTTTCCCATCATTCACTGGTATGAAATACCCATCTAGAATAGAGACACAAAACAAACCTAGCTGGATTAAAGGAGGAAACCCACTCCTGAGAGAGGACAACCAGCATCACGCTCCTGTAGCAAGAGATATCTGAAACAATCACTTTCAACTGATCCACACTTGTTTCTGCAAAGGCATCAGTTATGCTGGACATGAAGGACGAACTGCTTATTTGGATTTACTCTAATAACATCCTACGAAGGAAGGAATTAAATCAGGCTTAAAGGGTAACTAACCTGCTGTACACTGGCTCG
Source organism: Phoeniculus purpureus (assembly GCA_028565055.1). Classification (NCBI taxonomy): domain Eukaryota; kingdom Metazoa; phylum Chordata; class Aves; order Bucerotiformes; family Phoeniculidae; genus Phoeniculus; species Phoeniculus purpureus. The sequence goes on along the minus strand of JAOXOE010000787.1, from coordinate 420,058 downwards.
GCTCTTTGCTCCCCCTTCTCTGGGGTTTCCTAAAATGAAGGAGCCTTCATGATGGGAGCAAAGAATATCCAACTGAAACTCAAAGATGATGTCTATAGGTTTCACCAAGATAACAAACCATGAAACCCACTACTCTAAGTTGTTTACAGAAGTCAGTTCTTCAAATAGTAAGAATGGCCAAACCAATTCAACACTGCAGAGCAAGACCCCACCTCCATCACATCCATCCAATCCATCACAATGTTCTTTCCATGAGCTTTTTGTACAGCAGCTGTTCCTGGGTGCATCCTGCTCATTCAGTCGAGGCATCCTCCACCGAACTCGCTCCATGCAAAGGACAAAACCAGGCTGTTGAGGATGACTTGTAGGGTTGAACCAGTCTCTGAATCTGCAGACTCTCCCTCTTTTTAATCTCCATTCTTGATGTGTACAGAAAACAAAAGGATGATTGATTGTTTCAGTCTGAACTCAAAAGGCAGAAGAGTTGTCTCATTTTTCCTAGAAGTCATCAATTAATCTTTGCAGAGGTGAAGGATGTACTCCTGCTCTAGTGAAAACTCCACATGATCCCAAATGCACAGAAGAGCAGTGAGCAAAGTTCATTCCTGCAGCTGCTAATGGTTTACTGGGGTTTCCTGCAGGAACGTGGTTTGCAAATTCCACATCTGGAGATGTATGGTTCGAGTCCAACCTAAGGCACACACAGCAACAGTGGTAGTCCATACGTAAAACTCTTTCTGAAATTTCCGTGCATCACACAACCAGAAACTTGACCTCCTCAGATTAACTGGAGTCCAACAGTGACAGTCCCTTTGGGTCAGAAACCAGACATCAGCATGCATAATACAGTGGAGACCACTGCCATACAAAGGCACCAAGCTCAAACTGATGTGTCAGCCATGTCCTATTCAGTTGCTTGGAAAGAACTACTGAACAAAGAATTCACCCAAAAGACCAGGTAGAGATAAACTTCAGCATGTACACACAGGCACATCTATTCAGGGACATTACACACAATAATCTGCTTCACCCCTTTTCCTCTCCAAACACCAGCAAAACTTGCGTATTAAGTGGGCAGTTACCACATTACCAAGGAGCAAGGAATGTTGTGAGATACAGGTTCTCTTCAGCCTCAAGACTTCATCTGTGTTCCAGCACACTGGTCCCTACGACATACAGGATGGAACATCTACTGCCCTGTTCATCCTGGATCAATCCCCAGCTCGGAAATCCAGAAGACAAGCTAAAGGAGGAAGGCTGAGAGGGCAGTTTATACTCTCAGGTTGTATGTAAATATGAGCAACAGCATCTGCTGCTCCCTGAATAAATTCTACCTGAAGTCTGTACCATCTGATACATTTTCCAAGCATGTCCTACAAACTGGCAAGTCCGGACATGGGGCTGCTCCATCTCCCTACTCCAGCAGGGCAAGAGTGACATGCACAGCTCAGCAGACCCTGAGGCAACTCGGGACACAGTGGACACACAGGTGCCACAGGGTGTATATGGTCAAAAAGCTCAAGTCCCGAAGACTGCTCATGGCTGGACAGAAGGAAGAAATTTTGGCAACTCACAGTTCCCCAAATAGAATTCTGGACCTCATTTCTACTTCTCAATCATAAGAAGTTACTGCTGAACGTAGGTAGTCAGGCTGTTTGAAAGCTCAGAGATGACAATGCATCACACCTGCTTTGTAGAGTATGAAATGGGAGTTTTAGATTGGCTTACAAAATCTACCGCATAAAGTAGTAAAGGACTGGCACACTGTTCCTAAAATACTCTGAAAAACACACCAATAGATTCAAATGCTATTGACAAGTCCAACATGACTGGGAGCTGTGGTCTCCTATTTTCTCTCTTAACATTCCAAAGAAGATAACAGTCCTCTGGTGTCCTGAATACTTGGAAAATCTCTACTCATCAAGACTTACAAGAAGTTTGCACACAGGCACACACGCTGCTGCCCTGGCAGGAGATGCAGCATCTATAAATAAAGGAAAGGAAAAGAAGAGAGAAAATCGTGCTTCTGTTATCACAGTGTTATGAAAGAAACAGCAGCGCTGATAAGGACTGAAACTACTTGACCTACTTTCACGGAGCAATGCAGCAGTTAGATCTTCATGTGAATTATGCAGCTACAGCAGAACCAACTGCAGCCCCACTGATGTGTGAAGAGACTGTAACTCAGGAACCCCCAGGGGCTGCTGAACGCTAATGTGACAGCCCTGCTCCTGCCAGACCAGCACTGCCTCAGAGCTGCAGAACTAAATACAATCGAAAGCAAGGACATTGGGAGCAATTTCCAACTGTCTAATGGTCAGGATGACAGATGCTTCTCAAACCATTTTCCTCATTACACCACGCCAATTAATACTGAAGTGCTGACCTTGCACTCAGGTTTATAAACCTGAGCTTTTCAGAAGAAGCTAGAAAACACTGGACAGCTCTCTTCCAAGTCTGGAGTATGACAGGTACCCCTAAAGGAGGAGCTTGATCCTGAGCAGGCTGCAGGCAACTGGCTTTTGCCATGAGCATAGATGGCATCAAGGATGTCAACTCTTAACTTACAGGTCTCAGGGAAGGATCTGGCCAGCCACAGGGTACCCATGGAGCCATGTTACTAGCTAAAGAGCAGGCAGCAAAGACATGCACTGGAGTCTAACGGATACTTCTCGGGATCCTCTCCTCAGACACCATCTTGGTGTTTCTAGGGGAGAAAAATCATGGACAACATCACCAAAAACACCTTTCATAGGCAGCACAGGATGGCAGCTGTACCGCTTCTCTATTCCACCTTCTCTTGACAAATGTGCCTGTGAGAACAGGCCAGAGGAGGCAGCACAAGGGTCAGCCATTACTCCTGGAATTCAGACATGTTGCACGTTCATGCTTCTGTGTGTCTCAGACATCTGCATTGCAATGACCAGCAGTGACCGAAGATAGCTGTGTCCCTGCAGAAGCAGGGGGGATGGATAGAGCAGGCACAGAACCTCCAGCCTTCCCTGTCTCTGGGTAACCCCTGTGGCCACCACAGGCTCCTCCATTCCCACTACCCAGGCTGCTGTCTCAGTGTGGGCAGGACTGGCCAGGTCTCACTGCTCTGGAAGCCACTATCACTGTCTTCTTACAGCCTCTTTGGTCACTCCTCCCCATCGAGGGAGGGAATGGCCAGGAAGAGAACCCCTCACACACTGCCCGGCTCAGCAAGGAGTCATGGCTGCAGGGTCAAGCACTGCTCCCCAGTAAGCAGCTCTGACCATGGCTGTGTGCAGGTGTGAGCCAGGACAACAGCTCCTAACTGCACCAGCAGTGGGATGGGTAAGACAGAGCTAACTCATGCACCATAGATTATCAGCAGATCCCTGTTGAGCTTTCTACTCCATCACAAGTTCCTGATTTGATCTTTACCTCCTCAGAATTGCAGGGTGCCCCAGCCTCCCAGGGAACACAGAGTTTTGTTCAATCATTGAGCTAAACCAGTAGGCATACATGAAGCACTCAAAACGCAGGGGAATCAGGTGAGTTTGTAACACCAGGTCATATTTGATTTAGACATCCACAGGGAGGTGATTAAGCCTCCAGAAGTTCTGAGGAGCCCAGGTCCTAACTGTGGTGGGAAGCTGGGTGCTCAGCACCTTTAAAAAAAAAAATCCATGTAAACTAACAGAGATAAGAGGTCCCTGTTTCAGTCCTACATGTGGAGGGTCCAACTTCATCAGCAGAGTGCTGAGATTTCAAACTACCTGCAAAAAGAACAGAATGGTCCTATGAGGGCCCTGATGTTCCCAGGGACACTGAAGATGTTAGAGAAATTTAATTTGGGAAGCAGTAGGTACCAAAAACCTCTTCTGCAGAGCAAGACTAGCACCTTTAATACCAAAACTTAGAAGGGAAGGAAAAGAAGACCTTAGTGCAGCATGTTCAGCCACACTCTGTCATGTCTTTGGGAAAGGTGATTGACTGGAAGTCTGAGGTGGGTATTTTACAAATCACATCACCCCTCTGTGTCTGGGCCACAGAGATCACTAGCCAAAACAAACTTGTAAACTTCTAGAAGGTACAGGAAGGTTAAATATGTTCAAAAATGCATAAAAAATGTTGCTCTCACCCTCAGTGGTGATGTCCATGTCAGAAGTGGAAGCCTGTTTTCCAGAGACTTACTGTTTTACTTGATCAAATACAGTGAGTTTCAGTGATTCCATTCAGACACTCAGCTGTCAGGAAATGTGCAGAACAGCCACAGAACAAAAAATTCAAGTCCTTTTACAACAAAACCCACTCTATGGCTTCCAAGCCTCTAGGCCCGTGGACGGGCAGTACCATGAGACAAAAAGGTGTCAGAAGGCAGTAACAATAAAGGTGTGAAATGACTGACAGAAATGGGGGTCAGACAGAAAAATATTTGAAGGAAAATGCACACAAGCCACCATCACCATGCCAGCACAGGGTATTCCACCTGAGTTTTAAACATTTCTCAGACAACTGGCAGGAACCCTCACGGGTTATTCTGTGATGAGTTCAGCCAGCTGCAGGCTTACACAAATAGAGGCCCTGAAAGCACAGGGCAGAAGTCTGGAAAAGCATTAGAGTAGATGGAAAGAGAAGCAGACACTTCAGATAGACTTTGCAACAGTCAGAGAAAGCCTTTTCAGCAGTAACAACAGTCTGAACTCTACAGGAAAAAAGGAAGCAGGACTAGAGCTCAAGTATGCCAACCCTGAAGCAGCACAAAATGAACATCTGCCAACAGTCTCTTGGGGCATGTGGAAAGTGCATGATTCTCCCATGTGATACAAGGAGAAGAAGGTCCATGTGAGACACCCCTGAAAGACTGACAATGAACCCATGAAGACACCACGTTATAGGAAACCTGTTGAGTCCAACAGACAGCTCAGAGCTGGGCCTGTGAGCATTAAAACAGGTCCTTTTGTCACCTTTCCAGGGGAGATTGCAATGCTCTGGTGTTCCACACTCTAGAGAGCTCTGACAGTCAAAAGACTCTCCAACTAGTAACAGAACTGGAGCAGCAGCAGGCTCTGAACCAGATACCAAACCGAATCCTCAGTGTGTGCTCAGTTGTCAGCAGGTGGATCTAAATTCTGTAGTTTGAACTCAAGACCAAGGCATCACTGCACCAGAACAGCACAAGCTTTCCAGACAAGAAAAACATTCCCCTACAGCCAACAGAAAGGCTTGGTTCAGCAGATGCCAGCGATGGGCAGCACAACACCAACAGCTGCCAGGCAAGCCCTCCATACCCAGCCCCACAGTCACACCTCAGTGTTGCATTCCCACCCTGCTGCTATCTGAACCTCCTTTCAGCATCAGCTGCAAGTAGCTCTCTAAAGCTTACCCACAGATAACTGAGTAATCTAATTTTGTTTGTGACCTAAATCCCACTTGGCCACAGAACAGATGAGGTAAAACGTGGGATGCTTTTCAAGTGGTTGGAATTACCAGTTGAAAAAACAATGGACCATGAGTTTAAGAGCTCACCCTGCCCATGGCTGGTGTTCTCCAGCCTCTGCAGTGTCTGCTATGCAAAAACCACAGTCAGATGTAAGTCAGAAATACACCCTGAGCTAAGGAGAACCACGGTGTTGGACACTTCTCCCCATCCTCCACTGCCACCCAACCTCAGCCTGCCACAAGCAGGAACACACTGTCCCCTGCCCTGGAGCACCAGTTGTAGGAAAACACATCTTCTCTAAACTGCATCCTTACAAGTAAGGATAATACTTCCCAGCTACTCTCTGTAATTTGGGCTCTCTTCTCCCTTGGTCATATGAAAATCCTGTGTGTCACTGTGCTGATAATGGGGGCAGGCAGGGGATTGTGTCGACCCAGATGGAATCTCTCTTTGCACTTACAGAGTAGATTTAGTGGTAGCAGTCATGGCTGAACCAAACAAGTCACATGTTTGCCATAGACCCATGAGAAACAGAACCAGAACAGACCCTCTTTCCTACCCACTGCCTCACTCCCTGCAGCTAGCCAGGTTGTCCCAGAGCTCTGCCTGCCCCATGAATTCTTCACAGCAAAGACACACACAATGCCCTTTCTTTTGCAATGTCTCAGCCCTCAGCATCACTGGGAGGGGATATTTCAGGGAGCCACAGCCCCCATTCTAGCAACTAGTCCCTAATCTCACTAGAGGCCATTTTGAGTCAGTCTCCTATTTAAAGGCTCCTTTCAAAGCCTCTGATTTTAACACGTTCTAATAAATAAAATATTCCGGGCAAAATCCTGACACAGCACCGGCAATGGAAGGGGGGTTTCCACTGGCTCCAGTCTGAGTAGTTGTAGCCTCTGCTCTGCTAGTCTCCTCCCTACTTGTTTTCCTGGTCATGCTCCATCAGACATTCCACCACAGCTGGTAGTGGATGAACTGGGAAGGGTGAAGGCTGCAGGTGTCCTGGGCAAGGATCCAGTGCCATGAGCTGGGCAGGAATGGGGCAGGAGCAGGGGCTGGGCCACCCGCTGCCACTTGGCGACAGCAGACCTCACCATTTCTCAGCTCCAAGTCCATCGTGGAGATGACACAGCAAAGTTCAGCCCTCCCAACCACTCACTATTCCTCCTGCACCTCCTGGTATCAATTTCCTACTTGTTCCTCTGTATCCTGGCACCCATCTCCTGCTTTCCTGTGCACCCACTGTTGTACATCAATTCATCCTGCAAAGATGCAGCCCCAGCACAACAGGCAAAGCACAAGACGGCTCAAAATCACCACAAACAGGAAAGAAGACAGGGACAGAAAAATACATGAGGAACCCATGTCCCAACTTTCCATCTTCAGTGGTATTTAATCTGCACTCTCCATCTGTAAACAGTATTCCAGGGCACAGACAATAAACAAAAACCCTCTACCCACACAAGAGCAGCAACACTCTGGGAACAGTCTCTGGGCAGATGCACAACCAGTATGACCCTCACAGGCTTCAGAGGGAACTCTGTGCCATGGCATGTAACGGAACTGAGAAGGACTAGTCGGAGTCCTAGTAACGTTACGTTTTCTAACTGAGATTCTCCAGCCACTGGAATTGTTCCTCTGATAATGTGCCATTAACCCCAAGGAAATAACACAAGTGACTAGAGCCAGAAATTGTGCACGGATCAGCTGGGAAGCCTCCCTGTGGAAATCACCCCAAGCACCCTCCAGCTCACGTTTGCGTCATCCTGTGCTTGGGACCTGAACTCCAACCCTGGCTTGCAGTGATTCCCCAAATGGTTTCGTGCACACTGTCCAACTTCTCCAATATTCATTGATCTCTTGGACTGAGAAACAAACCCTGACCACAGAGCTGAACTCATGCTTTGCTGGGCTCCGATGTGCCTTTTCTTGTTTTACCAGGGTACAGAGCCTCAGCATGACAACATCCCAATCCCAACACTTCCACAACACTTTTGGCACAATGTGCTGCAGCAGTGTCTTTACTCTGCTGGTGCAGTTTATGTAGACATTTCCTCCCTCCTAACACACTCATGGGCAAAAGTAGCCCCATCTGCCCCTCTGCTGCCTACAGAGTAAAAAAATCAAACTCTTACCTGAACAGCCACCAATCCAGACTGAGCAGTTCCCTGACAAAAACCTGCTAATCAAGCAAAACACAGCCAAAAGGCAATTTGCAGCTCACTGCAGCTGCACATCACTGCTGTCTGCCTCCTGCTGTGCCTGGGACAGAGGCTGGCACAGGCAACATGCATTTGGTGACAGGAACCTCTGCTTTCCTGGAGGCAGGAACAACAGGGCACCTCCAGATCAGTGGATCCAAGTCAGAGAAACCCAAATTTCATGTGAAAAATGGCCCTGTCTTATCTTCAGATCCAACCACCTAGACCAACAGGGTCTGCACAGGGAAATCCCAGCAGCATAGAGTCAGTCCTCACTGAGGCCACTGTACTCCATCAGGCTGAGGAAGAGAATGGACTCAGCTACCAGAAACAGACCTTGCACCAGGAACACATCTGGGTCAGGAGCTCTGGAATATATAGCTGAAATCCGAGGTCTAAATGGTTTTCTAGGCAACAGAGGGAAAAACATCCCAGCTTCTCTGGGAAGCAGATGGGAAGTGCAGATACATCACCATGATGCCATGAAACACTTAGACTAGCACAAAACCAGGGGATGTGAGCGTGGCATCTGAGCAATGGCATCTATTGTAGGCAACAAGGAGGACACCAGGATGAACTGGCTGTATTCCAGTTTAGTTAACCTCAACACAAGATAGAGCTACCAACCACACCCACCTCTTCCAAACAGAACTGGCCGTGACAGCCTACAGCCTCCTCAACATCGCCAAAATTTCTGACACTTGAGCATCCAACCCAAGTCTCTTCCAAGCCCTCAGAACCAGCTACACCACTATTCAGCCCAAGATCCAACCTCTGCCAGCAACTGCAACTCCCACGGAGACAGAGCAGCATCTTCTTAATGGAAAACATTAGCAGTCACTTGCACAAACAGGGCTTAAGATACCACCAACTAACAAAAAAAGCTCTTCTGTGCTAGAAAGGAGCCATTCTGACCTCCAGTGAATCCAAGACAGATATCCATGTAGATAAACACAGAAAAGTCAAGCTCTTCAAGAAGGTTGATGGCAGGAACTCACTAGCTGAGACTAAGTCCTTTATTTAACAGACAAGGAAGGTTTAAGAGATGAAAGAGCCCCCACATTGAGTCCTACAGCAAGTTATTACAAGGGCTTGACAATGCGACGAGACACAAAAAGTGAATATAAATGCTAGCTCTACAGCCAGAAGAGGTCTTCTTCAGAGAGGAAAAGAGAGCTCTACTCTATTTCAGAGAGGAAAAGAGAGAGGAGAGAGAACTTGCTAGAAAGGTCACTTGGGATAGTAAAAAGAATCATCTGGAGCAGTCTAGAAAACTCCTAGAGGCTGTAATGACCATGGATACCTCATGAGAAACACATTTCTAACTTGGCAAAGGCTTCCCTAAAAATCCCCAGCACCAGGAATCTTCCAGAAACAGATCAGAGCCCAAAGAGGACATCTTGGGGAAAAAGAAGACACTGGAGAGAAGCAGTGACATGCAGAGTCAGGCAGGAGCAGCCTATACCCAGGGACACCCTGGACTACCCTAAACAGAGGGGGAAGCTGCGGCGCAGTTTCTGAGACTTGCCACTGACAAAACTTTGGGGACCTGCTGAGGCACTTTGTGAGGAAAGATATAGGACATCTTTGTGCCACAATGTAAGGGCTGTGGGGGTGTCACCCTTCCAGCTACACTGGTCGACCTGAGGATACAAAGCTGCTGTTTCGGGAACCGATGTGTCCGTATGTCCCAAGCTCAGAGCCACCCTTGGGGCAGGAAGTCCTTGTAGCTGGCTGCCTAGAACCTCAGTGAGAGCTGATCACTGTGTAACTCCCTGACATCTCCTTGTTGGTAGAATGCTAATCCTCAAACCTCTGCTTATTTTTAGTGCTAACAAAATTGAACACAGTTATGTCTTTCACAGGTAACACACAAACAAGAACTTCTCTCTAAAGAACAGTTAATAAGCACTGAATAAAGAGACAGAAAAATTATGGTGAACAGGTCTGGAACTTTATTCTAGGCATACCCTACACTATCAGCTGCAATTCACCTCAATTTAATCAATTCTGGAAGGCAGCAGCTCCAGTGTAAAACACAAGATGTCAAAATTAATCTTTTTGTAAATTCTAGAAAAAGAAATAAATCTTCTACAGTGATCCCACCTGATACATTTTAACAACTACAAATAACTAAATTAATCAAATGGCAACTTAAATAACACTGCTGTTTTGTCTAAATAATTTCCAAGTCATACCACTAGCTGTGGCTTTGGCTTTATACTCACATGTGTGGATTTTGGAAAGGAACTCCAGATGTGTTTAGAGTAAATCTTGCTGTGGACTTGAAGGGTGGATTTGCAAAGTTTAACTTCAGCGCTTTGCGTTTACCTGGGAGACAAGGAACACAAAGTAAATTGTGTCAGCACCCAGCTGCTAAGAGCTCCTGAAAACAAACAGAAAAACATCACAAATTGGCACAGAAATAAAACACATTTCATACCATTAGCAGATCACAGCTGCCATCAGGGCCATGCGGACAGAGAGTGACAGAGTCAGACCTCAGCCCAGTGCCTTCCCCTGTCTTGTTCCAAGTCAGTTGCCGAAAGAGGTGTCCAAACACCTCCTGGGGTGGCTGGAGTTATTAGTACTGACTCCTAGCAGCCCCAGGGCACCTCCACCCCCTGACCCTGAGCACAACCACCCCTCCAGACAGAGCCATACTGGTGGGCACCACTTCAGCCTTTGTGCCAGTGGGGCCTGGGCAGACCACAGGGACAGTGCTGAAGAGGGGAAGTGATGAAACTATCCCAGCACTGGAGGGCTCACAGAGTGTTGGACCTTCCTCAGCCCAACAACGTAGGGGAGGTAACAAGGTCTGAGGGAGGACAAATCTGCTGGTCACTCCTTCTGCCCAGTGGGTTGCCAAGCAGAAAGCAAAGTTCAGCACATCAGACCAGGTGAAAGAAAACGTCACTCTGCAGCCAATTGAAACAGCATGAGGAAAATGCAAATAAATAAGTAGTAGGGAGAGCAGGGTTGTGGTCACTGCTCAGGACACTGACAATGTCCTTTTCACTGCAGTTGACATGATCTGTTCAAGCAACAGCAGGATCAGGCACTGCAGAGGTAAATGTCACTTCCCAGCCCTCCTACTGGGCTGCAGAACCTTGTCGTGTTCACACTTGGCTGCAGGAGACCTGCACTGCTCTCCACCAAAACATGCCAAGACAGGGGCCTCTTCCACCCCACCTTCCTAGGAGCCCGTGACTGAACTGCCTGAACCCCATTGCCTGGGCAATGACTGAACCCCTCACTGCTGCTTATCCCAGGAGGCACTGGCCACCCAGTGCTGGCTGGATTCTCCAACAACCTTCATTTGCCTGCAGTAGGGTGGCCAAGCAGCCCAGAGCCCTCCAGGGAACAGGCAGAAGGCACCAGTCTGCCCTGCTGGAGATAAAAAAAAAAAAAGCGACCCCCTCCCTAGTTACATGCCTAGATCAGGACATGAATTACAAGGATCACAGAATAATTTGGTTGAAAAAGACCTTTAAGCTCATCGAGTCCAACCACTCCCCTAGCACTGTCAGGTCCTCACTAACCCCTGTCCCTCACCCCACATCTCCATAGCTTTGCAACCCCTCCAGACACAGGAACTCCATCACAGCCTGGGCCACACCTGGGGAACTCTCTGGGAAAAGAAATTGTTCCTCAGGGCCAACCTCAACCTCCCCTGGCACAGCCTGAGGCCATTTCCTCTCATTCTGTCACTTGTTCCTTGGCAGAACAAACTGACCACCACCTTGCCAATAGAACCAGACCCATTTAGGTTGGAAAAAAATCTTTACAATCATTGTGGTAATGCATATCTAAAATCAGCTCAATAATCCCAAAAATCTCATAATCAAAGATATTCTCAAGAGAAATACACACTCCCCCATCCTGTTTGCCATGTCCAAACTCTCCTCCTCACCCAGACAAGGTTCCCAGCAGCCCAGGTGATGCCCAGTGGCAGGTTCAGACGTATTTGGGTGAAGTTCTGCCTCAAGGCCTCACAGCAGGACACAGGGCTGCTGTTGGCAGTGCCCAACTGATAACACATGGGGCTCTACTCAGTGACTCCCAGAGGTCCCTGTTTGTGATATCCATGTAAAGATGACACCTATTTCCTCCATCATACCCTTTACTTTAAACTCAAATGTTCAGTTCCGATCCTGCTGCCACACAATCATTTGAAATATCTCCGCGCACACCTGTTGTTTAGAAATATCTAAACATCACCTGTTGGTGACACCAAACTGCCACACCATCGACATGCAGAAACATCAACACTGCCCAACCAACAAGCCAAAGCTTTGCAGCAACCACCTAAAATATTAACTAGCTGCAGCTCAGAGCTCAACCCTACCAGCGGGTCCTTCCTGGGTATGTTACCCAAAGAGAGATGGCACAGCAGGGTCTCAGCTGCAGCACTACAAGGAGACAAACAATAAAAGACTTGTTTTTAGAACTCCTAAGCACACTGCTGCAAGGGAAGCCATGGACAGCTTGTTCCTTTTCCAGAGCAAAAGCACTCAAGTATTCACCTGGAACCGTAGCAACGCTGCCGCTGCTGCTGATAGCAGGGTTTGGCATACGGCAATGCTCACTTTCCAAGCAAGGACAGCTTCCAAACAGCAGAGGTTTTTTTGTCAACGTTTCTGTCTTGCAGGGATACTAACTGATGCCTGCATTTCACTCAGCTCACATCTGCAGTTATCAGCCTCTTGTTGTCCCCGTGTGAACAGATTGTCCCCATGCAGAGTGTTGATGTCTACCTGCTTTTGTGCAGTAGCAATACACCAGGAACCAAGTCTCTGTGTCCTTAATCCAGTGTAACCAGAAAAGCAGAAATACAGCCACAGGAGCAGGAAACAGCAGGCAGGATGACCAAAGGATTCACAGGGAGCTGTGTGACCTTTCTACCCCTCCCTTGTAAAAATTCAAACATGTCAGGGAAAAGATAGAAGATGAAGCAGAAGGCATGTCAGCAGGTGGCCTGACTTGGGTGATTTGCTTCCACTGGGAAAGGTAGTTAAATGTTTGAGGTTACCTTCTTAAGAGAAAATCATTAGGTCTGATCTCTTCCAGGGCATCTCAACCCAAAGCTAGTGCCAACTTTCACTTGAGATGGAAACCAGCACCTCCAATACCACAGACCTCTGCTCTTCTAGCAGCTTTTACTACCAAACTGTTAGATCTTGTCTGCTGACAAAACAGCTACTTCAACGTACAGACAGCAGAGGAACATTCACCTATACTCAGAGATGCAGCCCTGCAACTGTTGATGTGCTGAACACAGCCAGGGCTCTCAGCTTCTGATCTTCAGTGATGCTGGGACCACGCTGCCTTCCCACAGGCCCTTCTGAGTCACAAGTGGGAACTGGTATTTCCTTCCTTTTCAGTGTTGAACATTGATATACTGCAACAGCAGCACTGCTTATCTAGAAGCAACACAGATTTCCAGCTTCACCCTCAAGATAAACCATTTTTCAAGAAAAAACTCATCAAAACTTTAACTTCTGTACACAGGTATAGCTGGGGAGAGATAGAAGAGACCTGGGGCCTGAGCTATTAAAGAGCTGTAACTATAGAAACTCACTCCAGAGGTGCAAGTATTTTCCTTAAGTCTGTCACTGACATTCACGGCCCTTCAATGGAAGCTCCAGTCTGGGAACTGGCACTCAAATCTGAGTTAACTATCTGGCACTGCAAGAATGTGCTAAGTTTGCTTGTTTTCAGAAGCCACCTCATTAGAAAGAGTATTTATCCATCATTCACTGGCAGCACCAACCAAGGATGCTTCAACACAAACCCACACAAAAGGCTCCAGAAGGGTTCCTTGAACCCCCTACACAGTAACTAACTTTAGTACAAACTACATTTGTACTAAACAAAACATCAGCGAGACACACAGGGGCTTTCAGTGCTGGACAGGGCTCACAGCCACACAGATGCTCCTACACTACAGGCATACACCTCTGCACTTGTAATATACCAGTTATGCTACATCCAACAAATCTTGCCACACCTTCCATAAATACCTCTGCTACAGAGCCTGGTTGAAGTACGGTAGGATTTGAGAGGAAGGAATTGCAATCCGATTAAGATTAGTTCCCTCAGACCGGAAACTCCCAGGAGGGAAGACCTGAGAATGAAGCCTCTAAAATCTCCAATACCCGCTATTTACCTTTAATATTTATTCTTCCTGATACTATCCTGCATGGAAATCCCATTTGTATCAATAGCCATAAACAGAGCTGAAATTACCCATGTTCTGGGAGCTGTGGTAGAAGAGCCTGGGCAAGCCCCGCGTGCCAAAGAGAATCAGTGGCTGCACAGGCACAGTGAGGTGCACACTGTTCTTGTGCCAGGCTGTCAGGCAGCACTGAGGAGTACCAATGGTAGATGTCAGATTCCTTCCCAAACCAGAGTTCAGGCAGTTCTTCTCTGAAGAGGATTATCTAGCACACTGACAGCCACAGCCTGGTGAGACACCAAGAGACCACCTCAAGGGCTCAAGTATCCCCTGAGAGTTGTGGAATGGGGCTGCTCTCACAGCAGAGCTTTGTTGCAGTCACAATCACTGCAGAAAGTTCATGTGAGCCATGTCTGAGGCGGCCACCACACAAGTCTCATAAGTAGTCACTGCCCTGGGCACCTTAGTGCAAGGCACCTGACTGCTGTACAACAATAACACAATACACAAAGGGCTGTGCCAGGCTTTGCATTACAAAACTGCACGGCAGAAACTATAAAATACTTAGTAGGAAGGGTGAGTGGGGAGGAGATTGGTAGATTTTTTTTTTCTTTTTAATATTAAGAGTTAGTTCCTAAGCAAGGAAAAAAACTGCCCTTGAGGCCTTTGCCTGAGGTCAATGGATTTAGTTCCTTTGGATAAAGCAACAAATGTTTCCATCATCCCTCCAGCTACTTCATGTCAGAAAAGTGGCAACACCAATCACAGCCTGCATCAGACCCAGCTGCTAAGAGCCCTACAGCCATCCATCAGGAAGAAGAGCAGGGACCAGAGGACATAGGGGGCTGTTTCCATTTCAAGGCACAATTATTTTGAGGGGAGAAGCTGACTGTAGCCACCTTGGCATTAGGATATCAAGGTTTGAATTCTGAAGACAAAAGACAGCACAAGTGGTTTCCTGCTGCAAGCAAGAAACAGCACTGGGAGTTAGGAATTGCTACCCTGATGTTTGCAGGGAAAACCCTCAGCACCACGTGAGAGGCAGTTGTGGATTTCCTAAGTGCAACTGCTGAGAACCCCAACAGGAAAGAGATTCATGACACAGGGTCTCAGTGATGTCTCAGACGGGATTAGCAGAGTAAATCTGACCTCATTTAAGCAAGAGAAGCCAAGAAAAAGGACAGAAGTGTCTCACTCCTCCTCCAGCACACAGTTCCCCCTTTTGCTTTCCTCCCAGGGGCTGTCACCCTGTACTCACCAGGTTGTAATCTGCTGCCTTTTGTGCAGAAGACAGCTGTGTAAGGGATTTCAGCATTCCTGTCCCTGCCTTCCACTCTCCAGGTCCCTCCCTGACCCAGCACTGCTGTGTCTCAGCACAGAACATTTTGCTCTTCATCACCACAGCAAAGGAGGCTTCATTTTTGACTTTCCCCATTGAGCCTATAAAGCCAAGAGATTATTTTTTGAGCCTCATATTATCTACATGGAGGACACTGCTTGACCAAGATTTGCTCTTCTATGAGTTGTTTTGAATGAACAACCAGCCAAACTGGGCTGGGGAAGGCTGAGAGGGACATCTCAGGCATATTTCTAAGTCACGTAGGTGTGGAGCTTAGGGAGATGATTTAGCAGTGGGTTAGTGTTTGAACTTGATGATCTTTAAGGGTCATTTCCAACCTCATTGGTTCTATGATTCTCTGATCTCAGGAACCTGCAGAGTCAGGGAAGAAAGAACAGTTCCAGCACGTGTTACCTGCCACCAACGGAAAATGTCAGGCAGAGAGAATGTGTTTGCATGAAAAAGTTCAAGCAGGACTAACAGGCACAAACAGAACAGAAACAACTTGCACTACACTTGAGACTTGTACTGGAGTAAGCTTTGAACATAGTCCAGATCCCACTGAGAAGGGGTTGCATTTTGATCCTAGCACCAGGCTTCTTCTCCACTTAACTGCTATGTCCACATGTAACAATCCTGTGCAGGGCAGGGGCAGCAGATCTCCACAACTGGATTCAGCACTGCACTTGTGCTCATTTCCCATGCACTCCCAGCTGACACCAGGCACGGGGAACAGCACAGAAGGGCCAAGCTTTAAGTTGGGATCTGCTTAACCAAAGCTGGTTTTCTCAGTGTCTTGTTCTTACAAACACCTAATTACTGATTTACAGCCTTAAAGAAGAGCTGAGCCATTGTGGAAGTCTGCATAGTTCTTCAAAACATTGATCCACTGGTATTGGGTACACTGGGAAAAACTCTGACCTGGATTCTAAAAACACGGAGGAACACATGGCCCCAAACAGCAGATTTGTCTAGTTCTGCTGAATTGTAATGGATCTAAATACAGCTGCTAAGCAAGAAATCAAACCACAAACCTGCAGAACACATAAAATTTATGAAGTTGTTTTTGTCAGTCCTTGGGGGGGGGGGGGCAAGCAGGTAGGCAGAATCAGGCAGTAGGTGAATAACCCAATTAGGCTTGAACATGGTCCCTGATTTATTTTTGCAATTTCCCATCACTA
>JAOXOE010000787.1:393483-403646 GCA_028565055.1 Phoeniculus purpureus | reverse complement strand
GGGGGGGTAGAAGATGAGGGAAGACAGCTTGGTGCTCTCTCCTCTGGACTATAGTCATGCTGAGCATCTGCTTATGGCTGAGCTCCTGAAATGCCACTTTTGATTAAGAGAAGTTCTCATTTGTCACCTGCCTCATGATTTTTTTCATGCACACTGCACAATGGGGCTGAAGGAAACAATTTCAGCTGAGGTGCTGCTTCCATGCAGTTGCATTTTTAGGAAAGAATGTCCCAAGCCCATGAGCATTTGTTCTCAGATTTCCCTGGACATAAAGGTGCTGGTATGCCATCTTCTTTCCTAAGATGAGTGTGTTTGTTGGAGGTATCTTTTTTAGCAACTCAGTGGCTCTTTGATTTACAGGATTTACTTCATGCTCTGTTGCAGTTGCTGAGTCTGGCTTTTTTTCCTCAGATAATGGGGTGTGGAGGAGCCTCTGTGACCTTCATTCTGCTGGTTGTGTTGTTGGGACTGTTGCTTTGGCCTGCTCTTTGGTTGCTTACACTCAAAGAAACATTTTGCAAGAAGAGGAAGGCAGGTAAGGATTTCCACCCCCCACCCCCTTACCAAGCCATCTCCTGGGTGTCACCTTGCTAAGCATTATGTGCTGGGCTGTTGCAGTAAGTGATGTTGGTCAAGGGGAACTGAAGGAGGGACTTTTTGTGCTCCAAACTAAGGAGGAGGGACTGTTGTGCTCTAAACCAGTGCAAGGACATTAGATGAAAGCTGAAGGGAGAGTGACCAGTCATGGGATGGTGAGAGTTGGATTTAATTCAGGCCAGTTCTGGCTTTCAAAGGACAAGGCAGTAGGACAGGCAAACAGCTTTTTGTTCTCTTGCTGGATCTGCAGAACAAGAGGTAATGTTTTAAATTCAGGTGATACCAGAAGTTGTTTACCTGGCATGGGCTGCTGAGTCCAGTGAGCTGCCAGGGACTGAGAGGTGGGAGGATGTCAGGACACTCAATTGTTACCCAGCGTAGGTGCTTGCACAGTATTGGGGTGCAGCACCCGCTGGAACACAGGCATGCTGCTCAGTTCTGTGTTAATGAGGGAAATGTGCTATGCAATCTCAAGTTTAGTAGTGGTGCAAAGGTTCAACAAACATGATCAGCTTCTTCAAAGGAGCAGATGCTATTAGTTTGGAGACAAAATGTGTTTTTTAAAAGTAAACACCTGCCTGTATTCTTGTTTGATCTGTCTGTTGTTTGGCTTTTTAGGGAGTTGTTTGGTCTGTTGATTATTACAGTATGGATGGGTCTTTGTCGCAGTTCAGCGAAGTAAGTTGTGTTTCCTATTTGATTTAAGGTCTGTTCTTATTCATGCTTAGTGATGAGCTTCTGGAAAGCCCAGAGGTGATTTTGGGTGCTTGTTTTTTTGCTTTGTGTCACTGTCTGAGCCTGCTCGGATACATAACCTACAGCTGTATCTGTGCAGAGAAATGACTACAGCACAATCTTGTACAGATAATAGTCTGCAGGGCACATAAAACTATACACAACATTGTTTTCTGTTCCCCTGCTTAAACTCCCAGGGGATGTTGTCCCTTTACATCAAGACAGTGCATCCCTTCTGCACAACAGGGTACTGAGCATTGGCCACAACTGATAGTGAGCTGGAAGCCATTTCTGCCATTGCTTCAAGGTACAGAACTTCACAGTGAGGGTCTCTGTGCTAGTGTCTGCTGGGTGCACTAAACAGGTAGGTGATACGGGCAGGTGGCTCTGTGCGACTGCCTAGCTGTAGCAGCTCCATTCTTCCCCTCCAGCCTCCTAAGAGGACTGTGCTACAGCAGTTTTGCTAAATTCCTGCTAGCTGGGTGCACAGAAAATCTCACTCTGTCAAGAAGTACTTTTGTGTGGGGCAAAACACACCACATGCTCTGGGCAAGTGGGATGGTTTGGCTGGGGTGGTTTTTTTTTGCCATTTTGTATAGCCTACAGTAGCAGAAAAACTGCTGCTGCTGGCATGTGGTATCCCTCCCTAGTAAAGGACTCTGCTGATGCACCCATAGGAGCTAGAGAGGCTCTCTGCTGTCCTTCAAACTGCAGTCAGGTGTGTTTCTCAGTCAGATTAGAGGAGCTGTGTTGCATTTGCCTTTTTCTAGGAGTCCACCTGGTGGAGTTCGCTTGATGGCTGCAGTCCTGGTCACTCTCTTCCCCTTTGTGTCATGGCTGTACATTTATGTGAACAAAGAGATGCGAGCATCTTGGCCAAAGCACTGTAAAACAGTGATTTAATTGGGTGGGAGAAAGCACAGGATAAATATACTGACCTCATTTGCTTGTAATTCTTCATCAAAGGTTAGTGGCAGCTTTTAGGACCCAGGAATGCCCAGCCGCTTCAAGCACTGCAGCTTGAAATTGGTTAAAAAAACAGAGAAACATTTCAAATGTGTGTGCAGGTTTTTATGGAAACCTTTGTTTCCATCTGAACCTGGCTGCTTCAGACACATTCACAGGACTGCTGATCTAAACGGGTGTTTTAAAGTTACACTAAAGACATCCTGGTGTTCTGCTGTTCCTGAACTACTTCCCAATCACCTCTTACTGTGGAAATCTACTGGTCAGTATAAAGAAAATGTAAAGCAAACACTGTTTCAATAAATGACTTTTTCCAGCTACATGACTTCCAGGTATCTGTCTGGAGAGTCCACTAAGATGAATTTGAAAAATGGAGCAGTCTTGTGTTTCTGTTCCTGTGCTAAAATCGCATGTAGAATATATAAATATTTTTGCCATTATCTTTGACTGGAAATTACTGGCTTTAGAGAGTAATAAATACTATTTTTCTGAAGAAAATTCAATGAAAGCTTCTGTACCTTTTCTGTGAGATGGACACTCAAGAGTGGCACCAGCAGATGGTCAGTATCACAGCTCTGCTGCTCAGGGAATTTCTGTTCCTGGAAAGCAGCACCCACGCAGCAGTTCAGGAACACCAAGTGTGTTCTACTGCGTCTAATCCTAGAGACAAAATCATGGGTGGATCCACTAGACACACAGGCTGACTGGGAGAAGGTCCAGTCAGGTTCCAGTGTGCCACAACAACATGCTTAAGTTTCCTAGTCAGGGATTCTTTGTGCCATGTTGCTGCAGGATAACAGAGCTGTACGTACACAAGTGCGAGTGGGGGTAACTGCAGTGTTACAGGACATAGCACTGATGGTCTCCATTTCCCTTGGGCATAGTGTGGTTTTTTTTTTTTTTTTTGAAAAGTCTCTTAAAGCAGTGTCAGGAAGGCTGCATTAGGTTTACAGGGTGGCCTAGTTCTGCTAAACAGGAGACATTACTATGATTTAAAAAAACCCTATAAATTGAAATGGGGATGAGCAGGTACAAGTGGGCATGCTTTAGTTCTGACAGATACAAATAATGTTTTTTGGACAATATTTATAACATGATTTGTGTTTTTTCACAGTACAGGACTGTTTCAATTAAAAATGTGTTTCAAACAGGGTTTCTGCCCTTATCTCTGTTCTCCAAGAAGAAACCAGATATTTTTCGTATAGAAACATAATTTCTAAAATTCTGTGTCCAAGGGAAAACGGAGTTACAGCTCTAAGATCAGCCATGTACATCTTTCTGCAAACAAATAATAAGCTGAATCCCCTGCTATTTTGTCCAAAGTACTGCCTGAAGAAGAGCAATTCTTGTTTGCTTACTATGTGCAGAAATGCATAACTCTGTCTGAAATTCTGCCCCTTCCCTTCAGTATCACTTTATCCTTATAGACATAAATGGTTCCAAAGGCATTACTTTCTGGTGGAGTTTCAATAACACCCTCCAAAGTCAGATGATGAACTCCATGAGAGTCTAAACAGTAGCTGCCATCATGCAGGTGCCCTGCCAGAACACAGACCACACAATGATGGGAGTGTATGACCGAAAGGGCATCTTGGTAATTCCAGGCTAAGCAAACTCTGTCTGATGCATATGGATGAAGGGGCAGATGACCTGTAGTGGAGGAGGAAAGAAGCAGGAGTTACTGTAACTGAAGTCTGTCTTCACTGCAGAGAAGTTCAGGCATCTCACTCTTTACAGAAAGTCACCTGAGCATGAGACATGGCTGCTATTCTCCTACTTCACTGGTTGCACACATATGCAGAGTAGCTACAAAGTGGTTAGGTTTTCCTCACACCCATTGGCTACGTGGCTTTTTTTGCATATATAACCATATCCACCTACCTGCAACTATAACTTTTTCCTGGTTTTCATCAGAGTACTTGAGGACTTGATTGAACCAATCCAGCTGAGCTTGGCTAAATCCTCCATTAAACTCTACAAACTGAGGTTCTTTGAGTCCTGTAATGAAGAAGGAGGTTAGATGTAGGGTTTATACCTCTTGTGGCTCCTCCATGTTTGTCTTATATAAGTCTGCTTATGGTTTAGTCTTTTACAACCTTATTTTCATTTTTAGGATTAAAACTGCACTCCTTGGACAAAGAAGAGAAAATCATTAATGTTTTGGGGGGTTTTAGACACCCAGGATTTCTACTCTTGGATCTCCCTCCTGGCATGGGCTAGGGTGGGTGTCTGTGCTGGGACAGCATTCACTGCCCTAGTCAGACAAGCAGGGCAAAACCAGCCCATGGGATGTTCCATACCATGCTGATGTTATGCCCATCTATACAGGGAGAGGCCTGCTGGAGAGGGCCCTGGAATTCACACAGCAGGAGGGTATTGTTCATCACTCACTTTACCCTCCTTCACGCTCTCTTTGCGGCGGGCTCTGCCTTTCATTCTCCAACCTTCTCAAGGCACCATGTGAGCTCCTGCCAGCCAGGTTTAAACCCCGACAGCATCACTGGCCGGTCTGCAATAGCAGCTGCTCCAACAGCTGCCTTTTGTTGTGACACTGCCAGACACAGCATGGCACAAACGCACTCCAGAGGAACCAGAGGAACCAGAGTAGCGCGATGGCCTCTCATCTGGCAGCTGGGAGGCAGAAAATGGGCACCAGTGGGGCAATGTCTGCCCCAGGAACTGCCTTACTGCTCCGTATACACAGGATCCGGGAGAGACGAGCCGGGCGTACCTGCGGGGCTGTTGAGGTTGTCGTTGGGGTTTTTCTCGCGCAGCAGCCGCAGTGACTCCTTGTAACGGGTACTGCCCGGCTCCCAGCCCAACACACTCAGCTCATAGGCGTCGAGCAGTATGATGCGCAGACCCGCGGCCGGGCTGAAGCTGTAGGCCTGGCACTGCTGGCTGTCTCTATAGGCTGGGCACTGCCCATGGGCCGGGATGTCCCCGCAGTCCGCGGCCGGTGGCCCGGTCTCGGCGGGGCGGCTACAGAGGCCGGTGCGGACCAGGTGGGCCCGGCTAAAGTTGTAGAGCTCGTGGTTGCCCCAGGCATGATGCACTGGCACCTGCAGCTGCTCCAGCGCCGCTAGAACCCGCCCCAGGCTGCGCTCAGCCTCGCCGCCCCCGGCACAGCGCCCGTCGATGCTGTCGCCCAACTGCAGCACGAAGGCGAGCGGAGGTTGCTCCTCTGCCCAGGCAGCCACAGCAGCCCGCAGATGCACCAGGCTCTGCCGGTAGAACCGCCGCCGAGTCCCATCGAAGCTGAGTCCGTCCTTCGCGTCCGCGTACTGTATGTCCGCGATCACCCCAAACGCGCAGCGCGGCGCCACCTCCGCCATGGCCTGGCCGGAGGGCGGGAGGAAGGGGCGGGGCAGGGACGGGACAAGATGGCGGCTTCAGTAGCGCGCGGGCGTCGCGTTGTACAGGCGTGGCGGCTGCTGGGGCTCCGGCTGATGCCAGGGGTCGGGTCAGGGCTGCCCCTCTCCGGCTACCGACCCCTGTCCCAGCAGCCGCCTGGCAGTGCCCCGCGGGCGAGCGCGCAGAGAAGGGTGAGTGACGGGAAGGGGAAGAGGGAGAAGGAGCCGCTTCCGGGCCCAGCGGGGCGGCGGGACGGGCCGCGATCGCCTTCCGATCTCTGAAAGGCTTCTCCCCTGCAGTTCGTGTCATGGCGGTCGCTGGCCGCCACGTTCGCGATATGCGGGGGGCTGCTGGTCGTCATGAAGCAGGTGAAGCGGCGGAAGGAGGAGGGTAAGTGCGGGCAGAGAACGGTGGCGCCCGGCCGCGGCGGGGTGTCCGACAGCAGCCCCGGGAGTCGAAGTCCTACCTCAGGGTGTGACTTCTGTGCTTCCAGGACTTGTGCTGGGCAATAGAGAAGCCCCACCTCGAAGCCTGGAGTCGGGTTAGGCCCGTCGGTCGCTGCCGGCGGGACACAGAGGGGCTGGATTGGGGTCAGAGAAGGGAACAGAGCTGGGAAAGAGGCTGGAGTACCAGTCCTGTGAGGAGCGGCGGAGGGAACTGGCGGGGGTTGAACTGGAGGGAAGTAGGCTCAGGGGAGACCTTTTTCTCATCTCCTTGGTGGCGGGCGGTAGGACCTCAGGAAATTGCTGTAAACTGCGCCAGGAGAGGATGTTGGGAAGAATTTCACTGAAAGGGTTATCCCCATTCCTACCTGTGTTTAAACGACCTGTGGACCTGGTGGTTAGGGACATTTCCCTCCCTGGAAGCGTTAAAGCCAAGGTGGGAACTGGGATCTGGGCAACCAAGTTTAATGAGAGGTGTCCATGTCCATGGCAGAGGGCCTGGAACTAGACCGTCTCTAAGGTCCCTTCCAACGGATACAATTCTGTGATGTACTGGTGACCAGACAGTGCTGGGTGTGGAGTTGAACTTGATCTTAAAGGTTTCTTCCAGCCGAAGAGATTCTGTGATACTGTATTTGTCCAGGATGAGTTTTTGCACTTGGATGTTTTAGGTTAGAAAACAGCACAGTGCTCAGTTACAGTGTGCTTTGCACAGGGTGCACATTAGCGTCACAGAAAATTGTCACAAATTAAAAAAAAAGCCCCTTAAAAGGACACTTGTGGTGTTCAGCCATGGGGTTTTGGTGCTCACTGGGTCCGCTTTGTGCAGGAGTGGTGTTTAATTTTCATGTGCTCAGCACTGACAGTTGGTGAGGGTGAGCTTTTAGGGTATGTTGAATTTGCACAGGATACAGATTTTTCACACAAGCAAGTACCTGTGTTTCTCTTTTGTTTTTCTTCTTCCTTTAGAAAATGTAAAAATGCAGTCATAGAATCATAGCATTGTTTAGGTTGGAAAAGACCTTTTCAAGTCCAAGCATGAACCCAGCTGTCCCTAGGCCACCACAGAACCTGAGCTCCGCATCTCCACGACTTAAACACATCCAGGGATGGCGATTCAGCTCCATGGCAGCCTGTTCCAAGGCTTGAGGACCTTTTCCTAATTGATAAATTTTTCCTAACATCTGACCTAAACTTCCCCTGGGGCAACTTGAGGCTGTTTTGTCTTGTCCTGTCACTGGTTCCTTGTGAGAAGAGACCAACCCCTGCCTCTCTCCATCCTCCTGTCAGGCAGTTGCAGACAGCAGTAAGGTCTCCCCTCAGCCTCCTTTTCTCCAGACTAACCAGCCCTAGCTCCCTCAGCTACTCCTCACAAGGTTTGTTCTCCAACCCTTCTGCAACCTTGTTGTTCTTCTCTGGACCCACTGCAGCCCCTCAATGACCACCTTATAGTGAGGTGCCCAAAACATGACCCTAGTACTCGAGGTGGGGCCTCACTAGTACTATGTACAGGGGAATGATCACTGCCCTACTCAGATGACAATGAAGGGAATTGTTATGTTTCAGTGAGTTTAGTGAGGTGTCTGATGCCTCAAATGAAATGCTTTCTGTGAGTCTTGTCTATGATGGGTATCGGTAGCTTTTGACCTTTCAGCACCCTGTGCTGTTGCCTGACTGTGGCTGCTCCTGCAAAAGTGTGATGGTTATCACAGGAATATGTTTGATCCTTTCTTGTTATGTGTAGAGCTGGAGAAGGAACGAAATCGAGGCATTGGGAAACCATTGCTGGGAGGGCCCTTTTCACTCATCAGCCATGAGGGACAGCCCAAGACCAGCAAGGACTACATTGGCCAGTGGGTGCTGATCTACTTTGGCTTCACGCATTGTCCTGACATCTGTCCTGATGAGCTGGAGAAAATGATTGAAGTGGTAGATGAAATCGGTATGGGGACTGGGTTGGCACAGTGGTCCTTTTCTATGGGCAGTCTAGGTTTACTGTGGTAAAAACTCATCAGTGGCAGTAACTGGTGATGTGTGAATGCTGTTCAGTACTTGAATTAATTGCCGAGTGGTATGTACATCAGGCTGCCCATCACTAGGATTGAATATTTAGAGCCTGACAGCACTGACGTTTTCGTAACAGGAGACCTCTTGATAATGAAATGTGATGGCAGCAGGCTACGGGGATCAGTTTGCATTGTATTTTTGCCAAAAAGTGGTTGTGGCTTGCGTTAGGGTGTTTTCCCCTCTATTTTATTAATTCTGAGAACAGATTTCTGAGAGAGTCTCTTCTGAGAGTGACCATGCTGTGGAATGGGGAGGGTAGGGGAAGGCTTGGCACTGTGTTCTCAGCCTGCAGGCCCTGCAGAGCTATGGAGCAGGGATAACAGTAACCAAACAAGTGGGAGGATTGGTTAAATTGAAGAAAATGCAGTGAAGGCTGTGTTTGGAATATGAGGGAAAGAGCCTGAATTGTCTTTTCATTTGTCCTCCTGCTCCACATGTCTGACATATCTTCAGCATTGTGCTTTGATAGGTGCATCATGCAATGGCATTTTCTGCATCAGAGCCAGTGTATTGTCTCTCCTAGCAGGGCAGGATTTCAGCTGCAAGGCTGGATATGGTGCTGCCTGCAGCACAGAGTGCTGGATTGCACAGCATTTGCTTCACTCACAAACTGCAGAAACTAAGTTGTGCAAAATGGCCTTTTTTTGTCACTGACGGTGGGCTTCAGTTGATTTGACTAGCTTGGCTTGTTTGAAGGGAGGTGAGAAATGATTTTTAATTTTCTAAGAAAAATACTGTTTGTTAATGTCACAGATAAAATTCCATCCTTGCCAAATCTGACTCCGCTCTTCATCACCATTGATCCTGAGAGGGATAATGAAGAAGCCATTGCCAGATATGTAAAAGGTATTACGGTTTCTTTCCCTGATGTCTTACACCATGTAGGGTCGAGCTCTTGAAAGAAAGCTTTTGATAGGATGTCTAAATATCTGCTTTCTCTTTAGAATTTTCTCCAAAGCTGATCGGATTGACGGGCACCAGGGCACAGATTAACGAAGTGGCCAAAGCTTATCGCGTATATTACAGCGAAGGTCCTAAAGATGAAGACGATGATTACATCGTAAGTAAACCTAGGGCCTTTTTCTCATGAAAGAGTTTAGATAAGAGCAGTGTAGAGATTTTAGAATCATTTGGCAGCTGTTGCAGTCTCTCCTGAGTTCCTGAATGGCAGAGCTCTCTGTCACTGGTGTTAAGCTGTGTTTTGGAGATCTTGCTTAGATCCTCACTGAAACCCATTGTAAAAATACGCAGTCCCAGACCTGCTTATGGAACAGTGTATAAGCCAACCTAGCAGTAATCTGAACCTTTTCGTTTTGTGTGGTGGCTTTGGCTGTTTTCCTATGTACTCCAAAGTGAAAATGGAATTAGGATATTAAGGCAGAAGGAAGGGAGAAATGAGAAGTAAAAGCAAGTAACAAGTGCCAAGCTGACACCAAGGACCAAAGCCTGCCTGCAGGTACTGTGTGGATCTTCCTCTTGCATCAGATAACCTGGAAGTGAGAGCCTGATAGTGTTAAATTAAGTGAGAGTAAAATCCATGGGTGAAAGCGAAACTGAGGCTAAACTGGGAAATTGAGATCTTACTTTCTGGAAGCGTATAGGACTTGCGAGAGGGCTTAGAGCTGCTGTTAGTGCGTTTCTAACTTGCAAATATCTGAGCAGACTGGAAGAGTAAAGTATGTACATGTGATAGGGTGGGTGAGGATACATGCATGATCTTCATTTTTCTTCTTCGTTGCAAGAAATAAGGAATGGCGGAGAACACCACTTGGGCTCCTTAGCCCTCGAGTGATCTCCCCAGGGCCCTGAAGTAATTGTTTTGAAGCTTCTCTCCCTGGTATCATCATTACCAATCTGAAAAACCAATAAAGGATAATAATCTGATGGCTGTACCAGACTAGGTAGTTTCCTAGTAATATCTCTAACCCTGGCCCCAGGGAGGCAGCAGACTTCCCTGTGGTGTGGGTCTGGCCGGCATATGGGGCCCTCAGTTCCTCTGAG
>JAOXOE010000787.1:378730-393383 GCA_028565055.1 Phoeniculus purpureus | reverse complement strand
AAGCGTTCAAAGTCAGAAGCAGGCCCCAGTGTGCTCTCCCTGCTAAGAGTGTCAGTCACTCGTGGTGCCTTTGGAGTTCATGCAAGCCCAGCACCTCTGCTCTTGGAACATGCCATCCCACGGGGAACACGGCAGCTTCCCTGGTACTTCCAGTGGCCACTTTGGGCTCAATGCGAGGTGGACAGGGGCATCACTTCTCTTGTAAAACAACAAATTAAAGCAACGTATGTGAACCTGAAAGTCCATTTCTTTGCTGATCAGCCCCCAGTCCATTATTCCCTTCTCTAGTGAGGCAGACAAATGCAGGACTTGCTTTAATCTTGCTCCAGAATCATCAGCATTACAGGAAACCACGTCTCCTCTTGCAGTCTAGTGGGGCAGGATCAGCCCATGAATATGTTCAGGTCAGACGCTCAGAGTTTGGGTCCAAGTGCACCAAGCGTGATGGGGACAGCTAATCTCACCTTCCTGTGACTCCTGTTGCAGAAAAAATGAATAAGCTTTTAAGCAGGAAAGAAGAGTAGTCAGAGTGATGAGATAGTGTTTAGAGTGAGCTAGAGAGAGCAGGGAGGAGACTGGAAGAAGGAAAGTGATATGAAATAGTGTGAATAATAGGGGTAAGTGGCAACATGGTGGAGAATGTGGAGGCGGAACACATGAAAACTCAGTATCAGGTCTGGGGATACAGGAGGAATCTGAGGGGAAACTGCTGGGAAATACCGCAGTGATGATCAGCAAATTACAATCCAACCAGTAACTCGCCTTGAGAGAGATTTGTAAATCTTGATTTTGGTTTTGAAGAAATAACTTACTGTATAACTAACTTATTCAGAGAAGGCTCCTGCACGGAGGCACATGGGGCTCATAGTGGCTGGAGAGTTGCCCAGGGCAATCGCAGGACATTTGACCACGGGGGATTTAAACGTAGTGCAGAAGTGTCTCAGTTTGCACTCAGAGAAGGCTGTAGCCATTTGAGCCTTCTTGGCACAGCAGCACACAGCAGCCTCTCATTGTGCACAACAGCCTGCAGGGAAAGCCACATAGGAAAGGGGCTGCAAGCTGTGGTTGCTCTACCTGCTCTAGCCAGGAGCAAAGGTTTCCACCCAACAGAGGGCCATGGCCTCTTCACGTGCTGCCTCCACCAAAACTGGTGCTTCTGGACAGACAGAGCTTCCGAGGACACACAAAGCCACCCAGTAATCAGGCTGCAGGATGTGCCCCACTGTACACCAGTGCAGGAGGCCAGCTATGTGCCCATCTGTGGGAGATGCATCCAAGTGGAGGAGCTCCTCTGCTTGGTGACAGAACTCTGAAAGGAGCTCTGAGGAGCATCAGGAACAGACCATTGGAGTCACTCCCTGCTTTCCCCAAAACAGGGTCAATGATCGGTTTAAGTTCAGAACGAGGGGGAATGGAAACAGGTCCTTGCTCAGTGCAGCGAGCAACTCTGCTCACAGCCTCCCACGTATTTGCAATTGCCCCTGAAAACAGGTAGGGACTCTGGAGGATAGCTAAATGAGTACAAAGGTGAAAATACACCCAAGTTGCTGCCAGCAGTAGGGCAGTCAGCACTACATGTCACAACTGCCTCTATCAAGAAAAAGAGAAGAGTTATTGTTGTAGGTGACTCTCTTCTGAGAGGGAAAGAGAGTCCAATATGCCAACACACCCATTTTTAAAAAGGGGATCAAAGACAACCCAGAGAACTACAGACCAGTCAGTCTCACCTCTGTGCCGGGTAAGATCATGGAGCAGATCCGTCTGGTAACCGTGCAAAGGCACACGGAA
Source organism: Phoeniculus purpureus (assembly GCA_028565055.1). Lineage (NCBI taxonomy): Eukaryota > Metazoa > Chordata > Aves > Bucerotiformes > Phoeniculidae > Phoeniculus > Phoeniculus purpureus. The sequence continues at coordinate 391,595 of JAOXOE010000787.1, read as the reverse complement.
AATAACAAGGTGATCGGTGACTGCCAACATGGCTTCACAAAGGGCAAATTGTGCCTGACTCTTCTGGTGGTCCTCTGTGACAGGATTATAGCTCTGTTAGATAAGGGAAGAGCAAGTGGCATCATCCACCTGGACTTGTGCAGGGCATCTCACACTGTCCCACGTGACATCCTTTGCTGTAAAATAAGACACATTGGACTTGATAGATAGATCACTTGGTGGATAAGGAGGTCATACTCAAAGAGTTGTGATCAGTGCCTGGATGTTCAAGTGGAGACCAGTGACAAGCGGAGCTCCTCAGGGGTCTGTTCTGGGTCCTCAGGAGTCTGTTTAACATCTTTGTCAGTCACATGTACCGTGACATCAAGTGCACCCTCAGCAAGTTTGCTGATGACACCAAGCTGTGTGATGTGGTGGACTCACTTGAGGGAAGCGAGGCCTTCCAGAGGGACCCTGGCTGACTGAGGTGTGGGCCTGTACAAACAGCATGAGGTTCAACAAGTGAAAGTGCATGATCCTGCATCCGAGTTGGGCCAATCCCAGGCACAATTACAAATTGGGTGCAGAGTGGGTTGAGCCCTGAAGAGAAGGACTTGGGGGTGTTGATTGATGAGAAGATCAACATGAACCAGCAGTGCACTCCTGCAGCTCAGAAGGCCAACCGTATCCTAGGATGAATCAAGAGACTTGTGGTCAGCAGAGCTCTTGTGAGATCCCACCTCAAATACTGCATCCAGTTCTGGTGTCCTCAAACATCAGAAGGACACGGAACTGTTGGAGTGCATCCAGAGGAGGCCACAAAGATGATCTAAGGGCTGGAGCACCTCTACTGTGAGGACAGTAGAGGTCCTCTGAGGGAGGTGGGGTTGTTCAGCCTAAGGAAGAGAAGACTCCAGGATGACCTTTTAGCTGCTTTCCAATGCCTGAAGGGAACCTACAGGAAGGCTGGAGAGTCTTCCCAAGGGGATCTAGTGATGGGACAAAGAGAATGGTTTTAAATTGAAGGAGGCTAGTTTTAGATTAGATCTTAGGAATAAGTTCTTCAGTGCAAGGGTGGAGACATTTGAGAAATTGTGTTCAGTTTTGGGCACCTCAGTACAAGAAGGACATTGAGATGCTGGAGTGGGTCCAAAGAAGGGCAACAAATCTGTGAAGGGCCTGGAGGGCAGGTCTTATGAGATGTGGCTGAGGGAACTGGGATTGTTTAATCTGGACAAAAGGAGGCTGAGGGGAGACTTTATTGCTCTTTATAGTTACCTGAAAGGAGGGTGTAGAGAGATGGGGGTCTGTGTCTTCTCCCAAGTCACCAGAAATAGGACAAGAAGAAATGGTCTGAAGCTATGCCACAAGAGGTTCAGATTAGATATTAGGAAAAATTTCTTCCCTGAAGGAGTGGTCAGGGGTTGAAAAGGGCTGCCCAGGGAGCAAAGGGGAGTCACTGTCCCTGGAGGGGTTAAAAAACTCACAGATCAGACACTGGGGAAGAACAGGGTTTAGTGGGAGGGGTGGGGTTGACATTTGGACTGGATGGTTTTTTAGGTGTCTTCCAACCTTAATGATTCTATGATACTGTGGTTACTTCTGCACATGAAATGTCTCATTGCTCCTGTCTGTGCACCCTGCTGTAGGAAGCAGAAATCCTCAGACAGCTTTTTCCAAACCCAGGACCACAAGCTGTACTGGAAGGAGGTGCTGAAAAGCTGTACCTTCCCAGAAGGCTGAAGACTTCAGGGACTACTTCAGCAGTCCCCAGCTAATGTCTGGAAGTCCCCAAACACAGCCAGAACTCAGCTGCCCCAGCCTGCTCCCAGGCAGGGAAGGAAGCCCAAGGTTGGTGTCCACTAGTTTCAGTAGCTGCTGCTCTCTCTGACAGAGAGTAAGTGGATGGAGGTGGTGCAGACTGGCCCAACTTTTGAGCTATTGCTCTGTCGCACACCACAGGGACCTCATCATTGTGTGAATCCAGCCTGTGGCAACAACCCACAACTACTTTTTTTGAAGAATCTTCCAAGAGAAGAAAGCAACTTTCTTACAATGGGAAATGGAGATGGAAGCAGAAGCTGCACATCTCTGAGTGGTGCTAGCTGCTCCTGCCTGTCTTGGAAAAGGAGTAGATACACAATGAGGAAAAGAACAAATTAGTGGTTCTGAACTGGGGAGGTGTATGCCAGAGATGCAAAGGCTGGGAAAAAGTCCCCCTTGACAGACACTGCTTTAAGGTCTGTTGGATTATGAGGATCAAAGGAAGATTAATTGCTCACTGCTTTATGGAGAACAGGGGTCATTTTGCATTGACACTCTATCTGTGAACTGCTGCCTGTCACCTGATAAGGGCTTGAGCAAAGGTCTTGAGGAAAACATCAGTCCATTGTGGCCATAAACGAACATCTCTGAGACAAGGTTTAAAATAGATGCAGCTGATGGGTTCATATAGAGCTGCTGTGCCATATGGATAGACAACGATCTTCTGAGCTCAAATGCAACATTCCAGTTAGAGCAAACGGCTGAAAACATTCCCTTTCATAAACTCTTTGTCAGTAAAGGCAAATTCAACAGTTCACACTGTTAGGAGCCCTGGCTGCTGGCTGTCTGGTGATCCCATTGTTGTCTCCTGCTGGAGCTGTTCTCCTTTATACAACTCGTTTTCCTGTGTCCTTCTCTCGGCATCTCAGATTAAGGAAACATTTAGGTTTACTGTCAAGGAAACTTATCTGCCAGCATAAAATAACAAGGCAGCTGACAAATTTCCTCAGAATGCAAAAGGAGTTCTTCTGCAGCATAAAAGGTTATTTCAGAAAATATCATCAGAAAGTCCTGCTACATATCCTGTTGGTAATTTCATTGCAGTGACACCTGCACTCAGAAAATCCTGTGGGAGTTCAGTTAACTGTCTTAAGCTTCAAAAGTCTAATGCTTAAAATGAAGAGGTTTATAAAAACTCCATTTCAATGTATTTCCATTTACAGCACTGAAATCTGCCCAGAAGTAGGATTTGTGCATCTGTCACAGACAAGTGTCAGCCAAGGAAGATATCATCTCATTGCTCTCTTTTTTAGGATGCAGTTGTTTCTACTGCTAATATTATGCATCTAATACTGACTTTCCTTCCCTCCCCCTTTTGCCACAAGTGTGTCTTAGCCGGAGGCATCTTAGCCTGCCCTCCCCACTCCTCTGCTCTGTAACAGGAGCTCCTCAGCTGCTTTGGTGGATGACAGAAAGGACATCCTCAATGTCATCTTCTTGGCCAGCTCTTTCACTGATGTTTGCTGGGAACATGAGGAGTCTCAATAATGGCACAGCTCCGATACTCAGTGTGGAGCTACTCATTCCCAAATATGTTTGCTGCTTTACCTCTCCCTCCACTGCTCTCTGCGATGGACTGTGCTGCTCTTGAGTCTCACTTAATCATCATTTTGCTGGAAACCTCCAAGAAAGATGTTGTCCTTGGAAGGCAGACTGCTTAATCATCAGCATTAAAGCCCTTTCTGCAGATGAGACAGAACATTATCTTCTTTTCCATACAGTGGCTCTGAGCCACACATAGAAAAAAGCCTTTAGAAAATAATCCTTTGAAAGGAGGGTCAGAATGGGAGGATAGGTTTCTGGAATAGTGAATAGTTGCCTCTAAATGTCAAGTCAGTGCTCACTGGCACTGTCAGGCCAGTGAAAGACAATTACAGTCTTTCAGAAATTCTCAGGATCAACTGAGAACAAAGAAATCACTGTACCAGGCCCATAAGCTACTTGCTATGTGCAGTTTTAGCCTGTGCAAATAGGAATGGTACAGAGAAAGATTACAAAACTGATGGGACCACTGCAAATACTATGCTCCAAGCTTCCAGACTATGATCTTTCACTCTGGAAAAGGGACAACCAGATGGAAGTTTATATCCTTTCATAATGCTAAAAATAGTATGGAAAAAGTGAAATTGGATTTTCACCAAGCATCCAGCATGCACTCATGCACAGAATACCAGCTGAACCTTTGCTCTAGGCTGGTACTGCTGACTGCCTGTTCTCAGATTTATGGGACTACCTCTGCATGATGCTTTTTTCTGCTCTGGCTTTCCTACAGCTGATCGAGCCTTACAGATCCTCATTGTTTTCAGTGGGAAACGGACACCCAGTTGCTGTTTCACATCCTCTCAAGTGGTCTGAGGTTAAGTTTCGCTTAGCAGCTAGAGAAGAAAACCCTTTGGGAGCAAAATTCTCTGAAGAAGGGACTAAACCAAAATCCTACTGTTTCTGTGATCAGCAGCGTTCAGAAGCTGGAGACAGTGAATATACAGTGAAGCAAACTGGCTTTGCTAGAGGCCAGATTACCACTAGGGGAAATTGTATTGGAGCACTGGGGAGTTCTCAATAGCTGCTTTCAGAAACTGTGGCCACAGATTTTCACCAGCCTGGATAGCCAGTGATTTTTCTTACACTTACCTATTTAGCTCGGCCACTTCCACCTCCCTTCTGCAGGAATAGGCTGGTCCCAGTGCCTGGCAGCAGAATCGCTAACATTCCCCTTTCCTCAAGTGCTTTTTATCAGAGACTAGGTAGCGATGCAAGGGAGAAGACAGCTTGAAACAGACTCAGACTGGCTTTAACTAGGAAACACCATAGTGCTGGAACACCTACCTGAGCGAGTTCTGTCAAACGAGAGAACAGAAGGGAAACTGATGCTTCTTCTGAATGGGTTTGCAATGCAACTGATTTCTTTCATACTGGTGACTAGGCAAGATGTTCCTCCTCTGGAGATTTTGAGGGAATATATGCTAATCCCTTTGAAAATAAGTAACAGATGCAACAGATGGACAAATGTCTTCAAAATTCTCAACACCAGGTCATATTTGGTCATTATAAAGAAGAACCTCAGTTGTGAAGCATAGCCAAGCAAACCCGCTTGTCACCAAATACGTCACTTGTGAGTTTAAAAATGTTTAGTAACAGATCAAACATTGGTGTGTTTGTAACACTAAACAGTTATAAATAAATTCTATGTTATGTAATATTTACAGTGTTTTGTGAAGGTTAGGAGGACAGTCCACTCAGCAAGGTGGAAGTAGCACAGGATAATCACCAGGAATTAACTGCCACGTGCATTTCACCTTAGCTCTGATGTCTGCTCAGTGGAGCAGTGCATCCATACAGACATTCCTGGTCCTTCCCACGGTCCTGAGCACCTCCCAGCTCCTGGCCAGGGCATCAGAGGCCCAATAGTCCAGAGGAGTGGGCGAAGAGACATAGAGATGGAATGTTGGATTAGCTAAGCAGGGTTGATCCTGGTTTGTACTTGGACGGAAGACAGTCTGGGCACACCAGGTGCTGTAGGCTTACCCTGCTCCAGCAGGGGGGGTTGGACTTAGATGATCTTTCGAGATCCCTTCCAACCTGTAACATTGTGTGACTCTGTAATCACCTCAGAAGGAACGGCTTAAGTGACCTGTCCCCAGGCAGGAGACACTGCTGTCTGGGCTTGCTGTCCAGGCCATTCACCCACAGGAGTTGTCCCATGGAGGGAGGTTTCTGTTTGCAATAGAAGCTGAGTAGCAACGTGTGCAGCAGGGTGTGCAAGAGGATCCCTATTAAAGGGGTGTCTACTGTATCCCATGAGCGTTACAGGCTTCATGTGATGGGACAAACAAATCACTGAGACCTGGGAAGGCCAAACACTTTTCGGGCTTCAGATAGAAACAGTGGGCATGTATTTGTGCTTTTGTCTCCTGTTCCTGGCAGCACACACAACATATGCTGCTGTTTGCAGTAGATCTCACAGGCATGCCTGATTTGGTTTTGCCTCAGTCACGGACATACTTTTGTGAACGTGAGGTGATTTATGCTCTCGAAGGCTTCACCGTGTGGGTGGAACAGCATGCAGTGCATGGGTATCTGGGGAACCAGGATGATAAAAAATGTCTCAGATATGAGAGTCTATCTACGGCCGCTCACAGAATTGCACAATGTGACACAACAGTTTGAGTTGGAAAGACCATCAAGTCTAACCCTCCTGCCATTGTCAGGCACATTGTGTGATCATAGAATCATCATTGTTGGAAAAGACCTTCAAGATCATCAAGTCCAACTGTTCACTGTACAAGCCCCAACCACTAACCTGTCTCCTGAAACACCCTCTCTGCCCATTTTTTTAACCCGTCCAGGGTTTGCTCTATGGTTCTCTGGCTCTTCAGTCTTCGAGGACTGAAAGGTATCAAAATGTGCTGCTGAGGACATTGCCAGATGACATACTTGAGAAGTGATGTTTTGCAGTTGGTGTTCTGGACAATTTTCATGCAAAGATTCACCCCTGGTCATCCACTCAAGAACTCTAGGAAAATTGCTGTTTCTTAGCACAAGACATTAATCTGCAGATATCTTTTCTTCTTAGCTTTGAGCAGCTGTCTACTTTGGATGGATAGAGGGAACCTCCACATTAAAACTACAGAAATGCAGTTACAAAGGAACATATGAAGGTCTTTGTTCCAGTCTCCCACTTCAAGCAGGCCTACTGCCAGTGTTGGCCAGATCAGTCTTGATTAGCCAAGATTTGTGGACATAGGTTTCACAACCTCTCTGGGTAGCCGGTGCCATTTCTGCATTACCCAATAGTCAATAATTGTTCTACTGTCAAACTGGATACTTCCAATCAATAATATTATTATTGCCCCATGTTACACTGATTGCTTCTCAGGCAGGTTACCTTTGTAATTGCCCTCTGTGTACACCAGCTATTTTTAATTTACACTAAACATGCCCTCAAAGTATCTTCTCAGAATAAGTTTTCCAGACCCTTTCCCATCTTGCTAGACTTGTGCTGGACGCTCTCCCTTTAGTTCACATCCCTTTTGATTTGAGGAGCCTAAAACTGAGCAAACTTTTTCAGATGAGGACCCACCAGTGTCAAGACAAAGGGTTAATAGCTAACAACAACAAGCTGACCACACTTCTATACACCACATGGTTCTTGATTCATCCTGTTTGCAGTGAGAGCACTCATATCCACCATAATGCCAAAACCCTATTCTTGGAAAGCAGTCTATTCGAGTTACAGAAGCAGAGGCCCTAAGAGTGGTTCCCAGGGTGAAAGGTTGGGGCATCACCAGAATACAATAAAAGATTCCTTTTCCTGCTGCAAAACCTCCTGCTGTACAGGTACATTGTCGTGTTTCCAGTTCATAAGCTTGATGACCCTGAACACGCAGGAGAGGGAAGTCCCCACTAGCTAATGTACAGCAGTTGTAAGCATTTCCACTTCCCCTCTCCAGTCTGGCTGTACTGCCTAGGTAAAAAGTGCTGTCTCCTTGCCCCCAGCTAATCCTAGGGGTCAGTAGAAAAATAAAACCCATAGTACACAGGGAGGCAGCTGCCTAATCTCTGTCTCAAGAAAGATCTATTTTCAACATGACTGCATTCTTTCTCCTCCATGAGGAACACGTGCCATGCCGACATCGCATTGCTGTGCGGTACGGTCTGTATCCAGAGATGGCTTTAGTCTGCCTCTTCTCTTTTAACTGTACTGTGGTCCCAGTGAAGTTTGCCTCTGCTGAGATGGAAAGAGGATTGGCAGAAAATTAATAGCTGGCATGAAACACTGAATTAATCAGGTTTTGGTTTGTTTCTTTGTCTTTGATGCACTCACACTCTTTTCACAAATCCTTTTCTGGACAACAGAATTCTCCTTGTCTGCACCTGGATACTGGAAACAGGTCAGAGTTTTCCCTAATGAAATTTGCTGGCATCTACGGAGCTATAATACAGTGAAATCTGGATCATCTGCTTCAGATTAGAGACTGGCGCTTTGTACGAAGCTGCTACGCCAGTGTCACAGAGGTGATCCCTGGCTGTCAGAGATGAGCTGTACACATTAGAACGAAGCAGATGCTCAGTAACCTGGAATCTGTTCAGGGATGCTTATACCAGATGATCAAACACTCCACTTTTGTTTTCATGAACTTTATGTCCTACACTAAATCACTGAATATTTGGTTACGCTGTCAACATTTTCTGCAGTTTCTCCTGCCTCCTCTTCCAGTGTCCACAAACTTAGTCCAGTCACCAGCTATTTTCTTCCTGTAAAAGTTCAGTAAGAGTTCATACACTAGCTGTGTACACAACACATGGTGTTACTGCTGCTATCACTCTAGCTCATAGTTTTCTTCAAAAAGATAGCAAAAACATGGAATGAGAAGTTCTTGTTTTTCATGCTTTACTTAGTTAATGCAAAAGGAAAGAAAAGAAAATGGATCTGAATTTAGGGTAAGTAAAGTGAAAGTACTCAATGCTTTAACATTCTATCTTCCTGTTCTGACAGTCTGAATGTTTGTAATGCTGGATCTTCCAGAGGAGTTGCTAGAACAGTTTTGATTCAGTCTGAGTGTCACTGGACTGTTTAGCGCTGAATTCAGACATGGCCCATCACTCCTGCTCATCTCTGCCACTGGGAATATTTTTGTATTACAGTGCAGCTGACAGAAAGTAAGCAGACATCCAATGTCATCTAGAAATGCTGCTTTATGGTGGAGGTAGTATTATTTAATGTAAAGTGTGTAATTTTGAGTTGAACACAGCATGAAAGCTTTTTCTTAGCGTGAGAGCTGTATCTCCAATACACAGGATTGGGGAAAATGTTGCTAGGCTTCAGCAATCCTTCAGACTCCTGAATGAGTGACCAAGCACCTTTCAAGAAGTTGACTTGAAGACACCAGGCAAACCCACATACACGTACTTGTGCAGTTCTAACTTTGGGCTTTATACTAGATGTGAAGTACTAATACGGAGCTATTAGCGCAGACGTAGGTAAATGCTTTTCATGGGTGTAGAAATTCAAATTAGGGATCTACAGCAACCGTAATTTCTTATTCTCTGATTGTAAGATTGCACATATGTTCACAGCGTGAATTTGCATGCTCCCACAGAAACCTTCAGCCAAAGTAGGACCTCTTCTAATAGACGATGCAGGGTTAGGTGGAGTTAGGGTTAGGACAGGATGTCCTGCAGCCCTCCTAAAGTCTGGGAAAACAGGTAGCATTGCCAGTCTTCCTATAGGCTGTGACTGTCTGCAGTTTCTTGTGTAAATCCTGTACTGTTCCTCTGTACATGAGGTTGTTTTCCCTCCTCAGGAGGTGACCACAGCCACAGCATGCCTGGACTGTCAGAACACAAGGTCTGCAGTCTCAACCCAAGCAGAACAGATTGGCATAATCTGACTCTGGGGACTGGGAACCTGCTCAGTGAAATTGCTCTAAAGCTGCCATTTCTCTGTGTCAAGAAATGTGGTGATTTTTAATGGCAGTGGGAGAGCTGCCAGGTTCATACCTTCAAGATGACATTTGTTCTTCAGTTTGTGATTGAATGAAATCACAAGCTCCTACCCTCAACCTTCAGGATGCCTATTTTCATATGGCTGTTATGGTTTCATATTGAAAAAAGGTTCAGAGTGGCCCTGAGTCATCACTAGAACTGGATCCTGCTGGCTGCTAATCCAAGCTCTCCTCCAAGGATCAAGCAGAGATGAGCTTCAGTGAACCAGAGAGTCCAAGATTTGGGATAATGAAGGTCAGATCCCTGAAGTAGATGGCAAATGATTTGGTCTCTGAGCCAGCATATGTATTCTTGCCTCTGTGAACATTATATTGAACCTACAGGCGTCTCACCCTGTTTGTACACAAAGCATGGAGTTTGCTGGGGAAATGTATTTGGTTGCTTTATTGTTACTAGAGATCTTTATCTGGAAGTCCACACAGGATATTGTCAACTCAGTTAGCAATACTGGTTAACATCGCAGTGTGATGCTTACCTTTGTGATTTTGCCTTTGCCAGGGCCCATTTACAATAAAGAATTCTCTGTGTTAAGGCTAGCATGCAGCTGGGTACTGGCTGGGCAAAATTCAGAGGTCAAAAAATAAAATACTGGGTCCAGCATTGCAAAGTGTAACTCTCTGCACCTGGAGAGGAACAACCCCAGGCAGCAGTACATGCTGGGTTCTGACCAGCTGAAAAGTAACTTTTCAAAAGGGACCTGCCGGTCCTAGTGGACATCAAGCTGAACATGAACTAGCCACGTGCCCACACTTGAAGCATCTGTGGCCACGCTGAATGCCTATGCTACAGCAGGTGGTCCAAGGATAAGGAGAAGGTACACATCCAAGCATCTGTGGCTGTGGACAAGCCCATGTTGCAGCAGGTACACCTGGAAGTATCAGTGGCTGTGCATGGGGTTATACTGGAGCTCTGCAAAAGTGTGTGGCCATTAGTAATTTCATGACAGAACAATTGTATTCTTGGAGGAACTGCAGAAATAGGTAAGACCATGTTGGAGCAGGTTTACTTCTGAAGGATCAGTGGCTGTGGGTAAGGCCATGCTAGAACAGGTCTGTGGCTGTGTCCACGCCACAGCAGGTACACCTGTGATGAGGCTGTGGCTCATAGGTAATGCTCCACTAGGAACTAAGTGCAATCTCCAGTCTCTCTGGATCATGGCAAGGGGAGGAGGTCATTGCAATGTCAAAATTATCTGCTCCAAAGGAATCAGGATTTGAGTTGCATGTTATAACTTTGTTTACATATATCTCATGAATGTATAGCAATACTTGAGGGGAGGGTGAAATGAGGATGGATACAGACGCTTTTCAGTGGTGTCCAGAGACAATGGGCACAAACTGACACACATGAGGTTCCCTGTGAACATCAGGAAACACTTTTTCACTGTGAGGGTGATTGAACACTGAAACAGGGTCTCTGGAGCCATCGTGAAGTCTCCATCCTTGGAGATATTCAAAGTCCATCTGGATAGAAGCTTCTTCATTGCTGTGTTTTGCTTCGCAACCTTTTTCTGAGATTTTAATAACTTTCAAAAAAAGCCTGAAGGCTTGTGGTGACATACTGAGACAGTTCAATCCTCAAAGCACTGTGAGTAATTGTCCACACCTGGAGACACCTCAGCTCACTGGCCACTCTCTTTTTAAGCCACACTTTTCCTCAGCTGAGTACATGCCCAGAGCTGCCTATCCAGCTTCTTACTCCTGCTGTTACACAGCTGAGTCCACATCCTGTGCAGCAGAAACCACCCACAGAAGCTCTATAATAGACTGGGGAGTCAAAGACTTTTGTTCCCCTTTTCACACTCAGACAGATATTCTGTATAGCCCCTGCTGATCCAGGCATTTCCTGAGAGCACCATGTCCCATTCTGACTATACTGCATGAGATAGTCTTGCTACCTATCACTTGGCCAAGACTGATAGCTTCTGGGCTGCTGGACACCACATGTCACCCCAGCACCCTGGGGACTCAGCTGCAATGATTGATTATCCCATGCTGGGGAGCAGTCAGTCTCTGAGTCCCACTGGAGGACTGGAGGTGCCCCAACATCCACCCCTTGGTACCTCTATTCTATGCTCACTTTTTCCCACAGGATAGCTCTGGGTTCTTCCAGGGCAGTGTGCAGGATGTTTCCATCAGCCTCCCCATGTGTTGCACATGCGGTTCAGTGGTGAGCTCTGAATTTGCCTCCAGCTGTGTCAGTGCTGCAGTGCTACAGTCTCCTTGGAATGGGCTTTACAAGAACAGGACAATCCCTGATGCTGGATATAAAGTCAGATCCATTAACATTTTTTTCTAACTTACCCCATGTGTTATACACCGAGATCTTTTAGTAATCAAAACACTAATGACCAGGGGCAGAATGTGTTTAAATCTGACAGGATTTAAAGCAGCTCACATGACAGTGCCCTCTTCCTAAACTGAGATCAGTCTCTCTCCAGGGCTACCAGCAATGCCCTTCCCCCTCAACCTGCATCAGGCACGTTGCCCACCCCTACTGCTCTGTTGAAGGTATGTATCACTCTAATCTTTTGAACTATGTGTATGTGTAAGTATGCAAGATATTTGTGACGAAATGGAAGTGCTGGACTGAGAATCTACTGGGTGCAGAGCATCTGGGATTGCAAGCTGAGGTGATGTTTGTGCCTAAGTCAAATTATTTTTATAGATGTTGCTGACTAGAGGATTTTTCTGTCTCCTTTGTACGCAAAAAAATCTAACCTGCTGGAGTCATTCCTACATCAGAGCTCTTTCCTAGATTTATAGGTGTAGGAACTCTTGGATAAGCTAGGAAACAGCCAACAAGAGATGGGATCATCTCTTGCTCACTGCATTGACCAGCAGACCAGAAGTCTCAGCAAGTATAACTCTTCCCACAGAAAAAGTTGGTGCACTACATACCATTTTTGGAGACTCTGAAATGTGTACAGAGAGGCACTTACGCACATGTCTCTGATATCCCTAAAGCTTAGCTTTCCCACATGATCCTGTGATCTGTGTCAGAGACAGCAGCTTAAAAGCCCAAGTATAACCCATCCTCTCTCTGCTACAGTGGCTGAGTAGCCTGCTGTGCCTGTAGCCCTCCTGAACCGTTCTGCTCTTCTGCTTTTACAATTTTACCATTGCAATTGTGAAAAGCTTTTAATAATGCTGATATATCCTTTAACATCCTGCTTTATCTATTGCACAGCTGGGACATCTGTGGCACAGACATACCAAACAATCCACTCTGGGTCATACAGTGAGTCTGTGGGAAAGCCAGCAATAGAATCCATAAGTCCTGCATCCAAGTTCTCTAAGTGCCTTGACTAGTCCAGATTCCCTCCTTAACACCCTTGTCAGATTGTTTATAGGAGATGTATTCATATAGTCAGTAAGACATCAAAAATTTCTAATTATATCTGGCCATGTCAAATGACAATTATGCCCTTAGTTCAGTTTGCCAGACAATACTTTACCAAAGAAGGTTTGCCAAAAATTTTTTGACCGAAGAAAGAGTAGGCATCTGTAGCATCTGCAGGCTCGATCGTATAAAACATCCCTGCAACGAGTCGCCC
>JAOXOE010000787.1:345991-358731 GCA_028565055.1 Phoeniculus purpureus | reverse complement strand
CAAGAAGCGCCAGGAGGCCCCTCCACACATCTTCTCCATCTCTGACAATGCCTATCAGTTCATGCTGACTGGTGAGTTGCCTGATTTCTTTTGAACTACTCTTGCAATGAACTATCTGCAGGGAGAAATGGAGGATATTTGTTGGAGGTATGGTACAACTCTTAAAATATTGTGTGCATTAGATTAATACAAGATTAATGATCTTAGCTGCAATTGTGTCTGTGACCAAGTGTTTGTGTTCCCATTAGAATCAATAGAGACCTAGATGTAGTGAAAGTAGTCTAGGAGAGATTTTACAGCTATTTTCTGCTGTCGACTTTACTGCTCTAATGGGATCTTACATAGACACACATATATCGTAATCATTAAGCTAGTCTCAGACAGACAGTTAAGAGTACTGTATCACACATACCCTCTAAACAGTGTGTATACAGTCAATTCAGATTTCCAAGTGTCAGTGTTAAAAGTAAATATGCGAATCTCTGCATTGAACAGGTAATTATGCTTCACTTGACTATTATGCAAATAGAATTAAGGATATAAAGATGACTGTGTGGTCTAAAATACATCCATCCTTTAATGATCTATGCAGTCCCTAAAAAGTAAACCTCAGAAAGCAAAGTCAAGGAAAAAAGCTTTCAGCGTTTGAATTGAATGGGTTTAAAAATGTTCCTTCTCCTTCATCCTCTTAGTGTCACCTCTTATTTTCTCTTCCTTCATTGTCCATTGAAATCAAAGTTGTGCAGGACTTTTCCTGTTCTTTTGATAGTAACTGGAAAATTGGTCCAGAATAGAAAAATAAATGATTAAATTAATTTATGGCTGATCTCAGGAATACGTAATTCCTGTATATGTATAGCCAAAAGGGTTATAAAAAGAGAGATGAAAAATAGTAGAAAAGAGTTGTTAGATATTTCACGATGACTTCAAATTTCTGTTAGACTACTTTGAAAAATTTAAGTTTTAGACCAATTTACCACAATGCTTCTGTTAAATGCAATTACTGAATAAGAGGGAAATAAGTAGCCTCATGTGAAGACAGTGTCTTAAAAGGCATAAGACCACAAAAGCTAATCTGAAGTAATGTCTTTACTGATACAGTTGATAATCATAGAGTTATAAAATCATTTAGGTTTCAAAATACCTAACTTGCCACTAATCCATGTGCTTAAACACCACATCTACGTGGTGCTTGAACACATTTAGAGATGGCAATTAAATGACCCCCTTGTGCAGCCTGTTCCACAGCCTAGTGAAGAGATTTTTCCTGATGTCTAACCCAAACTTCCCCTTGTGCAACTTGAGGTAGTTGCCTCTTGTCCTATTGCTTATTACTTGTGAGAAGAGAATAATGCCCACTTCCCTACAACCTTCTTTCAGATAGTTGCAGACAGCCACAAGGTCTCCTCTCAGCCTCCTTTTCCTCAGACTAAACAGCCCCAGTTCCCTAGGCCTCTCCTCATTAAGCTTGTTCTAAGACCCTTTGCCAGTCTTGTTGCTCTTCTCTTGAAATGCTGCAGCACCTCAATGTCTTTCTTATGTGCAAGATCGAACACAGTACTTGAGATGTGATCTCACCAGTGCCCAGTGGAGGTACATAATCAGTGCCCTACTCTTGCTGGCCACACTATTTCAGACACAAGACAAGAATAATGAGTACTGCTCAGAACACCAGAAGTATCCACTAGAATTCCCAGAACTTTTAAATACCCTGTATTACTCCATTGTCTGGAAGCTTCAGCTGCTATTTTTCTCCTAGTCTTTGAGTTCTTTGTTATTTGTCAGCACTAGAAAAAGCTTTCTTATCACTGCCTTTTGTTCTGCCTCTTTCACAGATCGCGAGAACCAGTCGATCCTGATCACGTATGTACACCCCAAGCTCGGGTCCCCAAGGGGATGCCCAGTGCCAGGGCACCTCCTGCCTGACCACATGCCCTCTGCTTCTCTCTTTGGTCTGGCAGCGGAGAATCCGGAGCAGGGAAGACTGTGAACACAAAGCGTGTCATCCAGTACTTTGCAACAATTGCAGCGAGTGGGGAGAAGAAGAAGGAGGAACAGTCAGGCAAAATGCAGGTGAGCTGACAGTGGCTGCAGTCAATGCTTTCCCCTGTTCTGGCATGATTTTATGCACAGATAATCAGCAGTAAATACTGTCCGACAGGGAACACTTGAGGATCAAATCATCAGTGCCAACCCGCTTCTGGAGGCCTTTGGAAATGCCAAGACTGTGAGGAACGACAACTCCTCACGCTTTGTAAGTTTCTGAATATAGAAATGAACAAGCTGAACAAGAACGTCAGTATAAAAGTTGTCACTTCTGAGTTGCCATGGGCAGTTTAATGTTTTCTTTGAATTCATATTTTCCTTATATTTGTCAACTAATAACTAATCAAAAAACTAAATTTAAAATAATTGTATAATGAAGTAATATTTATCATGAGATCATTTAAATATGTATAAATATCTATATTATTTAATGATTATAAATACATATACGTATACCTGGTACCTGCCATATAGACTGAAGATAAATGTTTGTTCCAAGTTATATAATGCAGAAGTAAGGGATGGAGTGAAAGACAGGTAGACAGCGTTGAAATTGCCCATATCAGATCAGCAAATTTT
This sequence comes from Phoeniculus purpureus, assembly GCA_028565055.1. Taxonomy (NCBI): domain Eukaryota; kingdom Metazoa; phylum Chordata; class Aves; order Bucerotiformes; family Phoeniculidae; genus Phoeniculus; species Phoeniculus purpureus. The sequence continues at coordinate 356,106 of JAOXOE010000787.1, read as the reverse complement.
GATTCTATTTTAGACATGGCATTGAGAAAGCCTATTAATCTGATTGTTCAGCTCTTGACACCGTTCAGACCTTGGCTTTCATAGCATGTCGAGAAAAAAGGAAGCTCTCAGGAGTAGTCAAAATAGATTCATCAGTGGCAGGTCCTGCTTGATCAGTCTGACAGCCTTTCATGATGGCAGAAATGGATGGATAGATGGAGGGAAGGCAGCAGATGTGGTGGACCTTGACTTCAGGAAGGATTTTGATATCATTTCCTATAACATCCTCGCAGACAAATTTAAGAAGAGTGGATGGGATTATTGGATAGTGAGGTGGATTAGGAGTTAGACACAACTCAGAGAAGTGTAGTCACTGAAGCAGAATAGTTCCAGGCCCATATCTGGTAGTGTTCCTCAGGGACAAGTATTGCATCCACTCCTATTCAACACATTCATCAATGACCTGGATAAGGGAACAGAGTGTACCCTCGGCAAATTTGCTGACGGCGCAGAGCTGTAAGGAGTGGATGACAGCCAGCAGGCTGTAGCGGCAGTCATTGTGACTTGAATAGTTTGGAGAGTTGGGCAGAGGTAAGTGTAGAAAGCTGCATCTGGAGACGTACAACCCCATGTATCAGTACAGGTTGGGGATTGACCTGCTGGAGAGCAGCTCTGGGGAACAGGACCCAGGGACCCTGGTGGACCATGGGCTGGCAATGAGCCAGCAATATACACTTGTGGCCAAAAAGGCCAATAGTCTCCTGGCATTCATGAAGAAAAGTGTGGCCAGTAGGCTGAGGGACATTCTGCTCTTCCTCTACTCAGCCTTAGTTAGGCCACATCTGAAATAATATGTCCAGTGCTGGGTTCCTCAATTGAAGAAGGACAAGGAATTACTGGAAAAAGTCCATCACAGAGTCACTAAAATGACCAGGGGTGGAAGCATCTGCCACATGTTCACTAAATAACAATAATTTAGCTCAGAAATTGACCTTAGTAATCCCAGTACAGAAAGTGTCATGATTTTTGTTTTCCATCTTGCTGAAAGTTAAGAACAAAAGCAAGGAAAAAAAAAAAGAAATTGTATGTTTACATCCTATCCTCTGTGGACAATGCAAGGTTGTACACTTAGAGTTTTAACAACTTTTCAAAATGCTTTTCCTTCTTGTCTACAGGGCAAATTTATTCGAATTCACTTTGGAGCTACAGGCAAACTGGCTTCTGCTGACATTGAGACTTGTAAGAGGCTCCCTTAGCCTGTTCCAGTTCCTTCATTCCTTTTTATCTCAGTGTACTTTCTCAGCCCTAACACTGTCCTACCATCATTTCCAGACCTGCTGGAGAAGTCCAGAGTCACTTTCCAGCTCAAGGCAGAAAGAAGCTACCACATATTTTATCAGATCATGTCCAACAAGAAGCCAGAGCTCATTGGTAAGAAGTATTTTTATAAATTGTTTGATGGAATCTGAATTCGCTTACCTTAATTCCTATGCCCAGACATGCCCTATTCCTCTTTTCAGACATGCTCCTCATTACCACCAACCCATATGACTACCAATTTGTGAGTCAAGGTGAGATCACTGTGCCCAGCATTAATGACCAGGAGGAGCTGATGGCAACAGATGTAAGTGACACAGAGCATACTGGCATGTCAAAGTTCCATTTAATGGCCCAGAGGTTTATTTGCCTCATTCTGTTACCAGAGTGCCATTGACATCTTGGGCTTCACTCCTGATGAGAAAACTGCCATCTACAAGCTGACAGGGGCTGTCATGCACTATGGGAACTTGAAGTTCAAGCAGAAGCAGCGTGAAGAGCAGGCAGAGCCTGATGGCACAGAAGGTATTAGTATAGTTTTATGTCTCTGTAATACCAGAAAAATTTTGGATTACAATACCAACAGTTTGTCAGAAAGGTGATTTTGGAAAATTGCAAGCTTTTTTTCTTCTAAGAAAAATCTCAATTTTTTCTTTAAAGAAGATGTATTAATTATTCCAAGGACAAAAAGATTGCTTAGATGTCTTCTAATTGTCTTTCACCTCGAATTTTAAATTTCTATTTTTCCTTTTTCTGAAATATCCTTCATTCTCTCATGACACATTGCATCTCCTTTATCCTCCCATTTCCAGGGAACGACACTGAAAGAAACAGGCAGATGTGTTTACCAATACTTGACTCAAGGCTGATGTCGCTAGCAACACTTTGGGATTTTCTGTCATGGGATTTAGGAGTCACTAGACCTGCTGTGGCCTATGGGATTCACTTTTTGGTGTGGGAAAAGATTTTTGTCATTGGGTTGTAGGACTTAATTCAAAGAGCTTTATACTGGATCTGGGAGGAGGCAGGGAGAAGAGATTACATTAGGTGACTAGAATTAAGCTATGAGACAGTATCATGACACCTAAGGAATGATGTTCAAGCAAGAGCTCACACTCTTCTCCACAATGTACTAAGTATGCTGACACACATTTGAAATGTTTGTACATTAATGCACATAGCGTAAGGAATAAACAAGAGGAACAAGAACCTTTGGCTCAGTCCCAGGGGTATGTCTTTGGCATGAGTGAGACTTGGTGGAAATTGAGAAGCAGGACTGGCAAGGCAGAGGGGTAGCATTGTATGTAAAGGAGGAGTTGCACTGTAGCACATTGTTGCTTGTAATTGGGGAATATGTGGTTGAAAGCCTCTGTGTAAAGTTTAGGGGAAAAGCTATCAAAGAAGATGTGGCTGTGGGAGTCTACTACAAATTCCCAGGACAGCAACACCAATGTACTATTTTCTGTGGCATTTGCCCATGTCCTTATGGATGACTTCTCAGATGGGAGCTGATACTATCATAGACTATAATACAGTAGACATGAACAGATCCAGGAAATTCCTGAAATGAGTTGAAGATAACTTCTTGATACACCTACTAAGGGAGCCAATTAGGGAAAGTGCCCTCCTAGATCTATTTGTAAATAGGAATCTTGTAGCTAGTGCGTTGGTTCAGCCTTGAGTATTGTGTGCAGTTTTGGAATCTGCAACATAAAAAGGGCATAAAAGATGATGAAAGGGCTAGAAGCCGTGACTTACAAGGAATGGCTGAGGAGAATATGTTTTTTTGTTCTAAAAGAGACTGAGAGTGGCATCACTGCTTTCTACAGCTTTGCAGTGAGAGGGAATAGGGAGTGAAAGGCTGATCTGTCTGGTATATAGTAGTAGGATGTGAGGGAGTGGCTTAAAGCTGTGTCAGGGGAATTTCTGATAGGCTATTAAGAAAACATTCGAGACAGTGGACAAACACCAGGTAACTGATAACAGTCCCCTGCCTGTCAGAATTCAACAAGCATTTGAACAATATTCTTACATATATAGTTTAGCTTCTAGGTTGCCCTGTGTGGAGACAGGAGCTGGATCCTTACAGGTTTCCTTCAAATCAGGGTATTATACGATTCCTTGACATTTATAAAGTAGCCTTCAGATAATATTTTGTTTTGAAATAATTTTATAAAAAATTATGCATAATACTGCACAAAAATTGACTATTCTCTCCCTTCTTGTCATCAGTTGCTGATAAAGTTGCCTACCTGATGGGTTTGAACTCTGCTGACTTGCTCAAGGCCCTCTGCTACCCCCGTGTCAAGGTTGGGAATGAATATGTGACCAAGGGTCAAACTGTGCAGCAGGTAACAAACTGTTGGTGATTGGGGACCTCTGATTTGAATTAATATCATGAGCATTCTGTAGATCTTCATGGTAACTTCTTTCCTTTCTTTCTAGGTGCAAAATTCAGTGGGTGCTTTGGCAAAATCTGTTTATGAAAAGATGTTTCTGTGGATGGTGGTTCGTATCAATGAACAACTGGATACGAAACAGCCCAGACAGTTCTTCATTGGTGTCCTGGACATTGCCGGCTTTGAGATCTTTGATGTAAGGAAAAGAATTTGTAAGTTGCTTCTTAGGAGAGCCATCCAACTATTAAGTACTCTTTATTGTAAAGAATACCAGAAAGTACTATGAGAGGACTGAAATTGGCATCTGTCTTTCTTCAATATGAAAGGAAATGTGTTACTGAGAGTGCTGCCAATATCACTTTAGTATAGTGTAATTTTCACTGTGGAAGCTTGTGAATTTAAATTTCTCAGGATTCCACAGTTTCAATGTATGACACCATTGATATCTATGATAATTATTTAGGATGCTCAGCACTTGCTGGTATCTGCTTATTACAGGAAAGATGCTGTAGAAGAGTGTTACAGGTGGAATATTTGCTGATCTAGGCATAGATCTAATCTGAGCTGGAAAGTATAGGAGTGCACCTCACCGCTTTCTAGAAGTAGAAACATGGTTTAAAATAGCTGCATCTGTCTGTGTTTTGCAGTTCAACAGCCTGGAGCAGCTGTGCATCAACTTCACCAATGAGAAACTGCAGCAGTTCTTCAATCACCACATGTTTGTGCTGGAGCAGGAGGAGTACAAGAAGGAAGGGATTGAATGGGAGTTCATTGACTTGGGGATGGACTTGGCTGCCTGCATCGAGCTCATTGAGAAGGTAGCGTTCCTGCTCAGGTGCACTACGTACCTGGAATTACTGTAGTTTCTTGACATCAGTTTTCAGAGGGCTCTTGTAAATTCATGCTCAAAAATTCAGTTTTGGTTATTCTAAATACTGGAGTACATACCTTATTCTGTCTGCGAAGTATCAACCGTTTCATGGCAGCATCAAAATCCAATCATCATTAAATCATCAAAAGCCAATATACTTCAAAGCTCACAATTATACTAGTGTTTTATAACAGCTAGATATAGTTTCCACTGTAGAATCTGCAAGCTTCTTTTGAGCTGTGATAGATCAATTTCTGCCTAGTAGTACATCTCCAACTAGAGATTAAAAAAAATTATTATATTTGCAGTAAAAAAGATGGGACTTCAGATTTCTTAGTTAATTGTCTTTCTCCCCGTTACATTAATGGAAGCAATAAGAGAGCAATCAAATTTGTTATGTGACTACTCAGTTATTCAGTGACTAACAGGATCTTAAGAAAAGAGCATTTTTTATTGCACGCTGTGAGCTGTTTAGACTAAGAGTTTTTGTGAATGTGACTTTTGTTACTTTACTCATCAAATTTTTCTAGCACAAATGATGTGAATTTCCATCAATAACTGAGCCTCTGCAAGCAAACCGGGTAAATATCCATGTGTCCTTGTTTCAGTTGGGGTAGAACTCCATTCTAGTAGGTGTTTCAGTGCTGTGCTGTGTTTAATGTGAACAAAAGGTTGATAACACACTGATGTTTTAGTTGTTGCTAAGCGACTCTTATGCTAAAAGAAGTATTTTTTAGTTTCCAATGCTCAGCCTGCTTTTTGTATTTGAAATAAGACAGCAGCACTGTTTTGTTCATACTACAGCCTCTATTTGTGATTTAAAAACCTGTTGAGAGAAGTCCAGGTACCTTTGTGTCAGAAGATAAATTTGACATTTGTGTTTCTTTTGCTGCCTTCCAGCCCATGGGCATCTTCTCCATCCTGGAAGAGGAGTGGATGTTCCCCAAGGCAACTGACACCTCTTTCAAGAACAAGTTCTACGACCAGCATCTGGGCAAGTCCGACAACTTCCAGAAGCCCAAACCTGGCAAAGGCAAGGCTGAAGCCCACTTCTCGCTGGTGCACTATGCTGACACAGTGGACTACAACATCGCTGGCTGGCTGGAGAAGAACAAGGATCCCCTGAATGAAACTGTCATTGGGTTGTACCAGAAATCATCTGTGAAGACACTGGCCTTACTCTTTGCCTCTGTTGCTGGAGAGGCAGGTTAGTTCTGTAAAAACTTTAGGTTATTCCATGCACAACATACAGAGACAATCACAGATTAAAAATTCAGTATTTTTTCTTCATTTATATAGAAGGTGGTGCTGCCAAGAAAGGTGCCAAGAAGAAAGGTTCTTCTTTCCAGACTGTCTCAGCTCTTTTCCGGGTAAGTTCAGAATTTGTTATCTCTTGTGATCTGTAAAAGAAAATAAACTGCCTTTAAATATGAATATTTCTTTGTTCTAGGTTGGTAAACTCTAGTAATTTGACTCATGTTGTTATAGCAAGGAAATACAAACATGTCTTTTAACTTCTATCGCAGTGAATTCAGAGTTTATCCCTCTATCTCCTACTTTACAATATTGTTGTCAGCTATCATAATACAATGTATTATACAGTCTAGAAGCTTTCTTTCCTTCTCCTTCAGATTTCAAGGGGAAAGATAGTCCTGTAATGGATTGCTTGTACCTTCTGATCAAATAACATCTTCACCTTCTCCACGTCAGCTGTATACTCTAGAGTCAGTCTTTTATGTATGAATTATTACTTTATCTTGAGCTCCAGACTGTTAAAAAGTCCAAGTACTCTCACAGACCTGGTCTACTTGCCTAGGCTTTCCATATGCTTCTTCCAGGTGAAACTATTGTTGTCTCCTACAGGTATTCAGGCAGACAAAGTGTTACTGATAGCTATTCAGTTCACAAGGCTTTGGATGACAGCTAGAATCTGTTGCCCTGTTCTTCACTACTGTCATCCTTTTGCCTACTGCTAAATCACTTGTAAAAAACTCCATCTTTCACTCTTGGCTCTACAGGGAATATAAAAAGCAAGCTTCTAAAATAAATTATAATATTTACTCAAATTCACTCATTATTGATATCAAGCAGTGATACTTCTGATAAAATTATGTCATTAACACAGTTTATGATATTTACAGAACAAAATGGCTAGTTTGTCTGCAAGCTATGAAATATCAGTACCCACATAACAGAAGATATCACTTCCATATAGCTTCAGAAAATTTGATGCACTATAGTAGTTTGACTGTAAAGATGAATGCAGAGAAAAAACATTTACTAATCCAAACTATGTTTATAAATTTTCAGGAGAACTTAAACAAACTGGTGACCAATCTGCGCAGTACTCACCCACACTTTGTGAGATGCATCATCCCCAATGAAACAAAAACACCTGGTAAAAGCATCATGTATATAGATATTTTCCTGTGATAATGAAGATCTCTATGTTGCAATCCACGATACTCATTTACGCTCTGAATTGTTAGGTGTCATGGAACACGAATTGGTGCTGCACCAGCTTCGTTGCAATGGTGTGTTGGAAGGGATCAGAATTTGCAGGAAAGGATTCCCCAGCAGAGTTCTCTATGCTGACTTCAAACAGAGGTCATGTTTCTCTAACACACTGTCTTCTTATAGATGGTACATGTGTACAACCTTAGCACTGATATATTTGCTGTAGAGATGCGATAAGTATTCTTTGTTGTCTCACCCACTTTTTTGATAGCATCACACATCTCACTGAAAGCAAACATGACATATTGGTATCCACCCCAGAAAGGTCCTAACGTTGTCTTTTGCAACAGTAGCTGGAATTTGGAATTTGTATGAGCACCTGTCAGGGATGAACATCGGCTAACTGCACCCTAATAGATGAATGTCATATAATCTATGCAGAATTATGAGTATATTGTAGCAAAAGTTTCTCAGATTGCTTAAAATATGTGTATCTATCTAATAAAAGTACTTCTCAAAAAATCATTCAATAGTCAGGTAAAATATCACCCTGTCATGTTCAGAAGCCAGCAAGCTTGGCTTAAAAAAGAATGTTGAATTGAGTAATAAGAATATTCTTATCTCCTGTTTTTTCCTGTAGATACCGAGTGTTGAATGCAAATGCTGTCCCAGAGGGACAATTCATGGATAGCAAGAAAGCTTCTGAGAAGCTCCTTGGATCCATTGCTGTTGATCACACCCAATATAAATTTGGTCATACCAAGGTATAAGTGCAACTTCATTAAAAAATTTACATTTATTACAGAAATATGGCTAGGTGAGAATGACATAAAGGTGGAAATGTACATGCATAAAAGCAAATCAAGAAGGAATTGGTAGCTGAAAATCCTTGTCTTCTATGTATCAGACAAGTCATACCACTCAGACTCTACACATACACACTGGTGTTTGTGAGTATACTTGTGTGAAAGTGTGAATGGTTACAGTCAATTTAGAGGACAAAAAAATACTACCTTTCTCTTCCATAAATTATCAGTGACTTTTGTAGCAGTAATTATTATGGAAATGTAATCTGTGTTTTAATGATTTAAGATCAATATCTTATTGTCATCCCCTTTTGCAAGGTGTTCTTCAAAGCTGGGCTGCTGGGACTCCTGGAGGAGATGAGGGATGAGAAGCTGGCACAGCTCATCACCCGCACCCAGGCCAGGTGCAGGGGCTTCCTGATGAGAGTGGAATACCAGAGAATGGTGGAGAGGAGGTAAGCATTTTTCTTGAAGTTCATCTCACTGCCCATTGTTTCTTCAGACATCACACCGAAAATTCTTCCCATTTGTCTTGAGCAACATGTTCTAGGTGACTGTATTTGAGCAGGAGTGATTGGACAAGTTGTCTTACAGAGGTCTCTTCCAGTCTCAACCACTTTGAATCTATGACTTAATGATTCTCTGATTTGTATTTCAGAGACTCCATCTTCTGCATCCAGTACAACGTCTGGGCATTCATGAATGTGAAGCATTGGCCCTGGATGAAGCTGTTCTTCAAGATCAAACCCTTGCTGAAGAGTGCAGAATCTGAGAAGGAGATGGCCAACATGAAGGAAGAGTTTGAGAAAACCAAGGAAGAGCTGGCAAAGTCTGAGGCAAAGAGGAAGGAGCTGGAGGAAAAGATGGTGAAGCTGGTACAGGAGAAAAATGATCTGCAGCTTCAAGTGCAGGCTGTAAGTGCCATCAGTGCAAATCCTCCTCCTTGATTAGTTTAAAATTAAGATTAAACATACCTTCCAAAGAACAGATTCAAATAAGACAGTCTACTGTGCACAGCACACATGATAAAACTCAAATTTATAAATAATGTCTAAACATATGAGTCTCCTATATGTGGCTCTGGCACATATATATATATATATGAGACATAGATATCGTGCATAAAATGTAGGTTAATACATACGTATGAATATTTGTGTATTACCTCTTTAGAAATTTTAAAAATAAATATATACAGAAAGTGTATACACGTATAGTGTACAGTGTATATATGTACAAAGTACACATGATCACATTCTAAATAAACCTTTGCCTAAAGTACTTTAATAGAAACAACACTGAATAGAAATGTGACACATTTCAGAGGCTTCAGAGTGTGATGAAAAGCGTGGGAGACTTCTTCATCCTGAGAATACATATGTATGAGTAGGTTATATTTTTCTGAAGAAAAGTTTCCTTCAATATTTAGATGCTGCATTACAAGTCATCACCATAATTACTAACAAGTTACTTATCAATGATTACTGAGAAAAAGGTCGAAAGCAATATCTCAGCCTGTATAGAGCTTTGCTGTGAAATACCACTTCATTCTAAACAACAAAACAGAAACAGTGAAAAAAATAACAGAATTTTCCTGTTCTGTTGCAGGAAGCAAATAGCTTGGGGGATGCTGAAGAAAGATGTGAGCAGCTCATCAAAACCAAAATCCAGCTGGAAGCCAAAATAAAGGAGCTGAGAGAGAGAGAACAAGATGAAGAGGAGATGAATGCTGAGCTCACAGCCAGAAAAAGAAAACTGGAGGATGAATGTTCAGACCTGAAGAAAGACATTGATGACCTAGAGTTAACATTGGCCAAGGTGGAGAAGGAAAAACATGCCACTGAAAACAAGGTATACAAGAGATTTCATGGCTCACATTGAGGGAAAAAAGACCAGTTTCGAGTTTGTGTAAGAAAACTGATTAATTATTCAAGATGAAATGAGGCCAAAAAAAAAAAGTCACTGAAGCAATGAACAGGATTTCGTTGAAACTTTGGCATTTTTTCCTGTTTATAGGTGAAAAACCTGACCGAGGAAATGGCAGCCCTGGATGAGACAATCGCCAAGCTGACAAAAGAGAAGAAAGCCCTCCAAGAGGCCCATCAGCAGACACTGGACGACCTGCAAGTAGAAGAGGACAAGGTCAATACTCTGACCAAAGCTAAGACCAAGCTGGAGCAGCAGGTGGATGATGTAAGCACCCAGGCACACAGCAAGCAAAGGACAGGTATGGAGTTAGGGGTGTCTGGCAGAGCCCTGATGGTCTTGTTGGTTGTAGCTGGAAGG
>JAOXOE010000787.1:308710-322127 GCA_028565055.1 Phoeniculus purpureus | reverse complement strand
TTAGATACTGGAATGGATTGCCCAGGGAGGTGGTGGTGTCACCGTCCCTGGATGTGTTCAAGGAACGAGTGGACGCGGCACTTAGGGATCTAGTCTAGCAGTTAATTAATAGGATAAAGGTTGGACTCAATGGCCCTGGAGGTCCTTTCCAGCCATGATGATTCTGTGACTCTGTAAAATTTTTCTTTTCTATACATGATCAACATGCTGTATCTGTACATCTCAATCTGACAATTGTGTGATAAGGACTTGTCACAACTACTCAACTACTGAAAATATTGGGGCTTTCCTCTATCTTTAATTCACAACTCTCAATTTTTCCAGCGTTTGTGACCTTTTACATCCTCTTCAGACTCAACAGTTTGAAATTAAACACCAGTTTGCACACTTTGAAACAAATTTCATGACCTGTTACATTCAAAAATGATTCAAGAATACTGAAGTTGAAAGTATCAAAGCAGTTGCAAATACTTTATAAACCTTGAAATGTTGCTACATTTAGAATCAAAAGGATCAGAAGACAATAATATTTAAGTATTACTGTATTTGCACAAAGGCAAGGTGTCAAATTTAACTACATGTTAATCCAAACGCAAGGACAAACATTTGCTGTCTATGCACTCCTACTTTAACATTTAATGATACTGAGCTCAGCTAAAATTGCAAAGGCTTCTCATAAGTGAAGGTATTTATCTTTGCTTTCTCCAGAAGCCAGGTGGTTGATGGCAGAACAGTTGCTCCTTCAGTCCGCAGCCTTGAATTGAAGGTTCAAAAGAGCTAAGGGCTCTCTGTGTAAGAACTGCAAGAAAAGCAACAAAAGATAGTAGTGAGATCCGTCTGCTGTCAAGACTTCACAGAAATATCTTGACTACATGGTAAAAAACTTTGATCTTCAGTAGGATTTTGACATTTGCAGTTGTTCTCTTCTTCTGCTGTCAGAGTAATATTTAACTGACTCTACTCCATAGAAAAGTTTGCCTTATAGCAGGAATTGCAGAACTTCAGAAAAGGTATTCCTATTGAACATATTCAGAGAACTGAGTAGAAAATCTTTAGCAGACACATCATACTAAATTAAAGTGAGTCATAAGTGAAGTAAAACAACATAAAAAAGTAGAAACATTTCAAAACCACATTTAGAAAAAAACTGCACTGCACAACAGTATTAGATAAGCTACCAGTCACAGTAATGTGAAATATCAAGGAGTCTATGACAAATGCAAACAGCTGCAGAACTTATCTTCCCCTAAGGCTATCAATAACAGAGAGTTTCATAAGATGTTTAATTGACTGAACTTCAATATGTATATATGACAGCACACTGAGAAAATTCCCATTTGACACAAAAAATAAGTGTCACTCTCTTCTTAGCTTTAGAAAGGTGAATCTGTAAAACGGTCTTGCTGCTTGCCTGTGTAGACTCAGGCATTTTCAGTATAGTAGATGTCACTAGTTCACCCTGCAAGAACTGAACTTTTCCTTGCTGGCATGACAGGTGACACTGGTGGGGTAAGGCTACTGTTAGGCTCATTGCAATTCTATTCACTAGGAAAGTGGCCCTAGATTTCCTGCTACCAGATTAAGGCCTCAGTTAGGTCCCAATTCCTCAGCTGCACACTGAGCCACTGCCTTGTGGGCCCAGATGATGAGCACTCTTCCCCAGGATCTTCTGTATCCTGTCTCTCTTCACAAGACCAGTCTTGCCAAGTAGCAGATTCCGTGATGTACACCTATGGACAGAGACAGACCTCTGCTGACTTCTTCCTTAGTCACTGTCTCAGCCTCTCCATTCCTGAACACAAAGGAAGTAGTTGTGAGCTTGTCTAAGCACCACTTCTTCCCTCTTTCATTCTCCAGGCATGCTGGGACTGGCTGGCACTAGAAGAAGCTAGAGCAGAAAAAGGTTTTATACTGCCAACCAGGGCCATGTAGAATTGTCTAAACACTTGGTATGAGTTCACGGAGAGCACAGAATGATCCACAGCACCCCTGACACAAGGTTGTACCTTGTGTACAGCAAGGACCTTACAATGGCCACAATTCTTTTCATGGCCCTGTGGGAAATACTGCATTATTCATGCTTACTTGTTAAGGCACACACTCTTATAGGACTGTTGCTTGTGGATACCCATACTAAGGGCAGGGCAAGGGGAAAGGTAGGAGTTCACTGCCAATGTTAAACCCACATCCAAAGGGTGAGGGGTGGAGACTGTGACTGATATATCTTTAAATGGTTGTAGACTATGATTTTTGTAACACAAAATATTACCATAGATATCACACAAAGCAATGGAGGACTAACCCCACAAGAAGACATGTAAGTGTAGCACTTAACTAGATTGAGATTAATTTAATGTCAGATAACTCTAAAAACCCCCACACTCTCTCCTGTTCAAAGTGACCAACATAATAGAATCCAAGTCATGGACTGTATGAACTTAATGGATAATTTATGGTTATTTTATGAAGATTTTATAAGAGTGGACCATAGACCACCCCTGTCATAGGAAATGACAATTGTGTATGCGTTGAAGGATGAGGAAGGAAGTAGTTGTTAATTGGGATGCATTTGATAGTGTGAGACCAGTGCAAGTGGTGGTATTGCTATTGTCTGGAATTATGTTAATGGAAGGTCTGCTCAGCTCATCATTCTACCATTCTTTTTGCATCCACCAGCACTTGATCTAGAAAACACAATGAAGAACGACCTCATTTGTAATGCAGATTGCATTTTTCCAAGTCAGCATTGTGACTCTAGCATGAGGAAAGCACAAACAGTCCTTAGCTGTATCAATCAAGACGTTTTGGTGGATGCAGTACAGCATAATTTTTCATGCTATAATTATGATCATAGCCTCCTGCGAGCTCCGGAAATTATTATGCTTCTATATCTGTGCCTATGAATCTCTGTTCACTATCTGAAAGAGACACTAGTGTGCTTTCGGTAGATGTAGAACGCGGTCTACATAGCTCTGAACAGAGACATTGTTTTAAAAGTTTGAGTCATTAAAGACAAAATAACTGCTCAATTCAAATGGTATACATGGAACAAAAGGATTCTGAATCATAATGCCGTTACAAAAAAGGCAGAGAACAAGCTATTTTACACGTAAGTTGTAGTCCGTTATGGGCTCCAGCAACTTTTTCTTTAAAGCCTACAGGTTTGTCTCCATCTACAGAACCACATGTGGAGTATTTCTCAGCTATGTGCAGGTCCAGCTGTGTTGCAGGTCACATCTCAGCATCTGAAGCCAGTGAGCATCCAAAGAAATGTCTTGGTAGACCAGAGCCTGGTCTGGAACCAAAGCAGCAGCACACAGGCTACAAGCTTTCCATGGAACACACTCTTCTTGGTTGTTCCTGAGAGGAATCTATTAAAAGCAACAGAGGTAATTTTCAAAGGAAACACAATTTATCAGAGTCATGTCACATTTTACTGGAGCACAAGGTGGGAAGGATGTGATCTGGAAATGCATGAAACCACTAATTTTAAGTTAAGAGCACACAGAGACACAAGGTAAGGTTGATCTTTTCTCTGCTGTACATGAAGTGTTCAATGACTTCTTGAAAAGGACCAATCTGAAATGGGGGCCCCTCAGGGTCTGACTTGTTATGAAAATGCCTGTTTCTATACTGGGCTCAAGAATCCAACAGCAAACACTTATCTAAGGACCCCAGGACAGACAGTTATTTTTATGGATGCTAGCATCATTGCTCCTTGGAGTTGGGTTTCAACAGAAAGAAGCTAGTGTTTCGCTGACTACTTAAGATGTGGACTACTTTGAGCTCTCTGAGGAGGGAAACATTTGACTCTACCAGCTGCACAGAGAATATGATCTGAGCCAAATATAAGAACTGAGAGATTTATACATTTGTCTCAAACATCGTAAGTTCATTTTAAGAAACTATTATCCCTGCACATAGGCACACACTCGTATTTATTTACACCTGTATGTGCCAACTTACGATGCTGCATTATCTTCCTTCAGCCTTGATCTCACTGTTGCTGTGCAGAGCCTGGAATCTTCCTGGGAATAAATCTATTTGCAATGAAAATAATGGCTATATTTTCCACAAACTTTTCAAAGTATGGCAATCATGATCATCCTCTTCTGTCCTGCTTCATCATATTCCCCACACGCTTTGGTAAGTAAAGAACTTATTTGGTACAGAAGACTAAAAATTTAGGTAACTTTTCAAATAAAAGAGTACCTGGGAGAGATATCTCTCCACTCCTTATTTTGCCCTGAGATGTGGATTTCCTTCCTCAGCAGCAGAATCCATGTGCACACTTTGTACCTTCTTGTATACTACAGGAGTGAATTTTCATAGGTGGCATCAGTGTTACTTACGGAAGCAGCAACGTCACATGGTAGGAAAAGTGAAGGTACTACCAATAAACGGCTGCAGCCATTTCTTTGTTTCTTCAGGATTTAATAACAAACATATTACAAGCCTTAACTTAGTAATGGGGAAGTTTCCCTGAGTTTGACAATACAAGATGTCACTTGTCAGTGTGGTCCATACCTGGAGGTTCTTTGCTATACTTCTATTACAGCATCTTGTAAGTAGCCACAGTTTTGGTTATTCATCCATACAGAAGCATAATGCAAAGAATAACCCCTTTTCCTTGTTTATATCAGGAACACTACGGATGATGTGAACAGCTTTACTTGCTGAGTTTCTGTCATTCATCTACAAAGATGCAGATTTCTTATCAGGAGAAGATGAGACATTCTTTCCCTCTAGAGACACTAAACTCTTCACATGACAGAGTGCATCATGGAGAACACTCCATACCTTCTTTTAGTCTGAGTTATAACCAAACAACAAAAACTACAAACACTGCTTCTGGGATGACAAACAAGTCTATCTACAGGCAAAATCAAGGAAAAATCCTTCACAGGATCACAAAGAATGCCCAGTCTGCACTGCAGCAGGAAGATGTGCAGGCTGTAATTTGCTTAGATGTGCCCACTGACAGCAGATAGATCTTTCCACAACATGGGACAAAAAATCCCACATTTTTTTTCCCATCCCTAGTCTCTTATTCACACACAAAATATGGAGAGCAGAATAGCAAACCTCCCTGGGACAGTACCTCTGTACTGCTCTCACACCAGTTCAGCTCCAGACCTGACCCCTGGGGTGGTATACACTTCAGGCAACACAAAAGGAATGAATATCCAAGAGCTCCATTTCTTCAGAGGAAACAGCAAAGAGATTTAAAAGTATTACAAAATACATATAACAGTCAGAGACAAACAATGACACACTGGCTATTTGATTGGAAGGGGGGTGTCTCTATCTATGGCTGCCTTGGGAATGCAGACTGGCAGGGCTAAAGGTATAAAAATTTGCCATAAGGGTGGTGAAAGGAAGGTTCCTCTTCAGACAGGAGAATTTAATGAACTTGTATGTGTATCCAAACAGATCCAAATCTGTCAACCTCGCTGCTAACCTAACCTGTGGTTTCCTTTCTTCCTAAATGCTGTGCAGAGCTCATCCTAGAACTGGTATCACACCAGCAGAGGTATTTCCTAAAGATCTTCACCTCTATCAGTATGGTAGGAACTGCTGCCTTGAGACTTTTCAACCCAAATAATGCTGACCATATGTAGAGATACAAGGTGAAATGGTTTTAAAGTAGAAGAGAGTCTGGATAGACATAAGGAAGAAATACTTCGTGATGAGGATGGTGAAACATTAGAATATGTTACCAGAAGAGGTCAAGGATGCTCTATCCCTGGACACTTTCAAGGTCAGATTTGAAGGAGCCCTTTGAGCAAGTCTAGTTGAAGATGTCCCTGGTTGGACTACACGAACCTTAAAAGGTAATAGAATCACAGAATCAGATTGGAAGGGATCTCAGAAGATCATCTAGTCCAATTCCCCTGCCGCAGAAGGATTACCTAGACCAAGTCACACAGGAACACAGACAGGCAGGTCTTAAACTTCTCCAGAGAAGGAGACCGCAAACCCTTGGGCAGCCTATTCCAGTGCTCTGTCACTCTCACTGTGAAGAAGTTCCTTCTCATATGAAGTGGAACCTCATAGGTTCCACTTTATAAGCATTGCCCTTGGTCCAATCACTAGAGAAAGAGGGAGGATTTGGGTCTGCTGAAAATAGATCCTTCTTGAGATGGAGACCAAGAAGCTGCTTCACTCTCTGTCACCACTTATCATAGTATTATCATAGTATTACCAGGGTTGGAAGGGACCTATTAGATCATCAAGTCCAACCCCTACCACAGAGCTCAAGGCTAGACCATGGCACCAAGTGCCATGTCCAATCCTGCCTTGAACAGCTCCGGGGACGGCGACTCCACCACCTCCCTGGGCAGGCACTTGACACATAGTTTCTCTCCCTCCGTGTTCTGTGACTCTCTATGAGACCAGAAGCAGGCCACATCTTAACAAGACTGCACAGGTCAACTGGGAAAGTAGGGGCATCGCAAGACTACCAGTCTGTATTAAAACATCCCACCTCATCCACATCCTCCACCTCCTCCATGTATTTTTCTTGATGGTATTCATCTTACGAACTGGAAAATTCTATATCTGAAATATGTGTATGTATGAGGAGATAGTAATAGAAGTATTACACCTGGTGACGTGCTATGCTAAAAAACTTTATGCTCTGTACCGTAGCATATCTTGCAGGTATTACATTTGAAAGATGAAGATGTATGGATCAATGAATTGTGACATGTGAAAATAATCTGGAATGTTCAAGAGGCAACAATCAACAGTTAATTAGTAGCTGGCTGTTAGTTTTGATGAGAGCAGTAAGCCCTGTGGTTCACAATTCAGTCCTTATATCTCAAAATCTTCATCAGCAACCTGAGTGATGAAACAGAATGGACCATTGGCAAACACTTTGCTAAAGCCTCTACAGTATGGCAGTGTTGTCGTTTAACAGCAAGTAGCTAAGCTCCACACAGCTGTTTGCTCACTCCCTCCCAGTGGGATGTGGGCCAGAATTAGAAAGGTAGAAGAGTAAAGGCAAAAAAAAGAATCCTTGTCTGAGATGAAGAAAGTTGCTTTGTGCCCATGTTCCTTCAGGGATATGACACAAGGGAGGGCACAGAGTCCTGGAAATGCTGAAGCAGGGTGAACAAAGTAAGCTCCAAGTGCAAACTTGCAATCAAAGCAAGCTCTCTGTACTGTTTGCTCATGCCTTTTACACAGTTTCTTCAAGATCAACAACATTCCAGAGGGAGACCCATGTGCTGTTCTTATCTGTTCCGAGGTCAGTCAAGCATTCCTAGTCACACCTAGTTCCCATTTTCGGATACATACACACAATCGAACAACCTTCTCCTTTTTTTGTGACTTGATCAATCATTTACATTTTCTTGCTTTTCTCTTTGTTCTTCATTTGTGTTGGGCCTCAATCCCAGGATCATTACATGTTTACAGAGACAGGCTGTTTAATGCTGTTAGCACAGAACTTCTTAAGAAAACATCCAGCTGATTCAGTTGCTGACACTCAACAGTGGTACAAAAACAAACAAGTATTTCAGGAAAATGATGATCTTGCCTCAAAAATCAGACTGTCTCTTTGCAAAATGTCTTTTTTTCACTGACATTCTATACAATGTTTTCTTACTTAAATGTTCTTCTTCATTTAGGTTTCTACAAAGCTGGAGTCTGAGAGCTTTCTGCAAAGCAAACACAACATGCACATCCTTCCTGTGGGACTACATCTGCATTTTCTGAAGAGTATACAATGTACAGACTAAAGTCTCGAGGATCTCCTTTACTCCTGCACTACAGTTATGTACTCATTAGTGAAATGACAACTATTAATTGCAAATTGCAAAGATTCACAGAATCATAGAATCATTAGGGATTCGAAGATACCTCCAGTCCAATCCCCCTGCCACAGCAGGATCACCTAGACCAAGTCGCACAGGAACACATCAAGGCAAGTTTTAAATATCTCCACAGAAGGAGAATCCACAACCCCTCTGGGCAGCCTGTTCCAGTGCTCCGTTACCCTCACTGTGAAGAAGTTCCTTCTGATATTTATACGGAACCTGCTATGTTCCAGCTTGCACCCATTGCCCCTTGTCCTATCACCAGATGACATTGAGAAGAGCCTGGCTCCTCCTGACACCCACCCTTCAAATATTTATAGACATTAATGAAGTCACCCCTCAGTCTCCTCCAAGATAGAGACCCAGCTACCACAGCCTTTCCTCCAAGATAGAGACCCAGCTACCACAGCCTTTCCTCAAAGCTTTTCCTCATGTAGAATGGAATGAAGAATTCTACATGGAACGTAAAAATCAGCCACAAAGATTCAGAAGTTAGGAAAAGGTATAAAAGTAAAAAGTTCAGAAGGAATATTCAAATAGCAACTTTGATAGCCCCTTTCCTCCTCAAAGCAACAAAGGACACAGGTAAAAAAGTACGAAGTTCTCTGGTGCTGGGTGAATAGAATAGAATGTTTTTACCATTATAACGCAATAATTTTCCAAAGGGGAATATTGCACTTTACTTGTGCAAAAGAAAAGTGTTCATTCATGATCATCCAGACATTGCATCATGCTGGCATCTAGGAATTTCTGTTATTTAGAAGACAAAGTGCTTGAGAATTTCATTAAGTTTTTGCTTGACTTGTTTCATTGCTTCTGTAATTCAAAATAACTCTTAAATAGGAAACAGTTATTTCTGCATTTGCACGTGTGCATTTGCACATATACTTGAGGGAATGGTTTAAAAATGTGTCTGACTTGCTTTATAACTCTGATTCTATTCAATAACAAGACTCAGAAGTAGGAATTTTGCCCTCCTGAATCCTATCTGTTTTGTAGGACACCACTCCCTTGTTCTTTGACTGATTTACTTTCCAACAACCTTCATAGCTGTCAACACTGGCTGGTTAATTAGTGTGTTTAAAATAGATGAGAAATGTTAAGATTCATGTCTTACAAGCCAGTTGGACTGTGGAACTTTCCAAACATGCATGTCACTCACTAGTTACCTTAGACACTGCCAAAATACCTTGGTGACGGTTATTGCAGTTCTTTCAGTCCTGCTAAGGCCAGCTAAAGGTTAGCTTCATCATAGTGCTAAGCTTGAACATAGAAGAATATTGCACAAACAGTGAGTCTCATCCTCTGCTGTTGTCTCACCCTAAACATTACAAACAGAGGAAAATGGCAACAGCCTAAATTCTCTTAAGTGCAACACTTAACTGCTTTCTCTATAGCACTTGTTAAATTTATTGGCTAAAAAAGTTCCAACTGGAATTGTTCCTAGATGTTTCCATGCTACATGTTTCAATGTTCATGCAGAAGCAACCTCAGTCTGGAGGGACATGTACCTTTTTGGTCTCTAAATGTTTTGGGATCCAGGTTACACAGAGTATGATTAGTGTGATTTTTCTCTTTCTGTTTCCAGGACATAATTAAAAGTATGGTGAAGGAATGCCTAGTGATCACTCCACATGCTAAGATAGTGAAACAGCTTTAATGTGGGCTTTCATTAGCCTGGGCAACCATCAAATAACAAACTATGACAAAGCTGTAATCATTAGGATATTTACCACTTCATGCAAGACAGTATTCAGCTTTGAAGATTTGAAGACCAGAATATCAGCAGACAAGAGAACGTGGTTAACAGACATAGGTCTGTTTTCTGCTATGACTCCGTACAGATGTTGTAAGGGAGTCCTGAACCCTAAGGCTGCCAAGGAAATTTGCAGCTGCAGTACACTTGCCTGATTCTATATGAACTGCTTTGACAGTTAACTTGTCCCGTTTTATTTGTGATAAAATCAGGGTGTTATAGGGCATAAAAGAAAATAATTTTGAGGTACTTACTTTATGATATCTAAAAAAGACGGAGTGTTAAGGTTTTGAGCAGACTGAAGAAAACTTAAGGAGGTGGCTCTGACAAATCAGCATCTCATATATAAAATAGTCTTTTTTTATCTCTCTGGACAAAACAGAATACTTATATATGCAGGGCTAAGACTATTGACAAATCGTATGGCAAACACAATTTTTAGGAAATTAGTCTGCTAACTCACTACTGACATGAGAAAATTACTTGAGCTTAATTTCTGGAAATTAAACAATTCTTTCTAAAAAGAATCCAGATAAGTTTAGGAGATCAGTCTGCCAGATGTAGACTACTTATTCTTGTTACTTGTCATATGCATCCACATAATTCAGCCTACTATTTTCTTGATAAAAAGAGATCTGGAAAAAAAATCTGCATCTTCTTGAGCCAATTGGTGAATTTAATTAAAATAAATGAAACAAATGACCAAACAGCAATTTTTGTGTGATCTGTAATTTGCAAGATTGTTGTCAGCCATGCTATCAGAATTAAAGGAAAGATCAGTATGGCCTGTAAACCACCAGTGTACGTGTTATGATGTAGGAAGTACAGCCTCATTCCGCTGTTCCCTGTGTAAATGGAGAACTCACAGGAATGCTGGCAGATGATAAGCAGAAATGCCAGAACACTAATCCTTCGTAGCCTATCTTCTCATTGGTATACTTCAACTGACATGTTGCTCTGTGAAGGGAACCTGAAGATGGTAAGGAAACACTTTCTTTTTTAGATTTTATACTATTGAAACAGATTAAATTAATAACAGATAATACCTTCTATATCCCCCAAGGAACTCATCTGTTAAATACAGAGCTAAACATTCTGTGTTACCCTCTAAGAATCTATCTGAATGTACCTGATAAAGACTTGGTGTGCTGGGGTGGGTGGAGATGGAATTTTAAGCTGATTTCACAAGACAACTCAATAATTACCACTACTAATGTGGAGTAATTCTCTATGAACAAAGGCAGTTGGACCAGTAATTTATGTACTAATGTAAAATAAAACATCTAGGGCTAAATACAAATATAACTCTCCTGAGAGTATTACTGATGACTGGCTTGTGCTATATGGCTCATGGGAGGCAGCAGCAGAGATGCCCATCCTTTTTTCCTTGCTCTCAAGAGCTAATAATCTGCAATGCACTGTGCATTTGTAAATAGCCATACTACATAAAAATGAAAGCAAATACTCATCTCCACATAAGGAATTTGGAAAATGGACTTTCATACTTGTGAAAGCTTTTTCCATCAGTAACTCTTATCCACATAAACTAAAGCAAATTGGTCCATTGGAAAGGTCCTGAAACAGTCAACTGAGAGTGGAAAGGTAGGTAAATGTACAAAACGGGCAGTACTGAATGTGCAGTCAAGGTGAGCAATACACACATCTCCCATTTCCACAGCAAATACTAAGTAACCTTAGGTGACATTCAGACTGTCACTTTCTTCACACATTTAAGCAGCTGAGTGTCTCCAGTTAAAGAACAGATGAGTGAAATAAAAAGACTTAGAAGCCTCTGAGTAAAGGGCAGAAAGCAGAGAGACAACAGATGGCAAATAGAGTCAAAGAAGGACAGGGCCGGATGGAGGGGAAATCAGTGTTGCTAGCATGATGCTACTATTAGGATGCAAATGTCTGAGAGAAGAAAGACGACGTTAAGTGGCATGTTCCTTAGCTGACTTTCTGCCTGCCACAGAATTGAATAGGTTTTGCAAGGCAGGAGGATTATCATAACTCTAATGTGCGACTCTTGGACACTATAAATAGAAAGTACAACTAAACCTTGCTTTGCCTGAACTTTGTGTGACTATTTCCTATCAGTCTCAAGCTATAAAGACCGTTTCACTCAATCACTGCTTTGCCAAGCATGCAGGCATAACATTTGCCTTCTGCATTCACACTGTCAACACTTCGCGCTCCTTCAGGCATTTCGCTAGGTAGTCCGTGTCCTCTTGTAACAGGGCGCCCTCTAGGGGCCTCCAGGAGAGATGTCACGGAATGAGCATGTCCGTGTTCTGCACTACACTTAGCTTTGCACATTTGCAAACCTTTGACTTTGCCCATTAGTGCTCCCAGTCTGAAGTCTTTATGTATTTTGCATCATACAGTCCCAACAGTATTACCATGTCTTCCAAAGGCTACCCAGGTGAGTGGAACAACACACTTTAACATAGTCTTTCACCAGAAAGACAGGATCTTTTTCAGCTAGTAGTTTCCTTTAGGGTTCAAATAACCTTGTAAATCATCAAAAAGCGATAAACTTGGTTTGTCAGAATTCACTGAGTGAAAGTTTCTTTCAGCACAACAGGCATATTTTTGGGTAATGTTATTCTGCCGGTGAAAGAGTGCTTATTTACTTTGGAGTCACATCATTGATGTCCAGATTATCATAGCTCAAATGTATATGCAGTACCTGCAGGTCCACTGGAGTACACTAGCTATGGCTACTTTAAACTTCTCAGAGATGTTCCTTTGTGGTAATTATGGACCAGTGCTTTTTTTCAAGGTCACTGACCTTCTGATTGCTTACCAGCTAGTAGGCAGTCTTGACCACACAGGGAGTTTATACAAGCTTATTTTAATCTTCAAAGTACTACAGCACCAAACTATAAGTACACGAGAAATTAAATATAATTTCATTTATATGAAACCTTATCATAGAATCATAATGGCTGGAAAGGATGGCATGTTCAGGCTGAGTTGTTGGTGTTAAAGAACGTCATCACTGTAAATGTTAATCATTTTAATCACTAGTGTAATTTAATACACTACTTTTTTTAAAGTCTATTTTAATTACAGTGTGCTCATCTTCATTTCAAATAAATAATCAGATCAAACACGTAAAGTCCGTGAAATTTCACTGCAAATTAATATCATGGCTCTGTGCATGAATGCTCTGAACTCTGCTTAATGGATTCTACCATTCTGATCACTAAACAAATGGAAAGCACACAGTAAATAAAGTTTAGTAGTAATATCAACTGTAAATTTATAGTTACTAAAGAACCATTTTGGATTGACATAAGCATATAGTTTCCAATCAAATTTTGCTGATTATGTACAAATTTTTCTTTACACACTCAAAAACTCAGAATGTTGGCCAGGAAAGCTTTCTTCAACAAAAGAAAACTGAACCACCAGTATTTTTCTTTAAAGACATTTTTTGTTACCCAAGATGGTTACAGTGACCTTAAATGCTGCTAATAAAACCAAAGACATGATCTTCCTTATGTGATGACACTTGCTCAAATTATCTTTCACTGGTAAAACAAACGAAACATTTAGTTACAGTAATAACTATGGTTGTAGTTGTTTATGCAGTCACAAATGTAAACATTTTACACATTTAAAGACAACCTTAAACCTAACAGTTGTTACAATAAAAAGACAG
Organism: Phoeniculus purpureus; assembly: GCA_028565055.1. Classification (NCBI taxonomy): domain Eukaryota; kingdom Metazoa; phylum Chordata; class Aves; order Bucerotiformes; family Phoeniculidae; genus Phoeniculus; species Phoeniculus purpureus. Next base: position 308,881 of record JAOXOE010000787.1, on the reverse strand, counting down.
AGTCTCCATCCTTTACTGGATGCAAAGGGGAACATTGTTACCAAGGATGAGGAAAAGGCTGAGGTACTTAGTGCCTTCTTTGATTCAGTCAATGTGGTTATCCTCGTGATATTCAGTTCCCTGAACTGGAAGATAGGGATGGAGACCAGATTAATCCCCTCATAATCCAGG
>JAOXOE010000787.1:280945-292414 GCA_028565055.1 Phoeniculus purpureus | reverse complement strand
CAAATGCCATGACCCTCCTGGCATGGGCAACTTCCAAAGCTCTTAGTGGCCTTGCTGTCTCCTCTGGAAGGACTCTTGTGAGGGCTGATGGGACAATGGCCTTAGACCCCACACGGCAAAGTCCAGGAGGAGGATGTGAATTAAGATTTCTGCTTCATTTTCAATGCTTTGTGAGAACCTGACATGCACCTTAAGCTTTCTGGGGGAAGAAAAGCCCAGGAAAGTTTCCCAACTGGATCACCTGCCCAAGTCGGTGTCCCTGAGGACTCCACATTCAGCTAGACTGAGGCTCAGCTGCAGCCTTAGCAGGCAGGAAAAAGTGATTAGGGTACTGAATGGGTATTAGACCGTTTATAAAGTGCTGCTGCTAAATGTAGTTGCATACCCTTAGGGGATGGATCTGATGCTATCTCTTGGAGGAAAGCCCTTGGCAAGTCCCAGCCTTCTGAGCCATTTCCAGGCACACCCAGCACTCCTGCAGACTAGACCAGTTCAGCTGGTAGACCAGAGGCACAGCTATTCATTCATGTGCAAGTTACTATTGTAGCAGCCTAACAAGTTAGAGTGATTACTCCTGTAACACCCAGCAGTCTATCATTGTCTGACAGTATTTGGACATCTCCCTGTGTCTATCACAAGGCAGTACAGCTGGGTGTGGGCAATGTTAATAGTGTCTCCTCTGCTGCTCACTTAAAGATCAGGCTGGCAGTAAAGGCTTTTCCCCCACCATCTTGATGCCATGTGATAAGGCTCAGGTTCCTACAGAGCAGCTTTGCTGGCCTTCTCCCTGGCTTGGCAGGTTAAGTGGAGCAGACTTCAGGTGGGGCTGTGTGCTTCTCTGAGTCTCTCCAGCACTGGAGTGCTCCCATTCATGCTACTCTGAACCATCACTGGTTCTCTCAGCATAGGCCAAGCTTCCTTGCAGTAGCTCAAGCTGTGAAGCTTCATGACCAATGCCAGGCATTCCTTTCAATGTGCTGTATTCTTTTTGCATTAAATTAACAGTATGCAAAGCAGACTACTGGCTTTCTACAGAGCTGCATTGCCACCAGCAGACCCGACCCTGAGCCCAGTGTATCATTTTGTTCTCAGGACAGAATCATAGAATGCACTGGGTTGGAAGACACCTCCAAAGATCATCTAGTCCAACCCTTCTACAACAAGGAGGGATATCTCTAACTAGAACAGATTGCTCAGGGCCCCATCAAGTCCGACCTTGCTGGCATAACAAATGTCTTTGCCAGCTGGGAAGCCATGCCCCACCACCTTCATTTCTGCAGTCATTCCCAGTTGGTCCCTCTGGCACTAAAATCTCAAGCTTTTTGCTCTCAAACTCTCACCACATAGTTCATGCAGCCTGAACTAAGGTCCTCTCAAAGCAACAGAACGTTTTCTTCATGAAAGCACAAACCTGTAAATCTGAATATTCTGGTAATTTTCAAACTACCACACCCATACATACATGGGTGATGTTAAACCATGATGACAGACAGAGATACTGACCTTGATGGTAGGACTACCTTTGCCAAGTGCACCAAATGAGGAAAAATGGGAAAAAATAGGGGCTCTAGAAGGGAGCCATGGAAAAACCTTCAAAGGTGGTTTTATAATCTTTGGAATTGAAAACTGAGAAAGAGGCAACACTCTTTCAGTCAGGAGTGATGATACATTTTGGGTTTCTTCTCTCTCATCCTTCTTACAGACAACAGAATCAGGGTAGATTGCTCCCTGAGCACTGGTGTAGCTGTGACCTGGAGCCAGGTAATGTGAGATCCATTCAAATATGCCTTTCCTAGGCATACAGATGTGAAGCAGGAAGATGGAATTTCCCAACAGTGACAGCAACCTGGTTGACTTAGTGTCTAGTGATGTGTACAAACAAATTCATCCTCTCAGAGCACTGGGATGTGTGCACAGAGGCATCCCATTCACTCTCTATCCTGTATTGTACTGCTGTGAATATTTCATAAGCAGTCTTCACCAGTGTCAGAGTATCTGGGTTTCCTCACTACCTAAGATCCTGCGGTTTCGAATACACCACACTTACACCACAAAGTAGAACTTTTGGAAGTACCAAGCAGTATAATTGTGCCCAGTGCCACTGGGGAGATAAGCTTCCAGAAGCTCCTCAGATTTTGCTGCTAACTTTACAGATCACTTGGTAACTGTTTCCAGGAGAACAAGCATATGAGACACCTACTAACGTCCTCACACAGAGCTGAGCACTGGATAGCTCACAAGTGCAACAACTTAGAAATACTTGATTTTAATGCACACAGATGGCTGTGGGCTCACAGACTGGACCAGTCTTATCTCCCATGCAGAGATACAGCAGTGAAACTAAGCAGGAATGGTGTGACTTTGTTAACATTGCAGGTTTGAAATGACTTATCTGCTCCTACCATAGTTTGTTCACAGCTTCATTTAACAAGATATGCTTGAAAGCCAGTCTAATTACATTTTAAGATCTGGACAAAGCTGCTCAAACATGATCATAGCAGAAGTTAGGACTTGAACCCACAATTTTGTGCTTAACTTAGAAAGAAAATCACTGTCATTTGAACACAGATATTCGGAGGATGTGAAGTTGCAGGTATCTAATTTATTGACAATGGTACAGCAGCAGAGTGACACAAAATGTTTGATTCCGTAGGCAAATGGAATATTACTTCCTATCAGTGTAACTCTAGCTACAGCAAATCCACCGCAGAAAAGACATTTCTTGTAAGTTGTGGTTGTCCTGGACGAAGCTCATTTTTCACTTCCTAACATCACCTGCAAAGAAGAGGCTTTGTTCAGTCCATGCCTGTCAAGATGAGTGTTTGGTCCCTAAAATCCTCTGTCTCAATGCACCACCCAGCATGTGGTAGTGCCTGTAACCCATAAGATAGCATCATCAAATGCTGTCAGACTGATGGGTTGAGATGGAGAAATCAGTGCTTAAACAACCCGCACCCCCATCCTCTGGAACAAGGAGTATCCCGATTGGTCTTGGGCTGCAGACAACTATTTGGGAAGTTCAGATAAGGGCACAGTGCTGCATATTTTTCAATCAGAACACTAATTCCACCTAAGGCCCACACAAAAGCTTTTTTAGAAGTGTTCAGAGTTAGGTTGGCTCTCACGACCTGCACTTTATGAGGAAGTCTCTTCAATATGAAATTTGTATGATGAAACTGGCCAGAAAGTTCATGCTTGACAACAGAGCCTGAAATACCAGACATAGATTCACAGTGACACAGAACAGTCTGAATGGTAATGGATCTTCAAAGATCATCTATTGTAATCTTCCCACCATGGACAGGGACATCTTCACTAGATCAGGCTGCCCAAAGCCCTGTCCCACTTAGCCTTGAACACTTCCAGTGATGCACAGCTTCTCTGGGCAACAGTGTCTCATCACCCTCATCATAAATTATTTCTTCCTTATGTCCAACCTAAAACAGCCCTCTTTCAGTTTAAAACCACTGCTCCCTGCCCTGTCACTGCAGACTGTGGTAAAAAGCTTTTCTTATAAGCCCTCTTTACACTATGAAAGGCTGCATTAAGGTCTCCCTGGAGCATAGTCTCCTCCCACTGAGAGAAGGACTGTGAACAACCCAGCTCCCTCAGCCTTTCGTCAATGTCATGTCCTTCCAGAAGTGACAGCTCTGAATAGCAGCTGTACCCACTGGCAAGGAAAAAGCTGCTGCTTGACCAGCTGGACCAAACACTTGGAGCACAGCTGCCTCCCACGTGAAGTCTTACCTTTGTATAAGGGACTTTTTTGGGTTTTAGCTCTGAGATTGTTCACTTGAGTCTCAGCAATATCTGCCCTTTCCTCAGCCTCTTCTAGCTTATGCTGGGCTTTTCTGAATTTGGAGAGATTAGCATTGGCTTGTTCATTCTGAAACAGCAAAACAAAAGGCACTAAAATCCATCTGGCAACCCACTGGGGCACTGAGCCAGCTTTTAAACTGGCAATCCTAGGAAAAGGTAAAAAAGCAATTGCTTCAGTGTAGTGACTCACAGCTTCCTCAGCTTGTCTTTTGTAGGATTTGATTTTCATCTGCAATTTATCTACCAGATCTTGTAACCTCATCATATTCTTCCTGTATTCTTCATTCTGTGGGAAGGGGAAAGTGCACTTCTACATTCTTGGAAGACAAAACATGAAGAGAACTGCCATCCATTTATACCCACCTGGAAAGTAAGTTCTTTGACATGCCGTTCGTATTTGTGCATGTTTTTCATAACCTCTGCAGACTGTTTATGTTCTTTTTCCAACTCAGCTTCTAACTCTAGGATCTGGTGAAACAATCAACAATTGCCTTGAGTCCTCACAGAGGACTCAGAGATGAAAGGTATCTTTCACACCCACATTCAATGCCTGTACCCACCCTGGCCTCCACCTTCAAGAGTTGCTTCTTGCCTCCCTTCAGTGCCAGCTGCTCAGCCTCATCCAGATGGTGCTGCATGTTCTTCACTGTCTGGTCCAAGTTCTTCTTCATCTTCTCCAGGTGGGCACTGGTGTCATGCTCTTTCTTCAGCTCTTTCGTCACTATGGCTGCCTTGGAAGGGGAACGACAAAAGAAGTGGGAGGAACGTGAAAGAACAGTGCATGCTGTGTGCCACTACAGGATCTAGTCCTGGTTCCTGCTGACCATTTCTGCCACCAGATTGCCTGCTTCATTATTTTCTGTGACACAATAGTTGCAGAAATATGACGGGAAATAGCAGGAGAAAGGATGAGAGAAAATCTGCCATGCTGCATGCATACAGCTTGGACCCACAGAAAGGATGAATGCTCTGCCTCACTCTGTCGTCATTATAGTGACCTTTGGTGACACCCAGGTGCCACGGGACAGAGCAGAACCTCCAGCAAAGCTTGGAAGCAGCACACAGAATCATAGAACAGCTCAGGTGGAAAGGGACCTTTGAGATCACCTACTCCAACCCCCAGCTATGGGCAGGGACACTTCTCAACTCAATTTGTTTGCTCAAGACCTCATCCAGCCTGGCCTTGAACACCTCCAGGGAGGGGGCAGCCACAACCTCTCTACAGTCCAGAGACATCCAGAGTCTCTACCCTTGTACTGAAGAACTTCTTCCTCAGAGCTAGTCGAAACCTACTCTCTTTTAGTTGAAAACAGTTTCCCTAGTCCTACTGCTAGACCCCTTGGAAAAATTCCCTCTCCAGACTTCCTGTAGGTTCTCTTCAGGGAACTATAAGGTCTGTCAAGAATCTTCTCTTCCCTAGGCTGAAAAACCCACCTCCCTCAGCCTATCCTCATAGCAAAGGTGCTCCCACCCTTGGACCACAAGGGCAGCTGAAAGGCTACTCTACATCACACAGCACATGATAGGGTCTACATGCAGTGCCTTCCTGCGTGCCCTGCGATTCTCACAGTCGGCTGGATGGGTGGTGGTACAAGGCAGAAAGTAGATCAAACCCCTCTGTGTTATACAAGATAAAACACAGGTATATCTTGCTCTTAATCATTTGATTCTTACACAATAACATTAAACATTTTGGTGAAATACTGAGCGATACCACTGACAAATAATGTCAGATTCAGCTCACTGCTTGGGCACCCAAATACCTGAAAAAGTCTACATTAAAAAATGTCAGAATAAAATAACAGCATTAGAAATTTTAGATACAAACAAATGTGTGTGCAATTCACTATAATGCACTACTTCTGCTATATTCAAACACAAAACAAGTGATTTGAATTCTAAATGTTTTTAAGTGTCAAGATTCTTGTTTGACCCTTGCATCAAAAGTCGTTACCAGGTTGGGTCTCATGACACATCAGCCCTATTGCCTGGTTCAACTTTGCTGGCCTTGCACAGGAGGAGACAGCACTAATGTTGAATGGAAATTCACAGCCCTCATTTGAAGCTTTTCAATAAGATTTCTTAAAAGATAAATAATTTAAATACATTAGATATTTCACCGGTTTCAGGACCACAGGATTATCTTATGACTTACATTTCATGCAACACTGGAGAAAATTATTTGATTTAGTCTTACTAAATGTGGATTTAGTTCATTATGATGACAACAGCCCAAATAACTCATCTATCAGCAGGACAAGTTCCTTGTTGCTCTAGCCCTCCTCTGACAAGGAGTCGGCTCACAACTGAGTGCTTCATGAGTATTTACATTAACCCCAGAAGCGATGCCTTTGGGAAGCCCTAAAAAACTGAGGAGAGAAACACAGTAACATCCTCACATCTGTGATTGCCTTCTTTGCTCTTTCTTCAGCATTTCTTGCTTCATTAGTAATATCTTCCATCTCAGCTTGGATTTGTGCCATATCAGTTTCAAGCTTCCTCTTTGCATTGAAAAGGCTGATATTCTATGAAGGAGGAAAAGAGAGGCTTTGAGTCGCTGTCCTTGGTCTCTTACACACAGAGACCATGAATTACTGTCCGTTCTTACTTTGTGAATCTCTGGACCCCAAAACATACCCATATATTAGCATACTACCTGGGTATGGAGGCAAAGCATACTACCTGGGTATGGAGGAGCTGCACACGCTCAGTAGCATCCATTAATTCCTGCTCAGCCACTTTCCTCGACTGTTCTGTCTGCTCCAGGGCTGTCTGCAGCTCCTCCACTTCAGCCTGCAACAGGTTTGCTCTGCGCTCCACCATGGCCACCTGCTCCTTCAGGTCTTCCTGAGTCCTGAGAGCATCATCCAAGTGCAGCTGCGTGTCCTAAATACAAAAAGCCAGTTTTGTTCTAATGAATTTCTCAGATGCTGTGCTTTAAAATTAAATAAACCAGAAAGGTAAACCAAGACCTTGAGAACCCCATGGATGCTGTGCAGTTGTTTCTGTGCTTCGGCAGCCTGACAGTTGGCATGGCTCAGCTGGATCTCCATTTCATTCAGGTCTCCCTCCATCTTCTTCTTTAGTCTTAAGGATTCACTTTTGATCCTGATCTCAGCATCCAAAACACCCTGCATTGTCTCCATAGTCCTTTGATGGTTCTTTTTCAGCTGGCATATCTCCTCATCTTTGTCAGCAATCCTTCTGCTGATTTCATACTTAATCTGAGTCAGTTCTTGATTGACACCAAGAATTTTGACCTCTTCATGTTCAAGAGCTGCCTTTAAAAGAGAAAGAAAAAAACCAAACATCATCACTGTCATGTTACTCAGTGATCTCACACAACTAAATTCTCTGGCAATCAACCTTGCACACAGCCTATGTCCAGAAGAGAGAACACAAAGCCTTTCAGATTGCTCTCTTTTTCCACAAATATTGGAAGTAAATTACCTCTGCCTCTTCCAGAGCTAACTGCAGCTTAGATTTTTCTGCTTCATCTTGCTTTCTGGCTTTCTCAAGGTCTTTCATCATTTTTCCATTTTCAGTAATTCGTTCTGTCAGATCAGCTATTTCCTCTGTGAGATAAGAATGGCATCACCTCTGGTAGGACACTGTTGTGGTAGGACAGTGGATGGCTAATTGAAAACTGGAGTCAAACACTTACGTTTCAGAGTCTTGTTTTCCCTTTTGATTGTTTCAAGCTGATCTGAGGTTTCCTCACAGGCACTCTTCACTTTGAAAAGCTCTGTGCTCAGAAAGTGTGATTCTTTGGAGAGAGCTTCCCGTTCCAGTTGGCTCTCCTCATACTTTCCTTTCCATTCTGCCACAGCCTGGAAGACACTGTGTTTCATTTCCTGCTCACACTGAAGATGTTACTCTATTTGTGTCTATTCTCTACACTAGATAAATACAACAGTCTCTGAAAACAGGAGTGCTCAAGAGGAGCTTATAGCTGTTAATGTCAGCTTGACTTCAATATTGACATAAGTAGACAGTATTAGTTCGACCTTCAAGGAAGGCTACACTTAAAAGGAACCATGCTCACTTATCACCTTATCGAAGTTCTGCTGCTTCCTATCAAAGGCAGCTGCCAACGTGTTTGCTCTCTTTATGTTCACTGTTAGATCCTCTGCCTCCCCTTGCAACTTCAACGTCACCTTCTCCAAAGAGGCACATTTGGAATTCACAGTCTGTGCTTGCTGCTCTGCTTCCTGGAGATGCTGACAGACTTTTTTCCTGATGGAATATAAATAAAACAATCACAATGTTTTTTAAAAATCAGTGTATTATGTACACAATTGAGCGAGTACAATATCACAAGTAATTGTTTTAAGTAAGTGTATAGGCAAACACCAACAAATTTAGGTCAAACTACTAGAAGTAGGTCTCTGCTGTGCACAGTAACATCTGGGCAGTTCATCATACCACCACATACTTGGCCTCCTCCAGCTCCTCCGTGCGCTGAATAGCATCTGTCTCATATTTGGTTCTCCACTGGGCCACTTCACTGTTGGCCTTGGACAGGGCACGCTGCAGCTCCCCCTTGGCTTCCTGCTCCTCCTCGTATTGTTCCCGGAGCAAGTCACAGTCGTGGCGAGCAGACTGCAAGGCGTGGGCCAGGGCGTTCTTGGCCTAAAAGTGACAGGTAATATCAAGCATTTGTGCTAGCTTTGACCAGCAGGTGACACCATGACCTTGCACACTGAAAATACAGTTGCTGCAGCTTGGGCAGAACACAAAAAGCCAGAGGTGAAGCCTTCAAGCAACAATCTTCATTTGCAATCAGCTTCTCTCAACTCTACCACTGGAAAAGACCAGAAGAGATGCCTTCACCTTGGAATAGGGTGTAACTTTTCCCTGGGACTACAGAATCACAGAACATCAAGGATTGGAAGGGACCTTGAAAGATCATCTAGTCTAATCCCACTGCCACAGCAGGATCACCTAGACCAAGTCACACAGGAACATGTCCAGGTGGGCCTTAAACTTCTCCAGAGAAGACTCCACAACCCCCATGGACAGCCTGTTCCAGTGCTCTGTCAACCTCACTGATCTGGTGGCCTGTAATAGACACCCCATGACAGTGTCACCCATGGCAGCCTGTCCCTTAATCCTCACGCACAGACTGTCAACTCTCTCTTCACCAGCCCCTGGAGAGAACTCAACACATTCCAGCTGCTCTCTCACATAAAGAGCAACTCCACCACCTTGCCTTGCTGACCTGTCCCTTCGGATAAGGACATGGCCGTCCATGACCATATTCTAGTCACACTAGCTGTCCCACCACGTCTCTGTAATTGCCACCAGATCATAATCACCTGACTGAACAGAGATTTCCAACTCCTCCTGCTTGTTGCCCGCGCTGCGTGCAGTGGTGTACAGGCATTTCAGGGAGCAAGCTGAGCGCTCTGATTTCACCTTAGGACAGTGGGAGGCCGCCTGGTTTTCATCAAGACCAGAGCTCTGCCCCACAAACCACACAGACCAGGTATCTAAAGCTAAAAAATATATACAAAAATCTCACAAAAAATGAAACTACCTTAAACATCAGAGACCTCCTCAGCCAAGCACGCAGACACAGCACTTACCAGATGCATCCTGTACAAGTAGCACTTTTATCACGTTAGACTGTAAACAACAACACTGACACATCACCAGTAATGCTTTTTACATGAGCTTTGACCCTGACACGTTTTGAAGCCTTGGTGTGTGCTCAGGAGTTAGCACTACCTTTATCTCTTCCTCTAGCAGACTTTTAAGTTCTTCTATTTGCTGTGTAACTGCCTGCTTGCTCCTGGACAGTTGCAATCTTACATTTTCCTTCTCTTTGAGCTGATGGTTTAGTTCACCTGTGACAAGAGAGGAAGTATTTTCAGTACTGCCCAGATTAAGCATCCTGAAAACATTCACATGCAAACAATAATCTGTAACGGCTGGGTGGAATCACACAATGCTGTTTACCAGTTTCTACCTTTTAGTATGTACTTCTGGCAGTCTTCTTCAACCGTTCTCATTGCACAGATGTGTTTTACCATGTCACCTTTTCTCCTGGACTATTGCAGCATTGGGTAACGAAATTGAGACAAGTCTGTCTCTTCCAACACTTAACTGTTCTACCCCAGCACTGCTGCTATTCCACTTTAGTCAGACTTCCACATACTCTTGGCTAAGCCACAGTTCTCTCAGCCATAACTGAAGTGTGCAGAGCTTTCTACCTTCCTTACCAGCTTCTGTCTGGAGCTGGGCTTTTTCAACCATCATCTCATTGGTATTTCTCTGGCTTTCCTCATATTTGGTTCTCATATCTCTCACCTGGTCTTCCAGGTTGCGGTACAATTTTTCCAGATTAGCCTGAAGGACAGCAAGAAAGTGAAATCTGTGGGTGTTTGTATTATGTTAAATTCTGACCCAACAGAGACACCCTAAATTCAAGTTTTTCACTTATAAAGAGTCACCTTGGATTTAGTAATGGTCTCTGTACTCCTGCCCAAGTTGTCAATCTCCATCTTCAGCTCACTCTTCTCCTTCTCCAGCTTCTGCTTCACTCGCTGCAGGTTATCAATCTGCTCCCCAAGCTCAGCGGTGCGGTCAGCATGCTTCTTCCTCAGGGCAGCAGCCGTGGCTTCATGCTGCAGGGTGGCCTCTTCGAGGTCATGCCGCATCTTCTGGAGTTCAGCCTCACGCTTCTTGTTACGTTCAGTTCGAGCAGTTGCGACTCCTCCAGCCTCTTCAATTCTTTCACTGATTTCCTGAAGATCCTTAGCCAGCTCATCACAATGCTTCTGTGCTTTTGCCCTCATCACTTTCTCACTCACAGTCTCCTGTTCCAGCTCTGCAACATGGGCCTGTATAATGAGGAAAGAACAGATCAAGAATTAATAAAGGAACACATATTTCACTGCTTAGGTTACGGCAGAATCGCCGTCGTATGACAGCATGCTCATTGTTTTGGAGACTGTAAGGAAAACTGAGTCACTCTGAATTTTACTGTTTTGCTATCATAGGCAAAGACTGACCAACAGAAGACCGGTGGATCAACCCATACTAATGCCAGATCACAGTTTGCTGCTGTTGTATTGAGTATATGGGAGCACTGGGAGCTACAGGAGTAGTTTCTGTGAGGAGCTGACAAAGCTCCCCCTGTGTCAAATAGAGCCAATGCCAGCTGGCTCCAAGACATACCACTGCTGGCCAAGGTCAAGCCTATCAGCGATGGTGAGAGCACCTCTGTGATGACATATTTAAGGAGGGGGCAAAAAGCCCTATGCAACACCAACAGCAGTTGGAAGATAGGAGTGAGAACATGAGAGAAACAACTCTGCAGACACCAAGGTGAGTGAACAAAGATGGGGGGAGGCGCCAGAGAGGATATTCCTCTGCAGTCCGTGGGGAAGATCATGCTGAGGCAGGATGATCCACAGTGGAGCAGCCTGTTCTGAAGGACTGTACCCCACGGAAGGGACCCACGCTGGACAGTGTGTGAACAACTGCAGCAGTGAGAAGGACTCACATTGGAGAAGTTCATGAAGAACTGTCTCCTGTGGGAGGGAACCCACACTGGGGTAGCAGGAGTCCTTCCTGAGGAGGAAGAAGCAAATGAGAAGTATGATGAACTGAACACAAATCCCATTCTCTGTCCCTCTGTGATGC
>JAOXOE010000787.1:267359-280845 GCA_028565055.1 Phoeniculus purpureus | reverse complement strand
GGACTCTCTCCAGCAGCTCCACATCCCTCTTGAACTGGGGAGCCCAGAACTGGACACAATACTCCAGGTGTGGTCTCTGGTTACAAAGGCCTCTAAATATGTTTGAATACAGCCCTATATAGATTGCTCCTGAGAACAGGAAGGTGATTGTGTTTGATACTCAGAAGAACTCCTCTGCCTCCTTTACTCCTACCCATCCTGTTCTCTGAATTGCTGTTCAGCTGCTGTCCACCAGCACCGTCAAGGCACAGAGGTTTGAAGTGCAGTTAATCAGTGTTACATCCTTGTGAAAATACAGTAACACAAAACTGAAGGAAATAAAAACCTCGTAATTCAATTTACAGTCTACTTTTTTTGGTTGTGAGATTTGCTCTGTCTTTTTAGCCCACATACTTGCTCTGTTGCTGGTCACCTCTTGAAGCTGAGACCTTTGTTGCAGCCTAAAGCAGGTATTAAACTCTTTATTTGAGTTCCGTATGCTTCTCTAGCTCTGACACTTTTTGGATAGAAAGTTTTCTTAAAAATCAGCATGAAAAGTTGATGCATGTGTGACTTCAGTGCCTGTCCTGTGGCATCACTTTCCCTTAGGACAGCTGTTTGGACCTGACAGTCATAAAATGAAGCAATCACTTATGAATGTAATAATCGCTTATTTACATTTTCAAACAAGTAGAAAAAGCAACATCTGTGACATGTCAAGGTTGGGAATTTTTCTCAGATGAAGCTAAAAAATAGCTATTTCATAGAAACAATACCTGGACAGACAAAATGACAATAACTTGGCTTTTTCTCTTTACTGTTTTACCTAACCCGGGCATGACTCCTTCGACGCGTGCATGGAGGCATACTGGTGAGTGGCCAGAAGCCCACAACAGCATGTAACTGGGAACAGCAAGGTTTTATGTTTCAGCTGAGAAACTGAGGTTTGTTAGTCTGACTCCACCTGCTGACCAAGGTAATGAACCAAATTTTCTTTGAATAAATAAAACTGATCACACACTGGGGCACTGTGCATCTTTCCTCCTGTGATTCACAGGGCACCTCATCATATTTCTTCCACAAGACATTACTGCCAAACATCATTTTCCTATATCCTTAATCTCTGCTGCCACATGATTTCTGGTCATGCCCATATCTCTGCTTTCTGTCTCAGCTGCTAAGCTGGTAGTTTTCTGAGAGGAATGAAAGATGAAATTGCAAGCACAAGTAGGTGTTTCACCAGGCAGATATACAGATTGCTTTGTAATAGAATATTGAAAGTGCAGTCCTGGAGGATGCCAGTTTCAGTTCCAACTGTAGACAGACGGCAGAGAGCCTCAGCAGCATTTTCTCTCAGTTTTCTTTCTTTAGTCTTCTCTGTTACAGCATTCGGCAGCAGTTACTGGTGTGAAGGGACAAGAAAAGTTGCCAAACCTTTCTGCACAGGACAAAGCAAAGGGGATCACTGCATCCGCTTTAACAGCCAAGATGCCAATAACAGCAATGCTGTGCAGTATATCTGGGAGACGGGAGATGACAAGTTTGTTGAACGAAAGTTTCATGCTGGGATCTGGTATTCCTGTGAAGAAATTGTGAATGAAGGTGAGTAAAATTATTAGTTCCTACTCATTTTGTGTCTCCTTCCTCTTTGCTGCAATATCATGTGGACATTTTAAAATAACAAATATCCTTAGAAAGTAGTTCCTTTATTAGAGGGTACTATCCAGTCAATTCTTAAAATAATTCTAAAAAATTCTGCAAAAGACTTCGAAGTGACAGGCTGTAGTAACATTGAAGATCCATCATTTTTATTCTTCTAAACGCAGCAGCAAGTTTCTTTGACATTAAGGTTTTGTGGGGTTTTCTATGCTTTTAACTTGAGCAGAAGTGAGTGTATTTGCTTAAAATGATTTCTTACAGTCTTCTGTGGAAAAATAAGAAGCACATTCTGTTTTAAAAGTAGTCTGAGCGATTAAATTTGTGAGATAGAAGCTATTTCATTGATTTTCTCTTAAACACAGACAGTTTGACTTTCTTAGTGCAGTATCACCTTTTATAAATCAAAGCAGATTATTCTCACCATACTAAGTGGTGACATTTAACTGAGTCTCACTCTGTGTACGTATGTAAGTAGAATTAAGTTAGCTTGCCATTAAAGAAATCTCCTAGTTAATTTTGGGTCTTTGTGTGAGGGAATTTCTTAGTTGGTTCAAGAATTCATTTATGATGAATACAGATCAATATATCATCAGTGTACAAGTGACAAAACTTCAGAGAAATGAAATCTTCTGTTGTTTGCACTATAAAATGCAAATATTTTCAGTCACCAGTCCTGAAATCTCAGCACTACTAGAAGATCTTACAAGTTACATAATTTTAAAGGGTAAATGATGACGATCAGAGAAAAATACAAGCAAAACGCATCTCTCAGTGATTACACAGATACCAGGGTTGTTTAATTAGTGCATCTGTTATGGCTGTTCTTGTTTTCCAACTTGATGCAGACAGCAGTCTAACAAATACACTGCATTTTCAGAACAGATCAGAATTAATTCCAAGAGCTTTGCTCACAGCATCTGTGCAGAGGTCAAGAGGTCACATTGGTTTGAAAATCTAAGCTTACATAAAGAAATTGGAATCAAGCTTAGAATAAATTTGTCTGAGCATCAGCCTTGTTGTAAGGATAACAAGTCTTCCTTTGCAAGGAAGATGTCATACAGTCTTGACAGTTTTTCAGAGGAGTCAATCATTTTCCCATTGTACATTTCACAGCTATACCCTTACTTACCCTCTAATTTTATGCTGTTTTTTATGTAAATATTTTCAGGAAAAAAAAGTAAAGTGTTCCGGAGCAGTCCCACCTACATTACACCACGAGAAGCCCTTGATAAAGAGTACGGCATGGCAAGTTTAGCTGCAAAGCTCTGCCAACAGCTGCCTTTTCTGCAGCAAGTGTGGAATCAGCCATAAGGCCCTCTGAAAATTGGAAGTTAAAGTTTTCAAGGCTCAATTCGTTTATAAACAAATGTAAGACAGGAGACAACACGATGATACACACAGATGAGAAATCACAAGAAAAAAACCACCGTACAGATTGTTTAGATGTACTGAAAACTTAGCTTGCCCTAGCTCCGTCAGGAAAGATGGCAGGAAGGATCCGAATGAGGATAACAGTGTGATTTGATGCTTCAATATGCCAAATAACAGGTTAAAAATATTGAGGTGTAAAGTACTGCAGCCCAGTTAATGAAATTCTTTTTACAAAATCCACCCACATAAATGACATTTATCTAGTAATAACAGTGAAGGAAAAGAGGGAATCAGGCAAACCTGTGAAGGAAAGTGCACTAAGAGAAATGTAAATCAGACTTGGCAATTGTTCAGACTAACAGCAATGCTTATTGCAGACATAAACCCGAGTATTCACTGAGGTTTTGTAATTCTGGTGACAGATGCTGCTAAAGCCACATTTAAACAAGTTACAGAGTTCTGCTTACTTCTCTGATCGCCATGGAATTATCTTTGTAGGATTCTATAACCGACAATGCAGATGCAGATGCCCCAAGAACAAAGTAAAGATGCAACCATTCCAACCCTTACAAAATGGAAGGGGTATGAACTCAGCCTTATGATTTGCATCAGTACAGGTTTGGGGTTGATCTGCTGGAATGCAACTCTATGGAAAAGGACGTGAGAGTCCTGCTGGACAACAAGTGACCATGAACCAACAATGGGCCCTTGTGTCCCAAAAAGCCGATGGGATTAAGAGGAGTGTGACCAGCAGGTTGAGAGGTGTTTTTTCCTCATCTACTCTGTCCTGTTCAGACCATATATGGAGTCCTGAGTCCAGTTCTGGACTCTTCAGTTCAAGAGAGGCAAGGAACTATTGGATAGAATTCACCAGAGCTTACGGAAATGAGGGGTTTGAAACAGTTCTCTGATGAGGAAGGCTGAGCGGCTTGTGTGTTTTCAACCTAGAGAAGACTAAGGAGGATCTGATCAATGCTTATCCATATATAAGGGATATCTGTCAGACAGATGTGGCCAGACTTGTTGGCGCCCAGTGACAGGACTAGAGGCTACAGACACAAATTGGGACAAGAGGTTCTATCTAAACATGAGGAGAAACTCCTTTACTGTGACCCCTGTCACAGGCTGCTCAGAGACGCTGTGGAGTCTCCTGCACTGGAAACATTCAAAACCTGCTTATATGTCATCCTGTACAACCTGATTTGGGTGAACCTCCTCTGGCAGAGCTGTTGGACTAGATGGTGTAAAAAAGTCCTTTTCAACCCCTATCAGTCTCTAACTACAAGCTACAAAATTATGTCAAATTTTATTTTAAAATAATTTATTTTTAGGTGAGAAATGCAGAAGCTTCATCAGTCTGACTCCAGCTTCTGATCGAGGTTGGTATGCATGTTTTGTCTGTGTGAATAAAACTTCTCTGATCACATTTACCTATATTTATATATATATGTAAATATAAAAAATGTTTGCTTTAATCACACACAGTTATTTGTCCTTTATTTAATCTTTTAACTTCAAAATTATATCTGTATGTCTTCAAATATTATGTCTTTTAAAAGCACTCCATTGAAATATTAGTGATTTTTACAATTAATTAAGTTTTCGCACCCCCTCTCCTCATACTTCCGTGCTCATAGTTAGCGATTTGTGGCTTGCACCATTCGGTCTGGAGAGGAGAGAGGGACAGGCAGTGTGAGCAAGGGAAAGCCAGATGCTGAAGGAACTTTGAAGATGCATTGTGTGGACCAAATAGATTTTGACAGCAATCTGAATCACTTCCCTGTACCCTACACAGACCCGCAAGGAGGCATGTCCACTCTCCTGAAGGCAGAATTTCTTTCTTTCTGAATAGTTCCTGAATTTCCCTGAATGGTTCAGGGAAAGTTCGTGTTAGAAATTAGGAAAAACTTTATTACTGAAAGTTTCATCAGGCCTTGGAACAGGCTGCGCAGAGAGGAGGTTGAATTGCTATCTCTGCATGTGTTTAAAAGTGATGGAGATCTGGAGATTATGGCATGGCTTAGCAGTGAGCTTGGGACAGATAGATTAATGGTTGGACTTCAGGAGCTTCAAGGTCTCTTCCAGTCTAAACAATCCTATGATTCTATGTCCCTATAAAACACGCCTGCAGATACTGCTAGGTGCCTCCACCACACCTCCCTGTGAACCCTGTCACTAAAATGGTTAGACAAATCACTTTCTAGGTGGTTGTTCCAGAAAACCACTCTTCCTTCTTCCTAAGGCGGTCAAAATTGCATGTTCAGGATACTCAGACTGGAATACTTTCTTCTGCTTTTTGCCCACTATTTTTTACAAGCATTCCAGTCCCTTAGGGAAGAAGAAAATCAGTATCTGAAGGCTATTTTTGCTCTCTACTGCAGGTTGTCACTGTGCACAAACAAATCATGACTTTCATAGCACAAGAAAAAAATAAAAATGACAAATGAATCTTAGTCAGACAGACATGTTCCTCAGAAATTATGGGATTATGGGCCCTACTCTGAGAGCTTCTCACGAGTGGAACCATTGGTGGACACAGTGCTGAAACCGACTCTATGAACACCACTAGCTGCAGTCATGTGAAGGTCAGCTCAGGACCCCCAAGAGAGCAGCCTGGCATCTGATAAACACACTGAGCAGCTATTCCTGGGCAGTGAAATCTTGTGTGGAAAGAGAATCTTGCTCTGCACAGGGGAAAAGAGACCTGCACGTGCACATGGCTGCTGTGTGCACCAAACTCAGGATACGTCAGGCTCATCTCTTCTAACTTTGTTATCCCTAGGCATCTCACACAAGGATTATCACAGTTGTTCAGTGCACATGTAATGATGGTTCAGCTATACAATATGTTAGGTGCAAGCTCTCGTAGCAGGAGCAGCCAATAACATAAGGAGTTATTGCCCAACATAGATGGGCAACATAACACAAGGAGTCCCTGAAAAATTTGGGGAAATTGCTGGAGAAATAAACCTTGCCCAGAAAACTCCCAAAATGTGCCTGGCCCAAGAACTTAATGTTGTAGAACTTAATGCCTTTGAATCACTCGATTTCCACAGACACTGTCAAAGTTTGCAGCAGGGTTAATTTACCAAACAAGTATTTTTTACTGCTATATGTAGTGTTTAATAATCAAAGTTGTGATTGCAAGCATAATCATTCACATGAAATCACTACCTGAACCTGCAACTAGGTGCCTCAGGGCACAAATTTTGAAAAGTTAAAGGTTCAGGAAATTCCTTGATCTGTTCTTGCCACAATCTGGATACAAGAACAACTTGTGCTCCTGACCGTGAGGTGTCAGCATGCTAATAGTAAAACAGCATGCTGATCAGCTTTAATGGGAATGTAAAATTCCTGTGTAAGATGTAATTAACAGATAATGCAGAAAGAGATGAATTAGCAGGTAACCAGATAAATTAATCTCAATGAAGCCTTCAAAGTTTCTTGGCTCATGAAAGTTTTTCTGTTTGTTTTTCTTTGTTTTTTCTGTTTTTCTGTTTAGTGGAAAATTAAGACTACGAGGAACATTTTATTTAATGACTAGACACTCAGGCCATGTAGCTGTGTGCATGGCCTTGAAGTTTGCTAGCTGGGTAACAGTCTGCCTCGGTAAACAGAATCATAGAACACCTTTGGTTGGAAGAGACCATCAAGTCCAATCTTTGACCCAGCACTTTCAGGTCACCCCTAAACCATGTCCCTCAGCACTGTCTATATGCCTTTTAAGTACCTCCAGAGATGGTGACTCCACCACCGCCCTGGGCTGGTTGTTCCAATGTTTGTTAACCCTTTCATTGAAGAAATCCTTCTAATATCCAGCCTAAACCACCTCCAACATAACTTGCAGCCATTTTCTCTTGTCTTGTCACTTGCCACCAGGCAAAAGAGGCTGTTCTCCTCCTCACCCCAACTTCAAGTAGTTGTAGAGAGCAATAACGTCTCTCCTGAGCCTCATTTTCTCTAGGCTAAACAAGCCAAGTTCCCTCAACCACTCCTCATAAGACCTGTGCTTCAGTCCCTTCATAAGCCTTCTCTGGGCACACTCTATGTCCTTCTTGCAGTGAGACCTCAGAACTGAACACAATATTTGAGGTGCAGCCTCAGTATTGCCAAGTACAAGGAAACAATCTCCTCTGTACTTCTTCTGGCCTATTTCTGTACCAGCCAGAATGCCATCTGCCTTCTGGACCACCAGGACACACTGCTGGCTCATATTCAAGTGAGTGTAAATCACCTCAGGTTCTTTTCAGACATGCAGCTTTCCAACCACACCTCCCTGAGTATGTAACCTACTCTGGGGTTATCATGACTGACCCAAGAGCAAGACCTGGCAGTTGGCCTTGCTGCATCTCGTACAATTAGCTTTGGCCCATTGATCCAGCCTGCCTGGATGCCTCCACAGAGGCTCCTCCCACTCCAGCAGACTGGCACCCCCACCCAGCTGCAAACTTACTGAGAACAGCCCCAAATATGGAGCCCTGGAGAGCATCACTTGTGACTGTGTGCCAGCCAGATTTCACTCCACTCTTTGGGCCCAGCAACCCAGACAGTTTCTTATCTGATACTTATCAAAGCCTTGTGTCATAAATTTCTGAAGGAGGTTGCTGTGTTAAACAGAGTGAAAGCTTTACTGAAGTCCAGGTGGCAACATCGTCGGCCTTTCTCTGCAGCCACTAGGCAGGTCACTTTGTTGCAGGAGTGGATCAGATTAGTCAGTCAGCACCTTCTCTTCGTGAAGCTGCGCTGACTGCGTTTCATCACCTGGTTGTCCTGTGCTTGCTGTGTGATGGCGCTCGAGACAACCTGCTCCATAAGATTCCCTGGCACCAGTGTCAGACCGACAGCCCTTGTGGTTCCCAGGATTTTCCTTCCAGCCCTTTTCGTAGATGGGCTTCACAGTTACTATTCTCCAGTCTACCTCGCTGATTAGCCGGGACTGGATGGAGGGTGGCTTGGTGAGACTTCTG
Source organism: Phoeniculus purpureus (assembly GCA_028565055.1). Classification (NCBI taxonomy): domain Eukaryota; kingdom Metazoa; phylum Chordata; class Aves; order Bucerotiformes; family Phoeniculidae; genus Phoeniculus; species Phoeniculus purpureus. The sequence continues at coordinate 272,869 of JAOXOE010000787.1, read as the reverse complement.
CCAGGTCCTTCAGTACCCTTGGGTAGATCCCATCTGTCTCCACAGATTTTTGTACACCTGTGTGTCACAACAGATCACTGTCAATTTCCTCTTGGATTATGGAGCTTCCATGGAGCAGCTAGCACTGCTGGCAAAGACTGAGACAAAGTACATATTTAGTAGCTTGTTCTTTTCTTTGTCCTTGGTCATCAAGTTATGACCCTTCCATCCAGCTATCCATTTACATTTTGGTAGAAACAGTTTTTATTGTCTTTGATGGTGCTGGAGAGACTAAATTCTGGTTGAGCGTTGGCCTTTCTAATATTCTCACTTCACTTTTCTGGATTGAGCAACTGTGGTGTTGACAGCTAGATAATCAGATAGCAATTCTTTTTATATTAACTTAATTTCATGGTGATTTTAGGGTACCTTCTGAGTGCTATATCTACTTCCTCAGCTTGTACTGTAAACTTCTTAAAAGTATAGCAGAAATGCACAGGCTTCTTTCAACTAAATGGCCGTATAAGTAGAGGGAATTATAATTTAGGAAGACCCTTTGACCATAGAACCTTAAAATAGATGCAACCTTGTAATAGCATTCTTATAGCTTTTTGAGCTTGTTTTTTAGCTGTATAAACAGTATAAACGAAGAAGAAAATACTGAATGACTGCTTAAAATATCAGTGTTCTTTATTTGTTTTTCTAGGGGTTTTATGGCTGTCTATCATATCAGAGCTTCTCTATATCATTTTGCTTCTGACTGGAGCCATTCTTATGTCAGTAGAAATGTGTTACTACAGTACTGTCACTGATGGGCTCAAGATCAACGCCTTTTCTGCAGTGGTCACCGTACTAGCAGGTACAGTTAAAGATTTCGATTTATTACATGGAGAAAATGCAACATTTATGGAACTTCACCTGAAAACTAATAACAGTGTCTAAGTTTCAAAACAATTGAAACACTTATGGAGACACTAGCAATACAAAGTGCAGCAAAATTTTATGGAAAAACTTATTTTGAATTTATTTGTTCTTAATAGGTTATTTATTATATTTATAGCTTTCATTGTTTTACACGTAATTGCCTTAATTTTATAATTGGAATGGACAGATTTGTTGTTCAAAATTCAAAATAACTTGATTTTTAAACGTCAAACATGCTAAGCATAAAATTAAATATAGTCAGAAAAAACCCAGCACTTTTAATAGGGAATAAAATGTGAACGATTTTTAGCACAGAAACATAATCAAACTGTATTTGAATATCTGCTATTAACTCTTAATCCAGAGCTATTTAGTCACAGGATACAAGACAAATTCAGTTCAGAGGGCTCCTAGTTCAATCTGAGGAATCTCATCACCATTCAGAATTGATTCTATGTTGAGCTAAAGGACGTTGGACCAAAGACGTCTGTAGGTGTGTTACATAGAATCATAGAATCATTGGAATCATTAGGGATTGGAAGGGACCTTGAAAGATCATCTAGTCCAATCCCCCTGCCACAGCAGGATTGGAGTGTGAGCCAGCAGGATGTCCAGGTGTCAAAAAAGGCTAACAGCAACCTGGAGTGCATCAGAAACAGCGTGGCCAGCAGGACTAGAGAAGTGCCTATACTCGGTAGCAGTACAGCCTCGTCTGAAGTGTTGTGTTCCCTTTTTGGCAGCTCAATACAAGAAGGATATTGAGGTGCTGGAGCATGTCCAGAGAAGAGCAATGAAACCAGTGAAGGATAGGTGTTACGAAGAGTGGCTGAGGAAGCTGGGGTTGCTTAGCCTGGAGCGAAGGGGTTTTAAGGGAGATGTTAGTGCTCTTTACAACTACTGGAAAGGAGGTTGTAGCGAGGTGGGTGTCAGTCATTTCCAAGTCACTAGAGATAGGACAAGAGGAAATGTTAGGGGAGGTTTAGACTGGGCATGAGGAAAAAATTTCTTCACTGACAGAGTTATCAGGTATTGGAAGAAGCTCTCCAGGGAGGTGGTGGAGTCGTTGTCCCTGGAGGTGTTCAAAAAACGTGTCTGGAATTGTTCCAGATTGAAAAGGGGGCCACAATTGGTCCCTGTCAAACCATAACATGATTTGAGAGCATGGTTTAGTGGGCATGGTGGCATTGGGTTGATGGTTGGACTTGATGATTTTAGAGGTCTCTTCTAACTTTAATGATTTTGTAATTTTGTGATTTGCAAACTGGAAGCAAAACAAAAATATGTTTATTGGGAAGTTCACTACTTGAAGATCAAATGCTAAGGGAAAACACATTCCCTTTGGGTCAGGCAGCAGCCTAGTAGCAATTTTGAAAACTAGATTAATAAACCTATGCCTCTTTCAATAACTTAGGCTTTCAGTGCTTTTTAGCGGCCATTGTGTGTTTTCATTCTCCCACATAACTGATAAATCTGACTGCATTTAAGGTGCTGCAAAAGGTCATATGGCTGATGCTTGAAAAATCTTCCCACTGATTGATAGGAAACTGGAAACACGTCCTGTGCAATGAACCTGAGCAATAATCTGTTGTAATGGCTGATCCCTGCTCAGGATCGAGTTATAAATAATAATTTATTTATAATTCAGAGGAGAGCAAATCATTCTGATGCCTTTTAAAAGCTGTGGGTCATGTATTGCTCCCCTAGATTCCTCTACTGTACCTAACAGGTGTCAAAGGACTGTACTAGTAATTGTACTGGCAAACACATGGCATCTAAATACACTTGCATTGTAATGCCCAGTATTTTTTAATTATTTATAGAATTTAGATATTTAATAAAATATTCTTTGGGAACTCAAGGGACAACTGTAAAAAGTTGACAAAGAATGTCTCTGGTTGACATTTCCCAATACTCTTATGATATTCTATTTTTTCAGGTCTTCTGGGAATGGTTGCTCATATGATGTACACAACTGTGTTTCAAATGACTGTAAATCTTGGTCCTGAAGACTGGAGACCTCACACATGGGATTATGGATGGTCGTATTGGTACTTATTGATTTATATTTTGTTCTTCCATCACATTTCAGTCACTTCACACTTTGTTCAAGGAATGTATTCTGAATTTATAATTAATTCAGTTCTGGAGTTGCAGAACCAGTAGCTATCTGCTTTTCTCAAAAATCTGTTGTCTTAGATTATTGCATAGAACATATAGGTTGGGTTTGCATTCGCCATCTTTTAGACAGTACAGCAACCTTCAATGGTCCTGCATGAAGCAGAGGTTCTTTATACACATAAGACTCAGATTCAGTACCCTCAACTCCCAGGACAACTGCCTTGCACAAATTGTTTAGAACTCCTGTGGTGAATTGTTCCTCATCAGATACATGATTCAGGTTGTCATATCCTGATCATCTCAGCCAAGACAGTTCAATTTTTTTTTCAAACAGGATTGCATAAAAACACATTCTTTTGTCCCGTATCTTCTGGTGGGATCTAGTGAATTTATTATGAAAGAGAGCAGTCCAGAGGATTTTTGATAAAGAGGTGTGTCTTTGAAAATCTGTTAAATCTGATCAGCAGGCATTTGAATATTCAAGTGCTGAAAACTGCTATTGCCCCAATGTGACTGAGAACCATAGCAACTGCTGTATTGTATTCAAGCCAATCAAGATCACTATTTTGGGTCATTAGAGCAGAGCCTAGGCTGATTTTCTCCTTCATACCTGCAGTGTAATAGAGGGTTCTTTTGTCTTTTATTCCAGCTACATTTCACCTTTCTAATAATTCAAATGTAATTTGAAGGTCACTCTACATTGCTCTGAATCTTTTCAGAAGTTTTTTCCCAAGCAGTAGCAGTTTTTTGAAAGCTACTGTTACATGTCAATACATGGAGATGTTTTCATAATACATTCCCCACTGAAGGATGGGCCTCATCAGTATTCCAGAGTGGGAGATTAGCCAGATCACAACAACTGGTGTATCTTATCTGATCTGTTCAGCAGATGATAGAATCATAGAATCTTTTACAGATAAGGTGCCCAGCATCTGTATGTCACCCACATGGCCAATGTGGAAAGGGAGATCCCCTTTCTGTCAGGACCTCTGGTCTGAGAAGGTCCACACCAGGTATCCAGATAACACCCTGGACAGTGTGCAGGGAGTACTTGGATACCCTCAACGAGTATCATAGGACCTGTGCAGAATCCTCAAGCAGTGCCTTCTTCCCTTCTTTCAGACTTAGTTATTGCTTCTTTGGCTCTCATTGCTTCCATTCGTTCATGTTTTGATTCTTGCAATAATATTTTGCTCTCCCTAGTCTGGGGCTCTGATCTGTTTTGTATGAAGTCTTTCCATTTCATGAATGGGATTGATCCAATTTTTACTCTAAAAATAAATTACTGTGAGTGGTCAGTGGAAAGTGAGGGGCTTCCTTTCATTACCTCCCTCTTAGTCTGGGAGTGGAAACAAAACTGCAGACTGGTACTCCCTTGCTGTTGTATAAACTCCTATCTTCCACCTCCTTTAGTTGCTCTCCCATTGACTGCATTTGAGAATCTTATCTGACAGTAAGAGGGGAAGGATGCTGAAGCTAATTGTCTTTTACAAGAAAAGAGAATAGATAACAAAAAGAAAGATACTAGTGATAATAACTGACACTTTCTCTTCAATCGCCTTAGCACCCACTTGTGGCCAATGTTAACCAAAACCCCGACAGGAGAATGGGCAGTCAGAGACACAGGCAAAAACTTTTCTACTTTTTCATTGGGATTTATAATCATATCTTTATTATCCAAATAAAACAACTAATTGTAGACCAGTTATTCCTTAAAGAACTAGAGCCTCTTCTCCCCACCTCTATCCTGACACCCAAGGTGGACAGAGGTCTACCTGGACCAGGAAACATGAAGATCTTTCTTCTTTTACAGTGCTGGAGTTGCTAATGATCTGAAGTTTCACTCTGCATTATTCCTGAGGGCCTCTTCAATAAATCCCTCCATATTTCTCATTTCTTTAGCAGATGTCGTAGAGGTTGAAAGGTGTTTAAATTATTAATGAATCTCTCACTCCCCTTCTGTTTCTGATACTAAGGCGGCTTCACATTGGGTCAATATTTTCGCCGTAAGTACCTGCCCTGTACTAAATTCCTGTAATACACGATATGTGCAGTAAGAACAAAGCCCACAATACAGCTGATCTATGCGTAGATGAATGACTGGTTGCTTTTCGTTTGCTTCCTTTCGGAGCCAGTCTGTTCAATTCCTGCTTTTGTCACTTGTCTCTGGGCAGAATCGAGATTATATCTCTACTGATTGAATTACCACTGCATCCAAATTGCATCTTATTCTTTAACTCTCTCATTATCAAGATTTCCCTCACTTCCTTCCTCAGTACCCTCTGTTCAGAAGGGAGAGTCCCCAGTTTTTCCAAACTGTTTATGGAAAAGCAAAATTTCTTGCAAGTTCATTGGAGAACCACAATCATATACTTCTGGTATTGTCAAAGAAAACAAATGATTTCACAGGGTCATAGGATCATAGGATGTTAGGGGTTGGAAGGGACCCAAAGAGATCATTGAGTCCAACCCCCCTGCTGGAGCAGGAC